>OZ023319.1:40972499-41164999 GCA_964007375.1 Ophion obscuratus | reverse complement strand
TATATGGTACGTTTCCATAGGCCCACTTTAGACCATGGTGATTCCGAATCAGCCATGACGCTTCGTATCTCTCAGATTTTTTGAGAAGTCTCCATGGTATGATACTCGCGAAAATGTAATGAGAGAGTACACTTCCCGCTCTCAGAATCGCTACTTCCTTCACGACAAAGTTTCTCCCAAATATAAATCCTTGTAGATCGACAAATGTAGGTACAGACATAACGAAGATGTATTGGCTCGATCAAGTCGATAGCAAGATTCATTGATGATTGACGTCAACATTTAAGAAACTCGTCTTTAAATTATTTATTCATTGAGCGGGGGTTAATTGCTGATCTATACAATTTTACGAACCATGTTTGTCAATGGACAATATTCAACAACGCGATCGTGCAAGATCAAACAATAGGCAGTAGTATTTGGTGGCAAATCTTCCTTACATTCAAACTCTATTCGTACGTCCACGGTAGCATTTTTCACAGACTCGTTCTGGCGCGAACAATCGATAACCGTGAGAGGGCTGTTATATTGAAACTTTGCGATAGTGAGCAAAGAATTATCACTATTACAGCCGTAATAAGATTTACGAAATCGAAAGTACATATCGAACAAAATGGCGAATCTGTTTTTGGCAAAGTCCAAATTCAAATCATCGTAGGGATAGGATTCCGAGTTGAGAAAAAGTTTAACATTGGCGAGTTTGCATTCGTCGAATAATGTAATGTCCTTTGCCATAGATTTTTTTGCCAGTCTGCAACGCAAATATTATATATCTTGGTTTCTCTAGCTGGGAGGCAGCTTTTACAGTCCATGAATGTTTCGTTGTGCGTTGAAGCAGTGGATACTCGTATAGATCCCAAGAGCGAAAGCTCATATTCAAATATCGCCCACTTTCCAATGTTCGATGTAATGATAATTCAGTTATCTCATTTAATATTACGTGAGGCATACGCCATTGTTTCTTGAGCAATTCAACTTCTGCCTCTACTAATGGATACTGACCGAATACGCAGTTGTTATCATTGCGTAAACGTATCAGAATTAGCTCATGACGAGCATTGATAACAACGCGCTTGTAATCTTCGCAGATTCCGAGCAATATGTTGAGAGGTAAGACGAGCATTGATAACAACGCGCTTGTAATCTTCGCAGAGTCCGAGCAATATGTTGAGAGGTAAACAAAAATTGAAGTATGTTCCCCCATTATTATGTGTTACATCTCACGCAGCATTTTTCAAAGCATGACTCCTCTCAGGACTTAGGGAGATGTAGTTTTTAATCGTGATTGTTATTCCAACGTTTCGATTGCGATCAATCTCCACACCATCGAGCTCATAACGAACTTCATCGGGAAGGGGAAGCCGCTGTCGACGAGTGTTTTGTGGTGGCGGGGGTCAGGTAGTGGTGAGTGAACGTTGAAAACCCATAAATCTCCTAATTTATCATAGACATAAAAAAAGATTAGCATCGATGCAATGTTTTTCTTTCTACACTATTTAGTTTGTGTGAAAATAAAACTAACACACACAATGTGTACGTGTAATGGTCATATATGGGTAGGGAAATTTCGTTAATTTGAAGCGATACATGAAGGGGACACCTTTTCAAAGCGGTTTATTTATGTGATGCAGGTGTGATACGCTTGGTTTCGTTTCTGAAATCTTTAAAATGTTTGTATGCGTGTCCACTCCTGTCACGACTCTCGCCGACACCCGAGACAGGTCCTGACAAGTCGGGATTTCTTAAAAAACTATAAACTTTAGAGATCTATCGTCAACGGGTTTTTGACCCCAGATAGGCCACCGGAGCACAGCTGCACTCGGGAAAAAAATGTTTCGATGTATCGAGGACTCGTTTTCATTTCGAAATATAACGTCGAGATGTTCAGATGTGCGAGTATATACGCAGTGCATCCGGCCAAGCACCCCCTGGACTTGACCAAAAACGAGCTCGAATAGGTTCCAAAGGTCTTGCTCCTAAAATATTGGGGTGAATATGTTGGCTTATTGTGGGATCGTTTGCCAGAACATCATCGGAACGATAGTGAAGTGATATCATATCTTCCATGCATGGAGCATTATAATACACCACAGATGAAAGATCGCATCGATCGCCCCCCACCTCAACGTCGGGAATGTGAAAAATGCTGTGGAAATTCTCCACGTATGGGGTTCTTCAAACGTGTTTGAACCCGTTTTTCATGATTGGAAAAGTGGGGAGAAGTTCGAAAATTTAAGTGGGAGGGTTATGAGGGAGCTTATAATTTCGTAGTCCAAGCTCAGACTGCAGTATTCCATCGCGACATCAACATCGCTCCACAAAGAACTTTGAAAGTGCGGGGAAAATGGATCTCTCGGGTATCAACAAAGTCAGCGTGATGGCGGAATTCCTTCCAACGAAGAATCTGTCAGAACTCCGCGTTCACTCGGATCATCGAATCTCTGACATGAGGGCCGTACAAACCAAGTTTGGGAAACGCTACATCGCGGACATTGCGGATGAGTTCGCTGTCTTCTCACCATCGCGACTTGTGAAGACCTTCGATGAAGATCTGGAAATGTTCGAGCGAATGCGGCAAGCGGCACGTGATCATAATCTCTGGATGACATACAAAGGTGAAAAATACAACAGCATAAACTTTTTCTAAGTCTGAGCACGCACATGGTGGAAAAGACGAAATTCGTTGGAACACCATCGTCGACCAACTGTCCGCATCATCGAGAGTATGCTGCAACTGGCGCGTAATTGTCAGCACTACATGCAGTTGTGGAAAATACAACAGCGGAAAGTTCCATGGTCTTTGAGTATGGTGGAAAAGAGTAAATTCGTTGGTGCAGCATCGTTGAGTGGAACAGCCGTCCGGATCACAGCCGCCTGACCACCGTTTTCGACGTTTTAAGTGTTTGGCTATGTAAAAATGTATTTAAAAAAAACTGTCTTATCGAAATGTATGAGAAAGAGAAATGCAAAGCAATTTTCGTCGTAGAATAAATGAAGAATACAAATGGTATATATTTTCATTGAAATATTTTTATTCATTTAAAAAAAATCCCTCGCTCACACAACGCTTCCAATACACTCAACCAGCTTTTCAGCGATTTTACATTACCGTGGGCGCAGTTGTATTTCGTGTTGAAGGAATGATGGGGGCATTTGGAGTTTGTGATTTTCGGCAACTTCTGCAGCGATGGACAGTCCAGAGTCTCCAAGTCGATGACTTGAATACCAATTTTTTAACCTCGTCGCCGCGAGTTCGAATTGAAAAATAATATTCCGCCACAAACTTCAGCATACTGCATGATCCTCCATGATCGTATTGTCGAGTACAATCCAATCGGCGACGAGGTTAAAAAATTGGTATAAAATCATGCCGATAATTCACGTCCACGTCAGTCAACATGGAGCTTATCGTCGATGTACAGGGCTTCAAGAGACCCATCAACAAATTTGTCCTAAAGGAGATGTCCATCATCAAACGCCACGACAAGGATGCTGAACCGCTGACACTCGCCTTCGACGCACCATTTGCATGGGAATGTTTACCGGCGAAGTATAAAATGACAAACAAGTGGTTGGAACGCAATTTCCATGGAATCCGATGGGAACACAGCGGTATACCTTACGAGGCAGCTAGAAAGACAATTCGAGAAATCTTGCAAGGAGCCCCTACCATCTATGCCAAGGGATTCGAGAAATGCGCATGGCTGTCAAGATTCACGGATCCTGCGACAATCGTCATCGACTTGGAGACTGTGGACTGTCCATCGCTGCAGAAGTTGCCGAAGATCACAAACGCCAAATGCCCCCATCATTCCTTCAACACGAAATACAACTGCGCCCATGGTAATGTAAAATCGCTGAAAAGCTGGTTGAGTGTATACGAAGCGTTGTGTGAGCGAGGGATTTTTTTAAATGAATAAAAACGTTTCAATGATAATATATACCAGTTGTATTCTTCATTTATTCTACGACGAAAATTGCTTTGCATTTCTCTTTCTCATACATTTCGATAAGACAGTTTTTTTTAAATACATTTTTACATAGTCAAACACTTCAAACGTCGAAAACGGTGGTCAGACGGCTGTGATCCGGACGGCTGTTCCACTCAACGATGCTGCACCAACGAATTTACTCTTTTCCACCATACTCAAAGACCACGGAACTTTCCGCTGTTGTATTTTCCACAACTGCATGTAGAGTTGACTATTACGCGCCAGTTGCAGCATACTCTCGATGATGCGGACAGTTGGCCCACGATGGTGTTCCAACGAATTTCGTCTTTTCCACCATGTGCATGCTCACACTTAGAAAAAGTTTATGCTGTTGTATTTTCCACCTTTGTATGTCATCCAGAGATTATGATCACGTGCCGCTTGCCGCATTCGCTCGAACATTTCCAAATCTTCATCGAAGGTCTTCACAAGTCGCGCTGGTAAGAAGACAGCGAACTCATCCGCAATGTCCGCGATGTAGCGTTTCCCAAACTTGGTTTGTACGGCCCTCATGTTAGAGATTCGATGATCCGAGTGAACGCGGAGTTCTGACAGCTTCTTCGTTGGAAGGAATTCCGCTATCACGCTGACTTTGTTGATACCCGAGAGATCCATTTTCCCCGCACTTTCAAAGTTCTTTGTGGAGCGATGTTGATGTCGCGATGGAATACTGCAGTCTGAGCTTGGACTACGAAATTATAAGCTCCCTTATAACCCTCCCACTTAAATTTTCGAACTTCTCCCCACTTTTCCAATCATGAAAAACGGGTTCAAACACGTTTGATGAACCCCATACGTGGAGAATTTCCACAGCATTTTTCACATTCCCGACGTTGAGGTGGGGGGCGATCGATGCGATCTTTCATCTGTGGTGTATTATAATGCTCCATGCATGGAAGATATGATATCACTTCACTATCGTTCCGATGATGTTCTGGCAAACGATCCCACAATAAGCCAACATATTCACCCCAATATTTTAGGAGCAAGAACCTTTGGAACCTGTTCGAGCTCGTTTTTGGTCAAGTCCAGGGGGTGCTTGGCCGGATGCACTGCGTACATACTCGCACATCTGAACATTTCGACGTTACATTTCGAAATGAAAACGAGTCCTCGATACATGGAAACATTTTTTTCCCGAGTGCAGCTGTGCTCCGGTGGCCCATCTGGGGTCAAAAACCCGTTGACGATAGATCTCTAAAGTTTATAGTTTTTTAAGAAATCCCGACTTGTCAGGACCTGTCTCGGGTGTCGGCGAGAGTCGTGACAGGAGTGGACACGCATACAACCATTTTAAAGATTTCGGAAACAAAACCAAGCGCATCACACCTGCATCACATAAATAAACCGCTTTGAAAAGGTGTCCCCTTCATGTATCGCTTCAAATTAACGAAATGTCCCTACCCATATATGACCATTACACGTACACATCGTGTGTGTTAGTTTTATTTTCACACAAACTAAATGGTATGGAAAGAAAAACATTGCATCGATGCTAATCTTTTTTTATGTCTATGATAAATTAGGAGATTTATGGGTTTTCAACGTTCACTCACCACTACCTGACCCCCGCCCCCACAAAACACTCGTCGACAGCGGCTTCCCCTTCCTGATGAAGTTCGTTATGAGCTCGATGGTGTGGAGATTGATCGCAATCGAAACGTTGAAATAACAATCACGATTAAAAACTACATTTCCCAGAGTCCTGAGAGGAGTCATGCTTTGAAAAATGCTGCGTGAGATGTAACACATAATAATGGGGGAACATACTTCAATTTTTGTTTACCTCTCAACATATTGCTCGGAATCTGCGAAGATTACAAGCGCGTTGTTATCAATGCTCGTCTTACCTCTCAACATATTGCTCGGAATCTGCGAAGATTACAAGCGCGTTGTTATCAATGCTCGTCATGAGCTAATTCTGATACGTTCACGCAATGATAATAACTGCGCATTCGGTCAGCATCCATTAGTAGAGGCAGAAGTTGAATTGCTCAAGAAACAATGGCGTATGCCTCACGTAATATTAAATGAGATAACTGAATTGTCATTACATCGAACATTGGAAAGTGGGCGATACTTGAATATGAGCTTTCGCTCTTGGGATCTATACGAGTATCCACTGATTCAAAGCACAACGAAACATTCATGGACTGTAAAAGCTGCCTCCCAGCTAGAGAAACCAAGATATGTGATATTTGCGTTGCAGACTGGCAAAAAAAAATCTATGGCAAAGGACATTACATTATTCGACGACTGCAAACTCGCCAATGTTAAACTTTTTCTAAACTCGGAATCCTATCCTTACGATGATTTGAATTTGGACTTTGCCAAAAACAGATTCGCCATTTTGTTCAATATGTACTTTCGATTTCGTAAATCTTATTACGGCTGTAATAGTGATAATTCTTTGCTCACTATCGCAAAGTTTCAATATAACGGCTCTCTCACGGTTATCGATTGTTCGCGCCAGAACGAGTCTGTGAAAAATGCTACCGTGGACGTACGAATAGAGTTTGAATGTAAGGAAGATTTGCCACCAAATACTACTGCCTATTGTTTGATCTTGCACGATCGCGTTGTTGAATATTGTCCATTGACAAACATGGTTCGTAAAATTGTATAGATCAGCAATTAACCCCCGCTCAATGAATAAATAATTTAAAGACGAGTGTCTTAAATATTGACGTCAATCATCAATTAATCTTGCTATCGACTTGATCGAGCCAATACATCTTCGTTATGTCTGTACCTACATTTGTCGATCTACAAGGATTCATTGTTGGGAGAAACTTTGTCGTGAAGGAAGTAGCGATTCTGAGAGCGGGAAGTGTACTCTCTCATTACATTTTCGCGAGTATCATACCATGGAGACTTCTCACAAACGCTGAGAGATACGAAGCGTCATGGCTGATTCAGAATCACCATGGTCTAAAGTGGGCCTATGGAAACGTTCCATATAGCATGGCTCAAGGTTTAATAACGGCTGCAGTTGTGGGCCCAACGGAAGACGATGTGTATCCTGTCGTATATGTTGACGGTCATGAAAAACGAGAATGGTTAGCTGATATATTAAATATGAAAAATGATTTAGTTATTGAAACGTTGGACGTGGACTTTGGCGATATGGATACCTTAAGTAAATTAGGCGTAAGCTATACTCTACGATGCGAAAAGCATGAAAAAAATTGTGCATTGCAAAATGTATTTAAAATGTTTAATTGGTGGACGAATCATAAAGATTCATGCAAATAAACGAAATGTGACATTATGTGATTTTTTATACTCCTCACCCCTTTCTTTGTTACATTATCTGTTATGAGATTACACAGTTGTATAAAATATTGCTCTCTAACGTTCAAGAGACGTTCGTGAGACGTTCGGAGGCGTTCGGAGACGTTCATGAGACGTTCAAGAGATGTACAAGAGACGTTCGTGAGACGTTCGGAAATGTTCGTGAGACGTTCGTAGACGTTCGTGAGACGTTAAAGAGACGTTCGGAGACGTTAATGAGACGTTCAAGAGATGTTCGTGAGACGTTCGAGAGACGTTCGGAGACGTTCGTAAGACGTTCGTGAGACGTTCGGAGACGTTCGTGAGACGTTCATGAGACGTTCATGAGACGTTCAAGAGACGTTCGTGAGAAGTTCGGAGACGTTCGTGAGACGTTCGAGAGACGTTCGGAGACGTTCGTGAGACGTTCAAGAGACGTTCGGAGACGTTCATGAGACGTTCGGAGACGTTCGTGAGACGTTCAAGAGATGTTCGTGAAACGTTCGTGAGACGTTCGGAGACGTTCGTGAGACGTTCATGAGACGTTCATGAGACGTTCGGAGACGTTCGTGAGACGTTCGGAGACGTTCGCTAGACGTTCGGAGACGCTCAAGAGACGTTCGGAGACGTTCGAGAGACGTTCGGAGACGTTCGAGAGACGTTCGTGAGACGTCCGGAGACGTTCAAGAGACATTCGGAGACGTTCAAGAGACGTTCGTGAGACGTTCAAGAGATGTTCGTGAGACGTTCGGAGACGTTCGTGTGACGTTCATGAGACGTTCGTGAGACGTTCAAGAGACGTTCGTGGGACGTTCAAGAGACGTTCGTGAGACGTTCGGAGACGTTCGGAGACGTTCGAGAGACGTTCGTGAGACGTTCGGAGACGTTCGTGAGACGTTCAAGAGATGTACAAGAGACGTTCGTGAGACGTTCGGAGACGTTAAAGAGACGTTCGGAGACGTTAGTGAGACGTTCATAAGACGTTCGTGAGACGTTCGGAGACGTTCGGAGACGTTCAAGAGACGTTCGTGAGACGTTCGGAGACGTTCGTGAGACGTTCATGAGACGTTTGTGAGACGTTCAAGAGACGTTCATGAGACGTTCATGAGACGTTCGGAGACGTTCGTGAGACGTTCGGAGACGTTCGAGAGACGTTCGTGAGACGTCCAAGAGACGTTCGTGAGACGTTCGGAGACGTTCGTGACACGTTCGAGAGAGGTTCGGAGACGTTCGGAGACGTTCGTGAGACGTTCGAGAGACGTTCGTGACACGTTCGGAGACGTTCGTGAGACGTTCGGAGACGTTCAAGAGACGTTCGAAAGCGTTCAATAATTGTTCGAAGACGTTCAATAATTGTTCGAAGACGTTCAATAGATGTTCGAAGACGTTCATAGGTTTGTTTGGGATTTCACGAACAAAAGAAAACCCAACCGCTTTAGTCGTTGAATGTCTAAAGTTAAATGTATATCTCGCTCTATCTCACATGCATGCGATGCGGTCGCTCCATCTCACATTCTCGCTCTCTCTTCTCTCTCTCTCTCTCTCTCTCTCTCTCTCTCTCTGCCTCTGCTCTCTCTGACCTGCGTTAGAACACAGTTATACTACTGTAGCTCATTCAATTTTAGGAATATTTCAATGAAATTTTCAGGGAATATAGCTAAAAGGCGATACCTGGGTAGATGTAGCCCGATAAAATGTATGGTACCTCACAGTTCTCACAATTACACCCATGTAATTTATCTAAAATGAATCAACAAAAGATTCAAAATCGGTAATATTTTTCGTATCGTTGGACCTGTTTATCTTTACAAAGCACGTAAAAAATAACCACTCGTTGAACAGAACTTTTCAATTATTGATAACTGTTGACTGCAAAGGGCTAAAAAACAGTAAATGTTGCGGGTTCATTATGATTTTAGATCCTTTAATAAGGGATTCAAAAATAGAACAACCAATAAAACCAATCGATCCATTTTTGCGTTGTTCGATTTTTTTAATTCAGTTTTTCAGAAAACGGATTTGAAGTTTGCAATACGATTCTTGTCCCAACAAATGCGAAACTTAGAAAATCACGATCAAGTATCGTATCCGTTAACGCTTCCTTTTGGTGACGAAAATACTTGTTCTTTTTCATTGTGAGTTTCCTTTCTGTTGGACGATCAAGCTTCTTCTTCAGCGATCGTTGTTCTCTTCGCATCTCTTGCATCTCCCAAATATCAGGGTATTTCAATTATATTTTTGCCGCACTGAAGATTGGGGGTGAACGGTGAAATGAACGAATTCAAATTTCACGATTGCCTCACGCGTCTTTTACTCTTTAGCATTGCTTGTAGTGAATCATTTTTTATGGAGTCGTCATAAGCTAGTTTGATTACTTCTAAAACTTCAGTACCGCGATTCTATAACTCGTTATAACTCGGTAACGACAGTTTTCGTTGTCGATAAATAGTAACAGCCAATCACATGTACGATCACAGAAGAAAGGGGGCCTCTTATTAACTGTCGCTAGCTAACGATAACGAAAACTGTCGTTACCGAGATATAGCGCGTTACAGAATCGCGCAACAGGAGAAAGTGGCATCTTCATTTGGGAAAAAAAATCTGGAGTACCCATTATTTTTTATTAAGTGACTTACAACAGCTATGAAGACCATAAGTGGACAAAAACATATTGAGGCTGATCATTAGAACTGTTATGAAGATAATAAACCCATATTCATTTTCCATCTAGGCTATGACTGATGGTACCTCCTTGATAAGTATTGTTACGTCTCTTTTCGTTAAGGAGTTTAGGGTGACGACCCTAAAATCAGGGTAATTAAAAAAAATGTAAGGAAGTTGAAAGATGATTGAAAAATCGTCTGCACATATACTTGTATGTACATTAACAAAGTTATGTGCCAAATTTCATTTAAAATATTAATAATTAAAGAAGTTATAAACAATCTCGTGAAGGACCTTTGAACGTGAGGGGCACGACGGTGCACTTTATTTTGGCCGTCCAGTTGATCTGCGACAAAATAAAACAATTTTGTTGCTCAAAATAGATGATATTGGCTAACAAGGAACACCACTTAAGGCCTTAGGCCATTCTAGAGGCCGAAAAAATGGGCTTTTAGGGTTTTTTTAGAAAGACTACAAAATAAATCGTGATTACAAAAAAGGGTGTTTATCATACATATCAGTGACTGTATACTATAACTTTTTTAAAGCGATTAATTTCAAAATGGCGGCTGTGCAGCGTTCATCTCAAAACTGCATTTTTTAAGTTGGCCGGAAACATAACGCATACAATAATGCAGTTTTGAGATAAATGCGCAGCCGCCATTTTGAAATTAATCGCTTCAAAAAATTATTGTATACAGTCACTGATATGTATGATAAACACCTTTTTTTTGTAATCTCGATTTATTTTGTAGTTTTTCTGAAAAAAAATCCCCAAAACGCCTATTTTTCGGCCTTCAGAGTGGCCTAACCCCTTAAGTGTCCGTCTTCGATTTTGCTGAAACTCATATGTGTGATGAAGCATTGAAACTATTAGACGTGTATTTTTTTATCAGCGGAAAACGTTTTTGAAAGTGGAAACCACCACTTAAAGGAAGGCGTGTCGAGGGGTGATTTTGCAGTATCACCCACAAGCTGTCCACCGATCTGTATGAAACCAAAACCAAAATTCTGCTAATGTATAACAATGAAGAACCCACTATAGAAGTATTGAAACAAAAATATTAAGAGGTGACACACTCTTCGTTGGGGGATGGTTTCACTACTTGAAAACGTTTTTCCGCCAATAAAACAGAATACGTGTCTAATAGTTTTCAATGCTTTATCACATATAAGTTTTACCAAAATCGACGGCGGAGACCTAAGTGATGTTCCTTGTAAAACTTGACCGAGCTTTTTTTGTTATCGTTATAAGCAGAGATTTTTTTTTATTTTTCGAGGAAATATGATATTATTGTTTATAAGTAATGACAAAAATGTTAAGACGAAAAACATCGGTCGATACTAAACTACTATTACGCTGAATAAGTGTACAAAAAATTCAAATCAATTCGTTCATTAGATGTCGAGAAATTGTGTACACATAGTTATGAATGACATTGTTTCGAGGAGAACGCGTTTGAAGTTGTACTAGCAGAACTATCATTGCAATCATAAGTTTACCTTCAATCTTCGGTTCCTGCACCATATGTTGGACCTTCGTTTTCAACTTGAGTTGCTCCAGTGACGAACGATTGTTCGTCATTTTCACAGCACCCTAACCTCTTTAAAAAATAAGCCGCCAAAAGTAACAAAGTAGTGTTTTTTTTCGAGTACTACTTGTAACTTACACATGTCATCTGAATTTATATTTTAAGCAGAATTCATTTCTATCAACGACATGGATAAAACCGGAAGAATTTGGTACTACGCATTGTGCGTAGATCTCCAATTGGATACGGCGGTATTCGTCGTCCCATTCAAAAAATGTGAAATGTATTATCAGGAAGAGGGTGACACGATGATAAATCTCAACGACCCTCAAGCCGAAAACAGCTATCTCACATCAATGTGGCTCTGGTCGGTAGTCATATGGTATGCAATGTAAACTTTCGGTTTTTTCAATCTTTCCAATTAATAGGTGCGTGAGAATGGAGGAATGGGAGGCAGCGAGAGTCTGGAGGAGCAAGCGAACTGCTACCGCCGACAAAGTCATCGAGCACACAGTTACCACGTCGATAACCGTTCTGAGAGATCTCGAGGGTCTCCTCATTTCCTACGGCATGTAAAAATACATGAGGGTATCGATGTAAACTCATAACATCAATATCACTGACCATTATATTTTATTCACTGTAGTCCACAAGCTCGACGAGAGAAATGCAAAAGCGGTCGAAAAGATTCTCGTCGATATAGAAAAGCAGTTCAAAGTGGTTGAAAAATTACTTACAACTGTCAAGATTACTCTAGCCAGGTAAATCTTGAGCGACCGAAATGTTCCACATGCAAAACATTCCTCAAACCCTTTTACGAATGAATGAGTAGTGTAACTATTTATAGTTACGTAAACATTTCGTAATTACTTAAAGTTACTACAATAGTAACTTTTACGAGTTAAATGAATATAATTTCGAAAATGTCCGTGAAAAAAATTATTCCACGAACGACAACAAACTACCCCATGTAGATATTTCGGCGGGAGCCGAAAAAATTCGGAGCAGGAACATCTATAAGTATTATTTTTATCGTACAATACCAGATACGTGCTGATGAAATCTTACTACAACATGGTGAAACTACGAACCAAGGCGGGATTGCGATTACTACAACGATCGAAAAAAATCGCTGAAAAAATGGGCAACAAATTGATATACGAGTGGGCCGATCATTGTGAGAAGGTATAGTGAAGATAAACTTCCAAGTGCGTACCGGAACACGCATACAGTAGGGTTCTGTAATCATTTAAAGTTTCAATGTTTAACTAATGTAGAGTTACTATTATTTATGTTGTACCACAATAGTCTGCCACATACTAACTTCGCTTTCATTTCAGGAGGTTTGAGCGTTAGCCACAATCCAAGATTTAAAAGAATAAAAATATATGTTATTGTCTAGACTATACTGAGCCTTCATGAATTTGTGGAATTTTTTCAGGACAATAATCCAAAGATAAAACATAGTTTAATGAAAGTCATTTTACGTGCGGTTAGATGTGGAAGATGTTCACACTACGGGTAATGTAATTTTTTTGGCTGCTTAGCCCCAAGATAACCCATTTCTAACAACAGATTAACGCAAACTAAACCTTTGTAAATATTTAGACTAAAAACCCATCTTGCCCATCGTAAACCACATACGTTCAACATTGAACCCTCAATGTTTGAAAAAAAAACTACGAATCTGAGATGGCGACTGAAGAGCATTGCTGCCGACCTCAACGTCCGCGAATTTGCTATATTCCGGCAACACTTAATATTAATTAATGGCAATAATCAATAATCTCGTCACATAAATATAAATAGGCATAATTATAAATGACTCAAAATTTCATTCTGTGTTGTATAAAACATTCACTGACGAACCGATGTGTTGGTCTAGTGGTTAGCGTACCTGCCTCTGAAATCAACACATCGGGAGGTCGCGGGTTCGAATCACCGTCTCGTAGTTTCGTCGAGAAATAAAAACACAGACGTGACGTAGCTCCAGTTGTACACAGATGTCGCGCACACGGACCGGTACGTGTGTGCGTCGGATGGGTATGGCCCATCCGACAAATAGCCTGTGAGCTATTTTTCTCGACGAAACACGACTAGCTCCGAGGCTGGGAGGCGAACTCGTGACCGGCTGTATTGGTATAGGTTTTCCGCAGTTTCCCTATACCCATGACAGAAATGTCATGATGAATATAATACAGAGGGGGAAGTCGGCTGCGGCCGTAATGGGGAGGGGGGATGATGGAGAGAAAGAACAAGTGTAGAGCGGTGGACATATTAGTGGAGCCTTGTAAAAAGCCGAAAAGGATGTGCAAGTAAAACTTGAAATAAAAAAAATAAAAAATAAAAAACATTCACTGACGCAGTTTTTTCATAATGATCATCGATAATGTTATACTTTTTCCGGTTATACTTTTTCGGTAGTAACCGAAATATTTTCTTTATTCACGTAATAAAAATAGAAAAGTGCATAATTTCGCTCTTCAATTATATACTTTATGGAAACAATAGAATCTACAGAATAAATCTATACCTCGTATGCATTTTGTTGAGGTTCATTGGAAAAAGAATTCATAAACCGTCATTTCTCTCAACTGGACCGCTCCAAACTCCATAATAATCGGTAATCATAAAATTCCAATGGTACAGGCGGGGTACGGAGGGAGAGACCCTTTGTTTGATGTTTCATAACTGATAAAGAAGGCTTCAAACAACATGTGACAATGACATTTGTGAAGACCTCTTGTGAAGTTCTCATGAAGTCAATTTAGCGAAAACTTGACTTGTGCCTGAATTTATTGATGTAACTTAAACGAAACTATTTTAATCGCTAGTTCTAATCAAATGCTAGTACCGATAATTTGTCAGATTATTCAAATCAATAGCTGAAAAAGTATACAGGACATAGCACATCAGTTTAAACCTTAAAATTTCGCAAACGGGTGCGAAGAATGGTAAGTGGAACCTCGATTTCACATTTTTTAAATCTATCCAATGACCCTACACCCAATGGAGCGCACAACAGAAGTTCGTCCCCTTTTTGCATATAGGAGAATTAACCCTAGAACTCATAACTTATTTTTCTCCCTTCAAACACAATGCTCGGGTGTTTACGCACCCCACGCTTTTAGTGATCACGAAACCGGCCGTATAGGGATAAATGGATTTGATCATACAAGGGGCCATTCATAGAACACGTGACGCAAATTTTATCAATATTCGACCCCCCTCCCCCCACTGTGACATTTCGTGACGGGTGCCGGTGCCCCCCCTGCCGCTCCTGAAAATTACATGACACGGAGTCCGCCCCCCTTCTGATCTCTTTTTTTCAACACAAAGAAGCAAGTAAAATACTAAGACCATTTTAATAAGCTATTTCAGAACGAACAATTTATTTTGTTTACTTTAGGTAAATATACATGTAATATACAAAAAAGTACAATGTATATGTAGGGTCGTCCATTAAGGCCTTAGGCCACTCTAGAGGCCGAAAAAATAGGCTTTTTGGGGATTTTTTTCAGAAAAACTACAAAATAAATCGAGATTACAAAAAGGGTGTTTATCATACATATCAGTGACTGTGTGCGATAATTTTTTTGAAGCGATTTATGTGAAAATGGCGGCTGTGCAGCGTTTATCTCAAAACTGCATTTTTTAAGTTGGCCGGAAACATAACTCATAACGAAAAATATTGAATATATCTTGAAATATACATTGTTTATGGAAGCACGTAGGATTTTTTTTAGATTGCATAGTTCATTTGTTATTAAAAATTATCTGATGATTTTTTCGGCAAATTTTTGGAAAGTGAAAAATTTCGTCAGATAATTGTTAATAACCAATGAACTATGCAATATAAAAAAAAACCTACGTACTTCCATAAAAAAATGTATTTTCCAAGATATATTCAACATTTCAAGGGAATCGGTTGAAAATTCTCTAAGTTATGTTTCCGGCCAATTAAAAAATGCAGTTTTGAGATAAACGTTACACAGCCGCCATTTTGAAATTAATCGCTTCAAAAAAATTATTGTATACAGTCACTGATATGTATGATAAACACCCTCTTTTGTAATCTCGATTTATTTTGTAGGTTTTCTGAAGAAAAAAATCCCCAAATAGCCTATTTTTGTCGGCCCCTAGAGTGGCCCTTAATCACGTAAGGGTGAAATAGGGGGGGGGGGGGTTGGCTAACATCGCGAGTGATCACGCTAGGGGCAGGGGTGGGGAGGGGGTGTTGTGACATATCACGTGTATTTTTTGTGTTATTGCGCGGACAATGCTATTTAAATATACTGACAATATACTCAGTACAGTCGTGCTGTTTATTGAAATCACAAAAAATTAAAAGAAGCCTAGTTTTTTGATAGGTGATTTTGTAGGTTCCGGGGGTGCGAAATCCAAGTTTTCCTAAAAATTGGGGCGTAGGGTTTTTTTTAGGTGATAAAGGGGGATGAGGGTGGATTGATGCCAAACAGAAAACTCTAGGAGCTCGGCCCCGTGAGACAAAAAAATGTTCATACAGTCAAAACTTTTCCGGCAAAAGATGAAAATATTTTTATTTTCGGTAACGGATGAAAATATGTCAAAATTCGAGGGTTATTTATATGAATGAAAATGTAGAGAATATCAATCCCTACATTTCGTACATTCAAACGGCACCGGTAAAATTAACCGTTTTTGAGTAATCACGAAAACAAAACGTTCAGAGTATTTCGTCATTCGTTATGGAGGGAGGTACTTTCGAAGTTGAGATGATTTTATACCTAATCGATGCGTATTTTTGAGGGCTACAACTTTTTCATTTGAATGGAGTTCGAAACAAATTTCTCGAACAGTTATTCTCAAAATATTGATGTTTGGTACGTTCCCCCACTTTTAGAAATCGAAAATAAAGAGATATGAGTTTGGCGCTATGGACAAAAATATAGCGGAAGGTTCAGGCTACAAATCGTTTCACGGCGGTGAATTCATACGGTTAATAGTTTTCCCAGAATTTTATTTTGAATTTTCAACCCCCGAGAGGCGTTGGAAAAAGCAAAATTCAAGGGTGGTCCATAGAAACGAAAATATAAAGAAGATTACTTTCTACATTTCATACATTTCAATCATACTTGAAAATTCATTTGTTTTTTAGTTATTTTTTTAAATATGTTAACAATTTTTTTGGAGGTGAAGATATTATCGGAAAGAAATGATCAAGTACTCGATCGACGCATCTTTTCGAGGGCTACAAGATTTCCATTTGAACAAAAATTGGACGAATTTTTCCCAAAGAGTTACTGAATTTTAACTGACCTTTCAAAATTTCAGCCCACTTTTTCACCCTCAGCTTCCCTGATTTTGACGGTGTGGACAAAAATAAAGCCCGGATTTTTCTGAATATTTTGTCTCACGGTGCCGACCTCGTAGGGGTTGTAGTTTGGCATCGATCAACTCTCATCCCCCCCCTAAAAAACCGCTTCATCCCCTAAAAAAACCTGTACACCCCGATTTTTGGGCAAACTTGGATTTAGCACCCGCGGCACCTACCGAATGGTCTGTTAAAAAACTGGCCTTCTAGTTTTTTCCGAATACGGGGTTTTTCGGCGACATCACGACTTTACTATTATTTCGTTTTTCATGATACGATACCGCACTCTCTGACACTTCTGTCTGACATGTCTTATTAAAAAAATACACGTGTTGTTGGGGGGGGGGGGAGGGGGGCGTAGTCAAGAACCTCACCATATATCTCCATGGGCGAGGGGGGCTCTAAAAGTGGCCTAAAAAACCTCACGTGATGAATAGACGACCCCCGTAGTAAGAAATATATTCTTTATGTTATGTAACATCAATAATAAATAATTTGATAATCTTTTATCACGATGCACCTAGAATTCAATGTGTTCCCGAGGATGCTTCAGGTGAGTCTCAATCGATATCAGAGAAGTTGCGATTTCCTCGTAGTCGGAACTTTGGGTGGGCAGTACAAAAAATTTGCAGCGTCTCAGTATCACCCTTTTCCACATTTAATATGCTTATAGCGTCTCGTGACTTTTGCTCGACTCCCTTCCCGCCCCCCTGTGACAAAGTGTAACGATTTGCCTAACCCACCACCCCCTCACTGCGTCTCGTGTTTCATGAATGGCCCCCAAGCATCCTTTTTTTCGTAAGGAAGGGAATGTCTTGTTAGACATCTGATTTAATTAACATTTGATTTGTGAAAAATCTGTTTAGACTGAAAAACGGAAAAAATCAGCAAAAACCTCATTTTTTTTAAATAAAAATGTGCACTAATTTCAACCGTTTGGCCGGTTTTCAAGTTTGAAATGGAATTTTGTAGAAAACACATTAAACTATCCGAAAAAAGTGACTATCGATATGTTCGGTTGAAAAAGTATATTTATTAAGGCCATTGAATATGACGAAAATTCTAAAACTGAAGAATGGAGAAACTCGAAAAATTGTATTTGAAGTATATTTTTATTTTTATTTCGTACTGTAAAATTGGCCCAGCCGAACCTAATGAAGAACCGAGAGGAAATTAGTCGACTAGCGCACAATCAGTGCAGAATAGCAGTTTGTTCTCTTCGTACACGGTGCGAAAAATACACAAATATTTTTTAAATCCTTAAATAGTATTTTCAACTATTATACTCCAAATACGTAATAATCTATAAAATCTATTGATTTTAATATAAAATATAAAATAAGTTGACTGCCATGAAAGTCGAACGCCGACTCACGACTGGGGTGCGCCAATGACCTGTCACTATGCTTAGCCATTCGAAATGAAGTATGTTCCGACCCGGAGTCGGTAATATCGCTCGCTGTAGCTCAGGAGGATGGTTCAAAGTTCGCATGAGATTCGAACGCACCCCAGTCAAGAGTTTCAGGGTTAGAAATGTTTTCAAAATGTTGCTCCATATCAATTGAGATCTCTATTTGAAGTATCTACTTGCACAATTTCATGCGTACAAGGTGTAAAATGTAAGACTTTGGGGTGACATACGGACGACGGTGACGACGATGATGCTGAAGTCTGCATAGTTGGAATGCAAGAAAAGTTAATATTTGTTCTATTACTTACATATTTTGCCGATTTCGGGTACGAAAATTACCAAAACGGTTTTCCTTGTCGTCATAAGAGAACCACGATCTTAAGGCCTAAACTAAAGGTAAATTCACGTAAAATAAGGCCACGACTACAGGTAAATGGCTGAAATCAATCAATATCTACCCTTTAACTGCATGCAAAACTTTAAACGCGTTTTTCTCAGAACATAATTTCTCAAATCGGGGGTGTATTTTTCTTAGAAACTACCGGACCGATCGACTTACAATTTTGAATACATATAGAGTACATGTCGGGCTATCATTCGGCACTCCATCTTGTTGATTGCTTTATCATTACGATTTTTCCGTGCCGCAAGAAGTGAACATTTTGTTGTAAAAATCAGAGTACTCTTTTTCAAACGCCACTATTTCGTAAATTTTTTCCAAACTTTTTAATTAGAGGCCCGAACGATAACCACGTTCATAAAGAAAAGAATTTTCAAAAAACCGTTCGTTTCAGACGAGCATAACGGCTGCAAACACAAGCCCGGAGATAAGAAAAATTCGCGACATAACCTCCGCAGCATCAAATATCATGCACAATTCCGAATAGAAAAATTCTAAATTTTAGATGTTACTTCTATAAATGTTGTGTGTGTGTGTGTGTGCGTCCGCGTGTGTGTGTATGTATGTGTGTGTTGGTATGTATGTATTTATGTATCTATTACTATAAAAATATACATTTATACGTTTACGTATATAAATATAACTGTGAAATACTAACACTTTCTCCGCTTAACCGTTTCTCTAAATTTAATTCCCAAAAAACCACCTTAAAAACGGGTGTTCACACTAGAATACGGACTGAATCTGTAAACAAAAACCTATAGATGGTAATAAAAATTTAAAAAAAAAATTGAACTGCACCTTTGTTGCGTTCCAACATATAAACTTCAATGCCAAAAGTTATGAGAGTTCCCAATGGCGTTGAACTTCGCATCGTCGGAATGCAACGATTCGTTTTCGTTCATTTTTCATTCCCTTCTTTTTATCATTATCCAAAGCCTTTTTTTTGAAAATTGAGGTAGTGAATCTTTAATAATGCGTAAAAATGTTTGAGTAATTTTGACAATCTAGAAGAGCCAAAACACATTTGAACAATTAAGTATTAATATTCCTTGCATTGCAACAATGAAAACTTCGTCACGTTAAGCTACAAAACCCTAAAAAGTGACAACAACACCTTTGCGCAATGTGTTTGTCATCATAATCGCTTGTTGACAAGTCTCCCACGTACAAAGTAAATTCGTAACAGCGTAAAATGATTTTAAAGTATTTTAAACGATTTTTTGTATGCGAAGGCATGGACTGGTTCCCTGAACGCTCTGCAAACAGACTGCTGGAAGGAAGAATGTAACAGGATTTCCCGCATAAGCCAGCAGAGGAGAGAACAAACGTTCCATAAGAAAATTCTCTATACGCTGCCATTGCCTGGATCTATTCACAATCTTTGACCGGTGAGTATAAGATTATACTGAGTTTATTGTTTCCAATGTACATTTCGCGATATCGTATGCACACAGAAGGCTCCGAATATATCTACCAAAATGGTGGAGGCTACCAAAATGGTGGAGGCAACCAACCGTACAGATCCAATCGGTCACCAAGGGCGAACTTTGCTTTGCATGGCGTGAGTCAATATCCATGTGTTTTCTATCTTCTTCACCATAGCCTGCTGCTTGTGCCTAGGGTGCGTTTTACACATGATGTAACGCCTACCCTGTCTTGTGACGAAGTAACAATCTTTACATCGCAAATTGAGCTTTCCCTTAGTTTTCATCTCTCGCACCGGATTTAATATAGATACTTGTGCCGGTTCAAGCAATCTTCCACTGAGTTTCCAATTGTTTTGAAACACAGTGAGGAAAGTTCTGGCGGCGCCGCTTTCTCCTCTCAACAGGCCACAAAATTCTGGCAAAATCAAGGCGATCGTTCTTTGCCCAGTTTTCAACACGAAAGAGAGGCTCATTTTTTTACCTGCAAATAGAAAAGACTGTAATATCGTGTCCTTGGATTTTCTCATTGAGGATGCATTGTTCTTCATTTGCGCAATAAACAGAATGTAAAAAACAAAACATTTCTTTTGTAAAATACAATTGCGCTGACCCATGGAACAAGAGCGCACAGATTTCATTCCTAACTTTCTAGACGGTCTATGCATAAGTCCGTAGCAAAAGGCCGACAAATAACGTTCGCAGCTTCTCCACTCACACATGCGTTAACCATATGAAATGGCGGATACAATGTTTTATTATCCTTTGAATGCAACATGGAAGGAAAAAACGTGTATTTTCGATGCATTTTGCTTTTATATTTCCGAAAAGGCAAAAGAGTGTTGGAAACTGACAAAAAGATATGCGCCGTGTGAAAGTGCGTCTCGATGTGTCTCAAAATTCATTCAATTTTCGCTACAGAATTGTGCATATACCCCATAGTTTCATTGAGAAATGAATGAATGGGTACAATATACTTTTCGATACAAGCAAGGGCGTGCAGAAATAAAAAATGAAAAATGCAATACGGGTAAGGCAGCAAAGACAGCAAGGTGGAGTGTCTAAGAATAAAACGAAATTTCTCTTCGTGAATGTCGGATCGCCGTACAATTGAATAACGTAAATAATTAATAATGATATTCATCTTTCACTCGAATCAATTTTTTTTTCAGTCGTTTTTCGGGCATTGTTTTGATAATCAGGAGTCGTAACCTCAAAAACTTACGCTTAAAATGTTGCCGCAATCAATGGATTATGCGATGAAAACTATGATCTACTTGTAGCTCGACCGCGTGGGTAAGACCCTAATAGACTGCAACATTCACAGTAATGACAATTTATTGGAAGAACGTTTTCGTCTAAAACGTCGTTGACCAAAGCGAGACACGCTTGCTCTTTTGGCCGTGATCTTGCACAGCTCTTCTTCTCTTATTCAGCTTTGGGCTGGGTCCGGTTGTCGCGCGTTGCTGCAGCGATTAGTAGGGAGCAGAGATTAGTAGGGAGATGCACAACGCTCCCCTTTTCGGCGTGCCTCGTAAACACGGTCTTATAGACAGGTCTGGGCACTCCAAGCCCCTTCCTATATAACGCAGCGTGACCGTCTTGAAGCCTGTGTTTCTCAATTTGTGCACCAAAGACCGGAGCGCTCCAATCTCCGAGGCCGGGGTGCAACAAAGAGAGGAATATAGGGCAGCTGTCTTTTTCTCCGTGCGCTTGCGTGCTAGGCTTGCATATTTGTATAATGTTTTGATGGGTTATTTATTCTAATTCAGATCGTAATTAAGACTCATATTAACAAAAAGGTATATGGTAAAAAGGTAAAGGTAAAAAAGCACTACAAGTGCATCAATAGTAAATTGAATTCAACCCGTAAAATCGAATAGCAAGCCGAAGAACCAAGTGGAAGAGCGAAAGTTATAAATGAGTTCAATCCCTATTTTGTTATCGTACAAGCCTGCTATATATAGGAATGAAAAATTATTCGTTTTTACTTTTAAAGCTCTGGATTTGTACCCGCAGGTTCAGAATTTTTCAAAATATTTTATTTTACTCTATTAGCCAGCTATGTGTGGCGAAATGAGTTATCATAACTATATGAAATAACATTTTGAAGGATTAAAAAGAATACTAAAAATAGGATTGTAGGGTGCGGTCGGGATTAATTAAATATTACATTGTAGTGTCAAAACTCTTATTTATTAGCTGTTGAGAAATTTCGCTTGTTTTCTCTTCTCGCTACTTTTTTTTTGAAGCGATTTGTTTTGCTGCGCAGAAAATTGCCGCATACGAAGACGTAAATAATAGTGGATCGCATACGACAAAAAGCTATCTGCATGCTCCTTACACGGGAATGAAAAATTATATGACATTAATATATCGTCGATAGTTCGATTATATACATTTGGTAAATTACAATTTTCTATAAAGCGCGACTCTAAAGCGATGATGAGATTAAAGAATATTTTGTTCGGATGGATGAGCCCCCCGCGAGTTTTTAAATTCACAAGCTGTGCACTCGCTTCTTGCGAATATGAATCTGCATTCCTGATGGCATTTCTACAGACGTCGCATTTGGTGTACCTGAGAAGTTGCTTGCAAAGATATCCTGAAATTTCAACATAACAAAAACACGAGATGGTAAGACGTATGTTTGTATTGTTACCTAATGATACCAGCTTCCCTATTTCATCTTACGCAAATAAAAATGTAGACGCTAGTTGTAGCAGTCAACATACAAAGGAAATCCTTCTAATAATTATTCCTATAATTTTTGTAATAAGAAAAGGTCATGGGATAAGAATTAACGTGGTGTTAAACACGCTTTCGGTTGATGTTTCACGCAATTATATCTTTTTCACATCACCTTCAGGGATACTGAAAATGAAGTGAGTCACATTTAGATACATAGAGTCCCGTATGGAAAAATTTTTATGTGAAAATATATAACTTATTCTGCAGTAAAATATATAATTTATATTTTATATATTTTAAGGGTTTACCCTCACTTGCGATTTTGAAAAAATCGATTCTTTTTTTATTGCATTTTTTTTAAGTATAAGTATCTGAGAATATGTCCTGAAAATTTCAAGTCGATCCGAACAAAATTGACTGAGATATGAGCGTTGAAAGAGAAGAATCCATTGTGTAAACGACCGGAAATTGAAACTTTAAACGCGTTTTTCTCAAAATGGCATTTCTGAAGTCGGTGACCAAGATTACTCGAACACTAATGAACCGATCTTCTTGAAATTTTGCAGGCTTATTTAATTCATAAAAATGTAGTCTTTAATCGTTCGATTTTTTCGTTACAATCGAACCATTAACTTTGACTGTCCGCCATTTTCTGAAAAATTAATATTTTTTAAAATCCTTCGATTAAAGACTAGTTTATACTTATATTTGACTAAATCCATCCGCATTTTTTTTTTCAGATGATCCACTTCGCCGCAATGTTGGTCACCGCAAACCGTGTATATAAAAACATTATCTCATTGACGGCCATTTGCCACTAAACAATGTTTAGTGGCAAATGGCCACTAAACATGGCCGCTCTCTCGCTCTTCGAACCACCTCATTTCGAGACCGAAGTATTTTACGCAGAGCGATTATCTGGGACTTTTCTTTGTCGCTTTTGTAAAGCAGATCGGTTCTTCTTCTGCGCGAATGGTTGATTAATCGCCGCTTTCGCTGAGTTATCGATCTTTGTAATTTTCGACAAACACTGCAGGTTAGCGAAATGGATATGACAGAACAATGTTTGTGCCGCCATGACCCGAAAGTATCCTGATGTAGTATCCGATGTTGGGATAACGAATCGTCAAATAGCTGGACGCCAGTGCAGAGCTTGAGATTTGCAAATGTGGATAAGAGCCGAGCTAACTCGTCCACGGTATTAATGCACTCGAGCGATCGACAAATATTTGTAACCGGTATTGTTTTTCCATTTGCTGACGTAAAAACGTTACCTTCTTCTCATACCAAGACCGATTTTCGTGGTAAAGGCTGAGGGCAATTAGATATCGTTCTTATTTCGAAAGTAGAAAATGCCACCCATTTCTTGCCACTGCTTGAAGTATAGCGGATCCATCCTGACGGGACGCTCACAGCATTTTCACATTCGTATAGATGAATAAACATGTTTTCGAATCTTGATGACTGTTCCATTCGATCTTCTGTTCGACAAACGTTACTATCTTGTAACGAACCATCCATCTAAGCAGAAAATACAGAAAAACGCTATAATATTATGCATGTGTGAAACGTAAAAATATTTGTTGCGTTTAACCTCATTGTTACCTTCATTGCCCAGAATCATTGAATGATGTTTAGTTTTTTGCAACTTATACAGCGATGGAAGAAACAATGTGTAAACATTAGAGACTATATTATTTAGAGAATGTCAACATTTTTTAAAGCGCATGAATTTATAGAAATCACAGACATGCAAGGATATGATTGTGTGTAAAATAAAAATTACGAGGGTCATTACGCGTAATATAACAAACACGAGAATGGTTTTTCAATTGAGGGATTGAGCCTTCTCTAGTGATATACCACAAAAATATTTACATCGTTAGTCACATGCTCGGCTGCGCTCATGAAATCCTCGTTGATACCACTATTTTCCTCGAGTGCTCGTAGCTTATTGCTTTCTGTGGATGGCACACAAGTGTCCTCACAAGAACTGTGACTGATGGGATCTAGATCAATCTCCAAGTCCATATTTTGTGTCGGCTTTGGTAGATGGGTCCTCTCAGTATCTTTCCAGTCTATGAGCGCTATACCCGGGTGACTGGTGGTGGAAAATGGATCATTTTCCTTGTTGTTAGACGCACACGCTGTAGATGCTGCTGACTCGAAGTTTGTGGTCGTGTTCTTGAAAAAAAAAAACACAACTTGAAGTTATTATAGCGTATTCTGAAAACATCGTTACGCCTGAAAACAGGTCTTGAGATTAAGCATGATAACCGAACATATGAAAGAAAAGAAAGCAAAAACAAACATAACATAAAGGCCGATTGCACATATCTATTGCATATGTGATCAAATTATACTGTCACCGAAATTAATCCCAAATATTTTATAACTATAAAAATTGATTTCGGATGAAATAGAACATCAATCAAGTCTGTAGAGGTAGAAAAGAAATGGCCTAAGCAGTGAAGTACGGTAAAGTACAATGAGTGTCAAAAAACATGTCCCACATTATTTGAAACTTATAAAGTAGAAGTAAACCAACTAACAAAAGAATGAGTTGATATATTTCTATGCATTAGTTAGAAAATGATTACTTACCGTGCTTTCACTGTCACTATATTTGCTAGTCGATGGGAATACCGATGGAATGGCTGATTTTGCCAGTCTTGGATGGTGATAAGCAACCTGCATATTCATTTAAAACATCAGTTATGTCAAGAAAAAATTATATTGCTACTCACTGAGCATGCCAAATGGTTTTTTACACTAGATTGCTGAGTAACAATGGGACAGTTTATGATTATCAATATTTTATTAATTTTCGTCGTTTCTGTTTAGATTGTTTGGGTATATTCAACGCAAATTAATTATGAACTGTTTTTATAATAGGAAATCTATCATGTTACAAATACATTACAATTAGCATGGTCTTGCAGTACGCTTACACGAAAAAAATAGAAAACGTATAACAGAATTACTTACATTGGCAATGATCTTTCCATTTATATCTTTATGCACGAAATTGCGTACAATGTCGGAGGGAAGAAAATGTTTTTCGCATATTGAGTGCGCGCTCGTTACGTTTATTCTTGTAGCAGGAATAACGCTCACCCACTTAGCACGTAACTCGTCATTTTGCGGAAAAAGGAACAAAGAGACGCGTTCTTTGTTGCTCGTGTATCCACTTTTACATCCCGGAATTATACATTTTTTACCCATTTCTCTTTTTTTAAATAAATATTTCGAAACACATAACGATAAATGTATTCTGAATAAATAATAAAATACTGGCGTAGATATTGAACTGAGTGAACTGTCGAAAGAGGTTAACGGATTGTAAATAAAGCAACAGTTGCCGCGCATGCGTACTAAGTAGGCCTCTACCTCACTAGCGCTAGCGGCGAAAATTCACAACGTGGGCTTCATTTCGAGCACGGTTTTACAGCCGGAGTGCCCAGACCTGTGTATATGACCGTGCTCGTAAATGACGCTAAATCGCGGCGGCTAGTTCGGGAATATGATTTTGTGTGCATCGCCTCTGTCGAGGTTGCAGATTCCCTTGTAACCGCGCGAGTCGTGAGCACCGCCCAAGTCGATATCGCAGCAGCGTGCACACGAATGGGTCGCTCGGTGGGGGAAAAGTCTCTGCCCCTCGCTCACTCGACAGGCGAACAGAGCGAGGTTTTCCGTTCGATCAAGCTCGACATATGTGTGGCCGTACTACGAATTGGAATATGCATTAAACGAATTTCAAAGAGAAAAACATGTATCGAGAAAATTGTTTTCTCTCGGTTGGCCGTTTATGCCGAGAATGCGGGTTAAAAAAATTAACGACGAATCGCGTTGAAAAATAAAACGCCGAAACGACCGTGGAAGGTTCAAAAAGAAATCTTGAGCCTTTGCCGCGGTCGTTACGGCGTTTTTTTTTTCAACAGTAAGCATTATGAATAAGCGTGTATCATAAATGTTTTCTATCCACAATGAGCGTCGTGGCTGAGTTGGCAGCGTGACGGATTGACGATGCGTGCGGTTCGGGTTCGATCCCTGGCTAATCGACTTTTTTTAATCTATTTTTTTTCTTCATTTTATATTCAAAAAATGTCGAACTAACTCTCGATTTAGCTTTTCTCGCCTGACCAGGCATTATTTATGATATTTAATTCATATATGTTTAATTTTAAAAAAGACATTGGCTACCGTGGATCGAATCCGCGTCGTTTGCACTCAGAGCCCGCACGCTGATATATCAACCGCAAGGCTCTTGTGACTGCAAACCTGCCTTACGTATACACACTTATCCAACATTTAAAAAAAATCGCTGCACACCAATTACATATTGTTTTTATGACCCCAAAGTATTATTGAAGACAAATGAAAACGATTTTTCCAAATTTCTAAAGTGGTGATATCCCTTGAAGAAAAGAAATTAATTTTTTTATCGTTGTAAATGTATATCCCCTCTTAAAGACTTTAAGGCGTCTGGCCACCTTGGCCGATCGAAAAATGGGTATATTTAAAAAAAATAATAAACTCGAAAGTATGGGACGGAATATTTTTATTTTTTTACACGTCAGAAAGGGCTTTAAGAATAACGTTAATAAATTTCCGTTCAAAATATTAAAAAATGGGGCCGTTATGAACATTGCCGAGGAGGCCCTCCGCACGATACGCGCGGTCGTTGTCCCAGCTGTTACCCGGTCATGTCACATCTGCAAAAAAATCAGCTCATTCGTGAGTAGTGTCGCTACAATGTAGCGTAGCGGTTGTTTTTTCCACCATTAAAAAAATTATGGTGAGCCGAAGAAAAAAATTTGTATTTTTCACCGAAATTATGGCTCACTATAATTTTTTTAATGGTCGAAAAAAAACCGCTACGTTACATTGTAGCGACACTACTCATGAATGAGCTGATTTTTTTTCAGATGTGACATGACCGGGTAACAGCTGGGACAACGACCGCGCGTATCGTGCGGAGGGCCTCCGCAGCAATGTGCATAACGGGGCCATTTTTTAATATTTTGAACGGAAATTTATTAACTTTATTCTTAAAGCCCTTTCTGACGTTATGTAAACAAATAAAAATATTCCGGCCCATACTTTCGAGTTTATTATTTTTTTTTAATATAGCCATTTTTCGATCGGCCAAGGTGGCCAGACGCCTTTAAAGAATCTCGTACGTGTTAGCGAAAACCGGCAGAAAATTATGAGGCAACTCGTCCACTTCTTTGATGTTCGCTATTTTGGACCATCGCTCGTTTGCCTATCTGAGGTCTACACTTTCGAAGTTTGTATCCTCGATATATATGTCTTTTTCCTATAGATGGTATTACCAATATTAGATACTCACGTCTTTCCATTTCGGAGATATGGATTTCTAGATTGTTTGAATCTGTATTTGTATGACACAAACTGCAGACAATCTGAATACACGTTTTCGAATAAATGACCTCCCGAATAAATAATCCTTTGATGCAATAGTTATCCAATTGCGTCATCGGTCGAAGGATAACATTTTGAATAATTTACAGTTCGTTATATTGAGTTTATAATTCTGTCATTTCGAAATCTTTGTCGTTCTATATTTGGCCTTTCAAAGTTTTGACCCCCATCCCAATGTGAAATGTGTTTTGAAAAAATGCCGATCGAGAAAGACTCAAAGTTCTCTTCGAGCCATTCTCGATCGTTTCGGCACTTTTCTTCAACAATTTTTAAAATTAATTTTCTAAGGGGAAAAGTCAAAACTCATTTACGTATTGGGGGAAACATTAATTTTTTTGTCATATTTTTCAACGCTGTTTGCACCAAAATTTGGTACGCCTGCTCCTTTTGAGCAACTTCAACTCCAACATGCGTCCGGCGAGGCGAACGACTGCGGATTCGGTCGCGTCGACGGTATCCGCGGCGTCCTTGCTGCGGCCGCTCCCCTCGTTCGTGCCGTTGTTCTTTCGATGGCCGGCCCTTCTCGCGCCCTTGGGCTCCCTCGGGTGCCTCTTGCCGCTGCGGCTGCTGCTGACGACCACTTTTCTTTTTGTTGCAACGGCAAAATTTCTTCTTTGTAACTGTAAAAAATAAATAATAAAATGTACAAATAAAATACACTACTCACACAAATTAAGGGATATTTTAAAAATTCCAAATTTTTTGCTAATTTTCAACAAGGGATAACACGGAGAAAAATGGTCGTACAAAAAATAAATAAAAAAGGAAATTATAGCTTCAAGTATCTAGTTTTTAGATCTGGACTGTAAAATTTGTTAGCGTGGGCGGTTTTCTTGTAATCATCCGAAAACGAACGAAATTTTTTTTCCAAATTTTTTCTCGTATTTAAAATGGTCAGTCGACTTCAAAAATTTTCTTTTATCATACGACTATAAAAGTCTTTTAGACAATTTAATCAGCTTTAATTTGACCTTTTAAGGAGCTCCGTACGATGTTTTGGCGCGGAGTAATCGTCGATCAAAGCAAAAAAGTCCATTTTAACTTTGACAATCAATTACTCGAGAACTAATGATCGTACAGAAAATAAAATGTTTTATCAACAGTCCCTAATTGCATTTCATAGAGCATGTTTTGTAGTTTCCAAAACCCTACTTTTATTTTCTGTACGATCATTAGGTATCGAGTAATCAATTGTCAAAGTTAAAATGGACTTTTTTGCTTTGATCGATGATTACTCCGCTCCAAATCATCGTACGGAGCTCGTTAAAAGGTCAAATTAAAGCTGATTAAATTGTCTAAAAGACTTTTATAGTCATATGATAAAAAAAATTATTTGAAATCGATAGACCATTTTGTAGACGAGCAAAAATTGGGAAAAAAATTTCGTTGGTTTTTGGATGATTACAAGAAAACCATCCACGCTAAAAAAATGTACAGTCCAGATCTGAAAACTAGATACTTGAAGCTATAATTTCCTTTTTTTATTTTCTGTACGACCATTTTTCTCTGAGTTATCCCTTGTTGAAAATCAGCCAAAAATTCAGAATTTTTCAAATATCCCTTAATTTGTGTGAGTAATGTATTTTATTTGTACATTTAATTATTTTATTTTTACAGTTACAAAGAAGAAATTTTGGCGCCGCAACAAAAAGAAAAGTAGTCGTCAGCAGCAGCCGTAGCGGCAAGAGGCACCCGATGGAGCCCAAGGGCGCGAGAAGGGCAGGCCATCGAAAGAACGGCGGCACGAGCGACGGGAGCGGCCGCAGCAAGAATGCCGCGGGTATCGTCGACGCGACCGAACACGCAGTCGTTCGCCCCGCCGGACGCATGTTGAAGTTGCTCAAAACAAGCAGGCGTTCCAAATTTTGGTGCAAACAGTATTGAAAAATATGACAAAAAAATTAATGTTTCCCCCAATACGGAAATGAGTTTTTACTTTTCCTCTTAGAAAATTAATTTAAAAAAATGTTGAAGAAAAGTGCCGAAACGATCGAAAAAGGCTCGAAGAGAACTTTGAGTCTTTCTCAATCGGCATTTTTTCAACACATTTCACATTGGAATGGGGATCAAAGCTTTGAAAGGCCAAATATAGAACGACAAAGATTTCGAAATGACAGAATTATATACTCAAAGTAACGAACTGTAAATTATTCAAAATTTTATCCTTCGGCCGATGACGAAATTGAATAACTATTACACCAAAGGTTTATTTATTCGAGAGTTCATTTATTCGAGAACGTGTATTCAGATTGTCTGCAGTTTGAGTCATACAAATACAGATTCTAACAATCTAGAAAATCCATATCTCCGAAATGGAAAGACGTGAGTATCTAATGTTGGTAATACCATCTATAGCAAAAGACATGTATATCGAGGATACAAACTTCGAAAGTATAGATCTCAGATAGGCAAACGAACGATGGTCCAAAATAGCGAACACTGAAATAGCGAACATCAAAGAAGTGGACGAGTTGCTTCATGATTTTCTGTCGGTATTCGCTAACACGTACGAGATTCTTTAAAGGCGCCTGGCCACCTTGGCCGATCGAAAAATGGGTATATTAAAAAAAAATAATAATGAACTCGAAAGTATGGGCCGGAATTTTTTATTTTTTTACATAACGTCAGAAAGGGCTTTAAGAATAAAGTTAATAAATTTCCGTTCAAATATTAAAAAATGGTGCCGTTATGCACATTGCCGCGGAGGCACTCCGCACGATACGCGCGGGCGTTGTCCCAGCTGATACGCGGTCATGTCACATCTGAAAAAAAATCAGCTCCTTCGTGAGTAGTGTCGCTACAATGTAGTGTAGCGGGTTTTTTTTCGACCATTAAAAAAATTATAGTGAGCCATAATTTCAGTGAAAAATACAAATTTTTTTCTTCTACTCACCATAATTTTTTTAATGGTCGAGAAAAAAACCGCTACGCTACATTGTAGCGACACTACTCACGGATGAGCTGATTTTTTTTTGCAGATGTGACATGACCGGGCAACAGCTGGGACAACGACCGCGTGTATCGTGCGGAGGGCCTCCGCGGCAATGTGCATAACGGCGCCATTTTTTAATATTTTGAACGGAAATTTATTAACGTTATTCTTAAAGCCCTTTCTGACGTTGTGTAAAAAAAATAAAAATATTCCGGCCCATACTTTCGAGTTTATTATTTTTTTTTAAATGCCCATTTTCAATCGGCCAAGGTGGCCAGACGCCTTAAAGTCTTTAAGAGGGGATATACATTTACAACGATCAAAAAATTAATTTCTTTTCTTCAAGGGATATCACCACTTTAGACATTTGGAAAAATCGTTTTCATTTGTCTTCATTAATACTTTGGGGTCATAAAAACAATATGTAATTGGTGTGCAGCGATTTTTTTTAAATGTTGGATAAGTGTGTATACGTAAGGCAGGTTTGCAGTCACAAGAGCCTTGCGGTTGATATATCAGCGTGCGGGCTCTGAGTGCAAACGACGCGGGTTCGATCCACGGTAGCCAATGTCTTTTTTTAAATTAAACATATATGAATTAAATACCATAAATAATGCCTGGTCAGGCGAGAAAGCTAAATCGAGAGTAAGTTCGACATTTTTTGAATATAAAATGAAGAAAAAAAATAGATTAAAAAAAGTCGATTAACCAGGGATCGAACCCGAACCGCAAGCATCGTCAATCCGTCACGCTGCCAACTCAGCCATGACGCTCATTGAGGATAGAAAAACATTTATGATACACGATTATTCATGTTTACTGTTGAAAGGAAAACGCCGCAACGACCGCGGCAAAGGCTCGAGATTCCTTTTTGAACCTTCCACGGTCGTTTCGGCGTTTTATTTTTCAACGCGGTTCGTCGTTAATTTTTTTAACCCGCATTCTTGGCATAAACGGCCAACGGAGAGTAAACAATTTTCTCGATACATGTTTTTCTCTTTGAAATTCATTTAATGCATATTCTAATCCGCAGTGCGGCCGCACATATGTCGAGATCGATCGGACGGAAAACCTCGCTCCGTTCACCTGTCGAGTGAGCGAGGAGCAGAGGTTTTTCCCCCGCCGAGCTGCCCATTCGTGTGCACGCTGACTGCGATATCGACTGGAGCGGTGCTCATGACTCGCGCGGCTACAAGGGAATCTGCAACCTCGACAGAGGCGATGCACACAAAATCATATTCCCGAACTCGCCGCCGCGATTTAGCGCCATTTACGAGGCACGCCGAAAAGGGGAGCGTTGTACATCTCCCTACTAATCTCTGTAGGGAGAAGCACAACGCTCCCCTTTTCGGCGTGCCTCGTAAATGGCGCTGAATCGCGGCGGCGAGTTCGGGAGTATGATTTCGTGATCATCGCCTCTGTCGAGATTGCAGATTCCCTTGTAGCCGCGCGAGGCCGTGATCACCGCTCAAGTTGGCATCGCAGTCAGCGTGAACACGAATGGGTAGCTCGGTGGGGGAAAAGTCCCTCCCCCTCGCAAATCGCGCTCGCTCGACAGGCGAACGGAGCGAGGTTTTCCGTCCGATCGAGCTCGAAATATAAGTGTGGCCGTACTACGGATTGGAATATGCATTAAATGAATTTCAAAGTGAAAAACATGTATCGACATCATTGTTTTCTGCCGGTTGCCCGTTTATGCCGAAAATGCGGGTTAAAAAAATTAACGACGAACCGCGTTGAAAAGTAAAACTCCGAAACGACCGTGGAAGATTCAAAAACAAATCTTGAGCCTTTGCCGCGATCGTTTCGGCATTTTTTAAAACAGTAACCATTATGGATGAGGGTGCATCATAAATGTTTCTCCATCTGCAATGAGCGCTGTGGATGAGTGGCAGCGTGATGGATTACGATGCGTACGGTCCGGGTTAAATCCCCGGTGAATCAATTTTTTTTTCTTCGTTTTATATTCAGAAAATTTCTAACTTACTCTCGCTTTAGCTACTCTCGCCTGTCCAGGCATTATTTATTATATTTAATTCATATATGTTTAACAAAAAAGTTGCTACGGGGAGATCGAACCCGCGCCGTCCGTACTCAGAGGTCGGACGTTGATATCTTAGCCACGATGCTCTTATGACCGCAAAGCTGTCTTAGGCATAGACACGTATCCAATGTGAAATGTGTTGAAAAAAATGCCGAAACGATCAAGAAAGACGGAACTTTTTTTTCTCGAAGTTTCTCTTTCTCGATTGTTTTGGCACTTTTTTCCAACTAATCCAACGTCGACGCGACCGAACCCGCAGTCGATCGCTCCGCCGGACGCACGTTGAAATTGCCCAAAACGAGCGGGCGTTCCAAATTTTGGTCCAAACAGTCTTGGATAATATGACAAAAAAATAAATGTTTCCGCCAAAACGTAAGTGAGTTTTTACTTTTCCGCTTAAAATTTTAATAGAAAAAATTGTTGAAGAAAAGTTGCGAAACGATCGAGAAAGGCTCAAAGAGAACTTTCAATCTTTCTCGATCGGTATTTTTTCAAAACACATTTTACATTTGGTTGGGGGTCAAAACTTTGAAAGGCCAAATATAGAACGACAAAGATTACGAAAAGACAGAATTATAAACTCAAATTAACGAGCTGTAAATTATTCGAAATTTTATCCTTCGACCGATAACGAAATCGAATAGCTATTACACCAGAAGATTATTTATGTGAGAGCGCATTTCTTCGAGAACGGGTATTCAGATTGTCTGCAGTTTGAGTTATACAAATACAGATTTGAACAATCTAGAACATTCACATCTCCGAAATAGAAAGAAGTGAGTATCTAATATTGGTAATACCATCGATAGCAAAAAGCCATATATCGAAGATACAAACTTCGAAAGTTATGATCTCAGAGAGGCAAACGAGCGATGGTCCAAAATAGCGAACACCGAAATAGCGAACATCAAAGAAGTGGACGAGTTGCTTCATAATTTTCTGCCGATTTTCTGTAACACGTACTTTGGGGTCATAAAAACAATATGCAATTGGTCCTGCAGCAATTTTTTTAAGGTTGGATAAGTGTGTACAGTAGAACCTCGATTGTCCGAACCTCGATCATCTCAACCCTCAATTATCCGAACGATGACTTAGTGTATCCGAACGCTCAATTATGCGAACATTGGCGCAAAAGATACATTGGTGCTCGCTGCCACTGCCGTGAGTAACAATGAGCAACCCAACGTTGAGACTTAGACGCTCAAAAACGCGTTACAGCCGTTCGTCAATTAAAAGTGGACGATTTTATAAAAAAAAATATTTTAAAAGGCATTCGACTTTTTTCAGGTGTTTAAAAAACACACACACACACATATACATATATATACAGGGTGGCCGGAATATTGACGGCCAAAAATAAAATTTAGGTCCCTTGTATCGTGGGGTATCCGAATAACCTCTATGTATGTTCCACGACTTTTCATACTTTTCGAGTTAATCATTTTTTTCTGAATTTTGCAGAATTTTCGACCTGACCAATTAAAAAAAGATCTAAAAAAAAGTCGAAGACTGTCGAGATTTTGTTTGCAACTGAATCTTTATGAGTAGTACTTTTATGCATAAAATAATGAGCTTCGTAACTGTGATGAAAATTATGAAAATGTTGGTCTAAAATGAAAAATTTACGTTCGGTAAATGATGACTTTAATTTTCAACTTTAATTTAAAAATCTAAACAGGTGACTTCATGGTTCCTAATTAGGCCTCAACAATGCGCCAGACTCTCAGCTTTCATAAACATTTAAAAAAAGCATTACTTAATAGGGCTACTTTGGCTACAATTGACCTTCAAAAACAGCGAGGTGGAAAATTCTTAAAATTAGCCATCTGATTAAGGGACAACACCACTGTGACGGCTTCAAAAAATCGATTTTTTGAAAACCATCTAGAAAAATCTAAAATACATTTAAGATTAAGATGCCGTTGGACCCAGGTCGAAAAAATAATTATTTTCGGAGATATTGAATATTTTGTGGAGCGGTGCAGCGCTCCGTGACGCTCGGGGTCCCGCGCAGCTGCGCGCCTCAGGGTCGGCAGGTATACCGGGCCTTTCCCAGGTCCTGCGGGTCTTTCCCAGGTATTCTTTTGTCTCCCTTCACAAAAACCGGCTATTGTTATAAATATAGTTTCGAAAAAAAGCCATAGGTGGCGATAATTGAAAAATTTTCAAGGCAGGTATAGGGATAGCGTCATAGCGTCAGTTTGCGAATAGAAGCGACGCTACTCGTGTATAAACGCTCCGAATCGTTTCGTTTATAAATATCGAACGCTCAGAATTATTCTTTGCACATCGAAATGGATAATCCGAAAGTGTACGCGGGGAAAAAGGGAACAAAACGGAGCTATGTGACGAGGAGTCGAACGAAAATTTCGAATCGAAAACCTCCGAACCGTTATAGCTCCGAAAATAGTTCTGCAGAGTATGTGAGCACGTCGGCGAAAAAGTTAAAATCGTCGAACGATTTAGATGTCGGTGTTACTAACGATTTCGGTTATCGTATAGTACACCTCGTCAATGCACTGAACATTATATCGACGTTAGTGAAGTGCAAAGTGTGTGATCGCGATATAAAGTTTACTGAAAAAAGTTTGCGCGGACTCGGATTAAAAATCGAGGTCGATTGCGGCCATTGTGAAAAAGTGCAAATCAATTCGTGTCCTATGATTGACAATGCATACGAAATAAATCGTCGGATCGTATTCAGTATGCGTCTTCTTGGCGTCGGTTTGAATGGCCTGATGAAGTTTTGTGCATTTATGGACCTACCGCGCCCCATATTTCAGTCTTTCTACGATCGAATCTTAAATTCGATTTCGATTGCCACTAAAGCTGTGAACACAGTGAGCAAACAAAAGGCTGCACTTGAGGAGGAAACAATTTCGTTGGAAAATGGGGGGACAATTTCGTTGGAAACTCCCCCAAGTGTCAGTCCGGGAGCAAAAAAATCGTCGATATTGCAGCTGATATCGCGGTATTATTATTCAATGATTGCCTGAGAAGCCTCATGAAAGTTTTGGAGACGTTGGAGATAACTATCGGCCCAAATTGTATCAATTTTTGCGTTGAAACCGACGCAGCGCGGATCGAGCTGGCGGAGCGCTCGCTCACAGACGCTACAAAAGAGGCAAGAAGAGCCTCTACAAGTTCGAGAAAAGATGCTAGGGACAATGATTTGCTTCTTGAAGGCCAGCTATATGGTGCCGGCATCGCTGATTAAAGGTAAAAATTTTTTTTTCAAATTTATCGCATAAATTAACAAACCTAAAACATTGAACGCGTTTTTCTCAAAACCACTTTTTTAAGTGCTGCAGGCAGCTGAACTCGAGCAATTTTTATCCGATCGACTTCAAATTTGGACTTCAATTGGACTTCAAATTCGGACTTCAAATTTTCGACGAGAAATTTTGCTCGAAAATCGTCCTTTAATGTCAAAAGCGTGCCTATTTTTTAAAAATCAATATTTTTTCAAATCCCTGTGTACTTCTCTTCAAAATATCATATTATTAACGAAAACACTCGGTATGTTTTTTTTCAGATCGACTTTGAAGAGAGTTCTGCTGCGTGCCGCGAACCACTGCAGAGGCAACAGTACCTGACGCGGGAGCTTCCCCAGCGTCAACATGGGGCGTGAAAAATTTGAAATTTTTTTTTTATGTATCTTCAATAAACAACGAACGAAAATTTCGAATATCTCTTTTTTTCCCACAAAAAAAAATTCTTGAACAATGGCAAAAAAACAGGGGGTCACAGTGGTGTTCTGCCTTAAAACTAAAAAATTGCCCATTTCATCATTCCTAAGGTTATTTAGTTTGTTAACTAACCAAAAATGACTGCAGGAAAGCTAAGATTTAAACATTGGGAGGTTTAATTTTTTTTCAGTTTAATTTAAGTTTAATGAATTTTGCGCCATCCGTTCTCGTAGCGAGAACGGATCGCGCAAACTTCATTAAACCTAAATTAAACTAAAAAAAATAAACCTCCACATGTTTAAATCTTAGCTTTCCCTGCAGTCATTTTTGGTTAGTTAACAAACTAAATAACCTTATGAATGATAGTAGATGAGCTAGGCCGATTCTGGACCATGGGGTGGCATCTCAGGGGGGAGCGGGGCGGCGGGGTCCAGCGCGGTGAAGCCAAGTGCCTGGTGGGGGGGGGGGTCCAGCGCGGGGACGTGACGTCATGCCATGGGTCTCTGTGGAGGGGGTAGCCATGTGGTCCGAAGAGCGACTGTCGGGAGGGGGAAGCCGTCGTCGACGAGTGTTTTGTGGGGGCGGGGGTCAGGTAGTGGTGAGTGAACGTTGAAAAGCCATAAATCTCCTAATTTATTATAGACATAAAAAGATTAGCATCGATGCAGTGTTTTTCTTTCTACACTATTTGGTCTGTGTGAAAATAAAACTAACACACACGATGTGTACGTGTAATGGCCATATATGGGTAGGAAAATTTCGTTAATTTGAAGCGATACATGAAGGGGACGGCTTTTCAAAGTCGTTTATTTATGTGATGCAGGTGTCATGCGCTTGGTTTCGTTTCCGAAATCTTTAAAATGTTTGTATGCGTGTCCACTCCTGTCACGACTCTCGCCGACACCCGCGACAGGTCCTGACAAGTTGGGAGTTCTCGGAAAAACTATAAACTTTAGAGATCTATCGTCAAAGGGTTTTTGACCCCAGATGGGTCACCGGAGCACAGCTGCACTTGGGGAAAAAAAATCTAGCCAGGCTCATCAAGCATTGACTTTTATGATCTCCACACATTTTCCGATTGCCATGTATGCGCAACTTGCCTCCAAAACATAGATGAATACGACGTATTTTCGTGGGAAAAAAGCTATCTACTTTAGGAGTCGATTGTCAAAAGCCTTTGATGCCGATAGACCACTTGAGCATAGCTGCAGGACCCATAAAATACATCTTTCAACCCGATGCATCCCGACTTGTTTTCTATATCGTTTCTTCTTCGGGCAATCTACACCAACACGATATCGGAAAAAAGTCCGGTTTTTTCTCCGAGATATAGGGGATAGCCGAAATTTTTCTTCCGAATGGGGAGCCATTTTTTAATTTTATTATTATCTGCTGCGCTCCAAACTGGCTGCACTTTGAACGGAACAGTCACTCACTTAACATCGGGGAAGTCGTCTCCAACTTATTACTATGGATAACAACATTGAACAAAGCTTGCACGATCAAGCCACGCTTTTAAGTTCGTTCGAAGATTTTACTGCGTGGGAGCAACGGTGCGTCGAGTTCATCGAAGGGCTGGAAACACAAAGTCGGATTAAGCGCCCGCGATTATTAATTGGATATCAACAGTCACTAATAGCCCAAATAGCCCGTCTGGAAGGATTGAGGAATTGTGTGGGGAGTCGTTTCATACACACGGGCGCAGGGCTTGGTGATCGTGATTTAATCTGGCGGGAGATTGAAACATCCTTCGAGAGTCGGATATTGACAGGTTCCATCATCAATCGCAGTCACATCGATCCGAAACACTTTCTAAATGATGCTCGCGTCCTAGTGCTTCATCATGTGCAAAATATTATCGGCAAGCACAGCAGCATTAAAATTAATACAGTGTTCAATGGTGAATTCGCGAGTGGAGATAAACATGCTAATAAAAGTGTCAACACGCGAAACTGTGAACTCTTTAACACGAGCGATTTGAATGAGTGGTATGAACAGCGTGTTATTGAGCCCACTTTAACCTCACTCGACGAATTTCAAGAAAGAGACAGTGGCTGGGCTCTACGGAAAATACTTAACCTCACGATAAATGTGAATAAGTATAATCCGATGCGTGCTGGGTGCTCCATATCATTGCCGCGGGAAATAATGTTGAAGAAGGCTGTGGTTAACGTCAAATCGAGCGGTAATGCATGTTTCGCGTGGGCAGTTGTCGCTGCTCTATACCCAGCTGAACGACACAGTGACCGTCCATCTTCTTACCCTCATTATTCGACAGTACTGAATCTCCAGGATATCGAATTCCCAGTAACGATCCATCAAATAAAAACATTTGAATTTAATAACATTGTATCGATCAACGTATATACCACCACCACCAAAAAGGACATTGTTCCAATACGAGTCACTCAGCACAAGAAGGATAAGCACATCAATTTGCTGTACATGCAAGATACCGAGGACAACAATGTGGGGCACTTCGTATGGATCAAGAATCTGTCGAGACTCGTGACGAAGCAACTGAGCAAAAAGGGACATAAAAAATATATCTGTGATCGGTACGTAGTTACCATAATATATATATATAGGTAATTATATATGCTAGACGAATTAAACAAAACAATCTTGTTTTTTTTTGCAGGTGTTTGCACTACTTCGGTTCCGAGGAAAAATTGCAATCGCATGAGGTCGATTGTGGGGCGATAAACGACTGTGCAATTCGACTACCAAACGACACCAATAAGTGGCTCCAGTTCAGCAACTTTAGCCGGAAAGAGCGACATCCTTTCATTGTGTATGCTGATTTGGAGTGTGTGCTCGCAAAAACCGATGAGAAGACCCAAGCAAAAGATATGTATCAACACCATGAAGTGTTTAGTATCGGATATTACGTGCGTTGTTCGTATGACGATTCATTATATTCATATCACTCGCGTCGCAGTGCTGATTGTGTATCGTGGTTTGTCGAAGAACTAAAAAATCTAGCACTGCGGATAAAAGAAATTTTCTGCGACAACGTGCCAATGGTATATTTAACACCGAGTGAGTGGACTAGTTTTCGAGCCGCGACTCAATGTCACATATGTAAGAAACCATTTGCGCAGGAAGATGTACCCGTTCGAGATCATTGCCATCTGACTGGACGCTATAGAGGCCCTGCCCATTCCAACTGCAACTTGAATTACAAACAGTCATTTTTCATTCCTGTAGTTTTCCACAATTTATCCGGCTATGATGCGCATTTTATAATCAAGGAAGTAGCCACAGCGTTCGAAGGAAGAACCGATGTGCTTCCAATTACAAAGGAGAAATACATCTCCTTTACGAAGCATGTTGAAATTAAAGACGATTCAAAACATAGCATCCAATTGCGTTTCATCGATTCGTACAAATTCCTGAACACCAGTCTCGACAAATTAGCCTCATTTTTGACCGAGGACAAACTCAAAATTTTACGCATGCAATTCCCAACTCTCTCGACAGACGATTTCAATTTGTTGACGCGAAAAGGGGTCTTCCCTTATGAGTATATAGACAACGCGAGCAGGTTGGACGACACTTGCTTACCACCACGCGACGCATTTTATAGTTCCCTGACAGATGCTACAGTATCGGAGAGCGAGTACGCACATGCGGAGAACGTTTGGGAGCGGTTCTCCATTCGAACGCTGGGTGACTATAGCGATTTATACTTGAAGACAGATGTCTTGTTATTAGCTGATATTTTCGAAAACTTTCGGAATACGTGCATTGAGAGCTATGGCCTAGATCCCGCGTATTACTACACATTGCCGGGGTATACCTGGGATGCAATGTTAAAACACTCGAATGTCAAGTTTGAATTACTAACTGACATCGACATGGTTTTATTCGTTGAGCGGGGTATACGCGGTGGTCTCAGTCAATGCTCAAACCGATATGCACACGCTAATAATAAGTACATGGAGTCGTTTGATCCATCGAAAGCATCATCATACTTGATGTATTTTGACGTCAACAATTTGTATGGATGGGCAATGTGTCAACCCTTGCCATATGCAGATTTTCGATGGGTCAACGACGTGTCCAATTTTGATCCATCTTCCATCGCGCTAGATTCACCGACAGGCTACATTCTTGAAGTCGATTTGGAATATCCCCAATCTCTACATGATGCGCACAAGGACCTGCCGTTTTGTCCAAACCATGAAAAACCGCCGGGTAAGCAGGGGGAAAAGCTGTTAGCAACCGTCTGTGATAAAAAAACGCTACATCATTCACTATCGAAATTTACAGCAGTGCTTACGCCATGGACTTTGCCTCACGAAAATCCATAGGGTCTTACAGTTTACACAATCCCCATGGCTGCGTTCGTATATTGAGTTGAATACCCAGTTTCGAACGCTTGCCAAAAACGATTTCGAAAAGAACTTATTCAAATTAATGAATAATGCGGTCTTTGGCAAAACGATGGAGAATGTGCGCAATCATGTAGATGTATAGCTTTTAACAAAATGGGAGGGCAGGTATGGCGCAGAGGCAATGATTGCGAAGCCAAACTTCCACAGCCGAAGTGTTTTTTCGGAAAACCTCGTTGCCGTGGAATTGCGCAATCTCGAGGTGAAATTCAACAAGCCAATATATGTGGGTATGTGCATACTCGACATATCCAAAACGTGCTTGTATGGATTTCATCATGAGTATATGGTACCTCTGTATCGAGATAAATGTAAAGTCATGTATACCGATACGGATAGTCTCATATATGACATTGAAAGCGGTGATATATATGCCGACATGAAGCGCGACATTTCAAAATTTGATACGAGCGATTATTCAGCGGACAATAGGTATGGTATACCGCTCGTCAACAAGAAGGTACCCGGTCTCATGAAGGATGAATGTAATGGAGCAATTATGACCGAATTTATTGGACTTCGACCGAAAATGTATGCGACACGTGTAGAGGGTAAGAAGGACACGAAAAAAGTCAAAGGTGTCAAGAGTAGCGTTGTGGCTAGGACCATCACGTTTGACGACTATGCTCGATGCTTGAATGAAGAAGTTGAAATGGAGCGTAGTCAAACGTGCATTCGATCAAAGTTGCATAGCGTCTACACCATCCGTGAGACAAAAATCGCTCTGACCCCACATGACGATAAGCGGTATATCATACCTGGGACCTCCGATACCCTACCATGGGGGCATTATAGAATACCATCGTAAAAAATTATGTAATTTTTTTTCTACAACGTTGATTTTTTTTGCAAAATTGTGTACATTTTATGAATATTGATGTATAAAACTCGTGAAAATTGTGTATATATTTTGTTCACTCGATGTAAAACTTGTCAAAATTATGTTTGTTGTTGTAAATATTTAATTATATAAGAATTGATTTATTATTTTTCTGTAAATAAGAAACGGACTTTTTATAATGCCATGTGTTTTTATTCATTCTATCCATCTCCTCGTACCCACGTTCCACGAAAAAGGGATTATCGACGGCCAGAAGGGGAAAAAAAGCAAGCCTGCTGTGGAGTCGGTCAGAGGCCTTGGAGGGATACATGCGGAGGCGACCAGTAGTTTAGGTCAAGAGTCATAAAACATATTTATTTTTCCATTTTCTTTATTATCGACTACAAATCGGATTTACTTATCCAACTATTGTGGCTATTGTCGAAACCTAACCATTTTACAAACATCCGATTACCACGCTTCTTCAACACTGCTTCAATGAGATAGATATCGGGGTGCTTGACCCTGAGAAGCTCTTGTTCGTAGAAGCCACCGGCAATCGGTTCATCTTTATGGTCCTTCAAGTGGTACGTCACGGGATGAGTTTTTTTCACACGATATATTGTAAATATTTCTGTTGTCCAGTTTGGGGTATAACCCTTTTCGAAAATAGTCTTGAATTTGCTGATTCTCACTTTATCACCAACGGCGAATTTTGGTGATGTTTTCATTGGAGTCTTTTTGAAAACTTGCTGCAGTTGCTTCTCATTTTCCGCGTTGACATTTCTCGGCTTCATCTTAATGGTACGGTGTACAGAATCATTATATTCGGCTACTAGCTTATCAAGAATATCAATCCACTTATAATTACCTCGAAGACTAAATTGCATCCACATCTTATTTTTCAATGTACGATTGAAACGCTCGCAAATGGATGCCTTCAAGTTGCTATATGTTGAATACATGTGAATATTATACTTTTTCATGAGGGCCTTAAAGTCACAATTGTAGAATTCTTTTCCCCGATCGACGTGTAAGTTCTGCGGTATGCGTCCCTTAACGAGTATCGACTTCATTGCGGCTGCTGCATCTTTGCCATTCTTACTCAGCATTGGCATGGCCCAGGCGAATTTTGAGAATGTATCGATGACGGTGAGAAGAAATTTGTGTTTAGAGTTTTGACGCGCGTATGATGACATATCGACGAGATCGGCTTGCCAGGTTTCGTCCAAACCACGGATGTCCACATGCCGACGCGGATAGTTTCGTCGAGCAGGCTTATGTAGCTCTAGCACGAGAGCGCTCCTTTTCTCGTTCATTTTCCAGTCCACGCAGTCGCGCATCCAATTCAGCAATGACGTGTGAATTACGTATCACCAAATCTTGTAGAGTTTTGACATCGGTCTCGAGTGTCCTCACAATGTCCCGTATCGTAGCTTCAAGCCCGTTAACCAATAACTGACTACTCTCATTCATTTCTTTGCGGATGTTCTTAATGATAGTTCGGCATCTCTTTTGTAACGCACTTAGAGTGATAGCGTCATCTTCTTCTTCCGGATTTGCAATGTTACACAATCGTTTCTGCCCCAAGTCATAATGACCGTCTGCGGTAATTCTGAAGCCAATCCCAGGTCGACCTGGAGGACCTTGCTTACCGTGGAGTACACTCCTACTTGAATGACGTCCAAACACATCGACACTCATGATGAGAATGCTTAAATTCTCCGATGTTGAGTTAATAAATGATTTCAGCTTCACGCAATTCCTCGATAATCGATATAATTTCATTCGCATGGGCCGAATTTCCGGCTGCTTGTGATGCCAGAAGTAAGCGAAGACGATCTACTAGCTCGTTTGGATTGTCCCAATAAATATAGTCCGATTGCGTGTTTTTTCTAGCTAGCTTATACTTTGGCATACCCTGTCCAACATGATGATTAACTATATTTGCAATATATGTGTTAAATTTGTGGCTGGTGTTACGTCGTATAGCCTCACTAGGCTTATAAAAATTTTTGTGCGCATTCGTCGAGATTACAATCTTTTCATAGTTTTTCAAATCGTCCGGTGTGAGAGTTTCGACATTGGGCACTTTTTTGAACAACAGCTTTGTTAATCCAACAGTTTTCGCATAACTCGCATCTCCCAAGCGAATATGTTGAGAGTCGAAAATTATCGGAGAATTACCAATCATTAATTTGTTGCTTGCGAGATTCCGTACACCATATAATACATCCAAGCTTGCCTTTCTGTTTGTTTGTAATAGCAGGATATATTCACGGATCAATTCATCGACATTTTGCGAGTCATCATCATCATCCTCATATATTAATTTAAATGAATCTTGGGTTTCACTCTTGAAGGAATCTTGTGCCTCGTTCTGCAATTGATGTTTCGCACTATTTAACGCATCTCCTTCTTCAACAACATCACTCACTTTTTCATCCTTAATTTCCTCCTTCACAACCTCACCGTTTTTATATGACACCAATTTCTCCAATGGTCTCACGATAGGCTTAAAGACATCTTGCATTCTCTGCTCATCGCTATCTTTTCCAATTTTCATCATCCGATGCTTTCGTCTGATTGCATCGCTCGCCTTGGCAATTTCATGCAATACATCTTTTTCTCGCAACAGTTGTTCGCTCTTCATGTTGTCACTGCCACGGCATGCACAATACTGTCTCTTCAACTACCAGCAATGATTCATTTATCAATGGTTAGAAAATAATCAAAACCCTGTCTATATCGACCTTCGTTAATATCGCTATCCTTATCAATCGTGACAAATGCATACTTGTCGGAATTCCAGCATTTCACGCACATGTTTTTAAAGCACGTATAAGTCATATCCGTATTAACATGATCGTTGTAGACGTGTTTGAGATTCATATCGTCCTGCTTGAAAAGCACCACGAAATTTGCATTATCTCTCACGAGATGTTTTGGGATACGAGTGTACGTCTGACAAAGATAAAAACTGTCAACAATCTCGTGTCTTCCCATGGAAAAGAAGGCTCGAACATTATCCTGCTTTTCGCATGCTATATCATCAAAGATGAATATAGAGTTGGATCGTGCATCACTTGGTGCTATCACTTGTTCATGCGCCTCGAATGGATGGTATTCAACTCCATTCACAGGTTTGAGTAATTGTTCGAGCAACTTATACTTTGGCTGCTTCAACGATTTGGAATACAAGTAAATGTTCTCAAATCTCAAACCATTCGGATGGATGATGAGAGTGAGCAAAGCGTTGGTTTTCCCACAATTCGATGGACCGCAAAATAGTGCACGTATGCTATCCGGCAATAAATTCCCATGACGTTTTTGTTTCTTCTTCCTCCCTCCGTCTTCGACAAACTCGTCGAAATTTATCACGGGGATTCCCCCTCCAATAGTTTGCTTCTTGGACGTCATCTCACACACGACTAACGATGAAATCATATAAATAGGATGCTTATAGGGATTATCAATCAGTCGCATATTGTCTTTAGACATGATCGTGCATGGCAAGAGCGGTAAAGATTTAGTCAACCGCCTAATCAACAAACTCCCCGTTGAACTACATCTGCCTGGGTATCAGTATTGTGGACCAGGCACAAAGTTGGTCAAGCGCCTTGCTCGTGGTGATCCGGGCATTAACCCATTGGATACGGCTTGCAAACAACACGATATTGCGTACTCGAAAAATCCGGATAATCTTGAGGCGAGACATTTGGCGGATAAAGTGTTGGTTGAACAGGCTTGGCAACGTGTTACCGCGAGAGATGCTAGTATCGGTGAAAAAGCCAGTGCTTGGGGTGTGGCAAATATTATGAAGACAAAGAGAAAATTTGGTATGGGAATGAAGGCCCGTAAGGGTGGCGTTTGTTTGAAAAAGATAATTGGCGCTGCAAAGAATACAATGATTTAAAGTAATGATCCGCATAAGGTTATTAAATCAGCTCTAAAGGGTGCTCGTGCAGCTGTAAAGATGCAAGGTGGTAAAGTACGCACACCTCGGGTTCTACCTGTACCCCATAAAATTGGTGGTTTATTACCGTTCCTCGTGCCCATTTTTGCTGGTCTTAGCGCTGCGGGTGCTTTGTCAGGTGGTGCGGCTAGTATAGCTAAAGCCGTAAATGCTGCTCAAGCAGCTAAACGTGAATTGGATGAAAGTAAGCGTCATAATCGGACAATTGAAGCAATTGCATTAGGTCGGGGTCTACAACTGAAACCGTATAAGCAGGGATTGGGCCTTCATATCAAGCCAAAAAACTAGAAGTTACGTTACTTCACTGACCCCTCACCGACCGCGACCTACTTAAATATGCAAAGATCCTAAAGATTCCACATTTTCGCGGAGTTTATATGCGCGACACATTGCCAGCGAGCGGACCTCTCAAATGTGAAGCAGCAATTGTAAATTTGGATGAAAATGCGGGTCCTGGAACGCACTGGGTCGCTTACAAAAAGACTGGATGGAAAGTCATGTACTTTGATAGTTTCGGCAATCTTCCACCACCATCCGAACTCATGAGATATTTTCGTGTTGGTAGCGTAAATTATAATTATAAGGGATATCAGGAATATGATACGATTGAATGTGGACATTTGTGTCTCAAATTTCTTTGTCGACAATTGCAACACAAAGACAAATATACACTATATATAGGGAGGAAATGATGTGGGGAATTCAGTTGTTAATTTACCAGCATCATGGACGAAAGGTTAACATTGACCATATCTGGCTCATCGTCCATACTCGAGGCGCAATACTTCCCCCCCATCGAACTCTCGCCACACAAAAATTATACTCTCGGTCTCGTGGAATTGTTAACCTTCAACTCGATTTCCAATATCGATGTTGACCACGATAAACTTTACGTGGGAGATGAGGTGTTGACGATACCTACGGGCAGTTATGAAATAGAGGACATTGAGACGTTCGTACAAGCAGAGCTCTCACGTAAAAACATCAAAATCAGCATTAAACCCAATAATAATACGCTACGCAGTGAGATCGAGTGTGATCGTGATGTAAATTTTGAACCGAAAGATTCTATTGGGCATCTACTAGGCTTCACCGCACGCAAATTGGAAGCCAATAAAAGACACGAATCGGACCTTCCTGTAGCCATTCTCAAAGTGAACGCCTTACGCGTTGAATGCAACATTACCGCTGGCGCCTATATTAATGGAAAAAAAGTACACACAATTCACGAATTCTTTCCATCTGTGCCACCGGGCTACAAGATCATTGAAGTCCCCTCCCACGTAATTTATCTGCCAATCACGAGCCGAACGATTGACGCGATACAGCTTCGCATAGTGGATCAGGACGGTGATTTAGTAAATTTCCGCGGTGAAGTGATCACCATACGCCTGCATATTAAGTCGTGATGGGTATAGTTTTCAATAGATCTTCCAATAACAATAAACGATCATGGATCAAAACAATCAGTCGTCGGCCAGCGCCCAAAGTGCTAACACCTCAAAACGTGTTACTCTTGAAGAGATTGGGTCTCAAAGTGCGTGGCGAAAGCGTGTAAAAAATTATTTAGTCTGTACTCTGTGCATCTGTTGCGTGAAATGGAGGAAGAAATTGTAAACATTCAGGCGCCCGTGGTCTTTGATGAATCCATCATCCATTGTGAGATTCACGCTCATCAGCCATATGCATCTTCAACCTTCAATAATAGCGATGAAACCCGTATTGCCATCCAACATCAAGACCTCTCCATCCTGCCAAGCAAGAGTTCCCTACACATATGTGGGAAATTATCCAAGCGTGATGGGACGCCGACCGCTGCTACAAGTCTCGTCAACAATGCCATTTGTCATTTGTTTGAGGAAGTGCGATATGAATTGAATGCCATAGAAATCGATCGTAATAAGAATGTTGGCATTACGAGTGTAATTAAGGGATATTCATCTCTCTCACCGGCCAAAAGTTTTTTCTACCCATATATGACCATTACATGCACACATAATGTGTGTGTGTGAGATTTATTCTCACACGGACTGTTCACATAACACTGCATCGATGCTAATCTTTTTATGTGTATAATAAATTAGGAGATTTATGGGTTTTCAACGGTCACTCACCACTACCTGACCCCCGCCCCCCAAAACACTCGTCGACGACGGCTTCCCCCTCCCGACAGTCGCTCTTCGGACCACATGGCTACCCCCTCCACATGGCATGACGTCACGCCCCCATGGCATGACGTCACGCCCCCGCGCTGGACCCCCCCCCCCCGCACCAGGCACTTGGCTTCCCCGCGCTGGACCCCGCCGCCCCGCTCCCCCCTGAGATGCCGCCCCATGGTCCAGAATCGGCCTAGCTCATCTACTAATGATAAAAAGGGCAGATATTTTTTTTTAATCAGATGGCTAATTTTAAGCATTTTCAACCTCGCTGTCTTTGAAGGTCAATTGTATAGCCAAAGTAGCCCTATAAAGTACTACTTTATTTTAATGATTATGAAAGATAAGAGTCTGGCGCATTCTTGGGGCCTAATTAGGAACCATGAAGTCATCTGTTTACATTTTTAAATTAAAGTTGAAAATTCAAGTCATCATTTACCGAACGTAAATTTTTCACTTTAGACCAACATTTTCATAATTTTCATCACAGTTACGAAGCTCATTATTTTATGCATAAAAGTACTACTCATAAAGATTCAGTTGCAAAAAAAATCTCGACAGTCTTCTACTTTTTTTTAGATTTTTTTAAAATTCATAACTCGAAAACTATGAAAAGTCGCGGGACATACATGGCGGTTATTAGGATACCCAACGATACAAGGGACCGAAATTTTATTTTTGGACGTCAATGTTCCGGCCACCCTGTATATATATATATATATATATATATATATATGTATATATGTTGTAACGGGTAACCCCTTATTACATTAAATTTATTTGGGTTCGGGACTCGACTAGGGAGTAAATTAATTTAGACCTTTTTATTTGGCAAAAGAATCGAATTTTATTTGCAATTTCTTTACTCGATCAGGCACATCAGATGTGAATCACCCTGTACATTTCATTTCTTCGCAGTTGCGTATCTCTGTACTGTCGCTTTGACGTCTGTCACCGAGACGTTGTTTTGGTGCCGCTCGCTTTGAATTTATTTTCTGTACAGTTAGTTGGTGTGTGTGTATCGCGGGATCTTTCGCTCCAATTTCTTTTATAGGTGTACCGCCTCGATTTGTTGTGTATGTGAGATTTTGAATCTTCGCGTCCGGCCTCGCTCGGTCGCTAGCCCTTTTGTTTTCCTTCCTTCTCTCTTTCTCTCGTGGGGAATGCTCCTTATTTTTCTTGCCTTTATCGTTGGGCTTTAAAGACCGATAATCTCTTTCGAGGCGCTTGGTCAGCTGAGACTTCTCGGCTTTAATTTTTGACTTTATAAATTTTTCTTATCGTCCTTTTTCCACCGATCCTCGCTCCTTATTCTTTATTGCCTTTTCTTTTCAGTCCCGATCCCATCCTTTCACGAATATTTTCCTTACTTTCTTCAGCTTGGATATATTCGCTACTCCGGACACTCGGGTACTTATTCAGAGGGCCAAAAACTTGGTTTCTCTTGGTCCACTCTCAGCATATCCTTCTGCCAAACATGATCTTTGCTTCTGTCAGCTCGGACCTATGTTCGTCTCCGGACTCGCGTCTGAGTTGGACTTCAAACAAGAAGTGCCTTCCTATCCTCAGGGAGGCCCTTTTATACACCTGGTTTCCCGCCAATTCTTTCCCCTTCCCAAGCGCCTTTTTCCAACTAATATTGTTTTAATGTTATCTCCGTTCTTTTTCTTTTTCTATTGACATTATGCCATCCCTCGGGGTTTCCCCGAGGGATGGCACCACTTGTGCCGTTTCTAGCAAATTTGTCCACCAGAGAAAGAGACGGCCGTGGTCGCGCTTGACCCCTTAATGCCCTTCGCTCAGTACACGCGCGTGAGACGGATCTCTCCGTCTCAATGTGTATATATTTCAACGATAATATGTATGTCAAATTTTAATATATATTTATGTACTGTTTTTATGTAAAAAGGTGTTGTTGATGATCTCATCCCAAAAAACCCACATTTTGATTATCCGAACTAGTCTCGGTCTCAATTGGTTCGGATAGTCGAGGATCTACTGCATACGTAAGGCAGGTTTGCAGTCACAAGAGCTTGGCGGTTGAGATATCAGCGTGCGAGCTCTGAGTGTAGACGACGCGGGTTCGATCCCCGATAGCAATGTCTTGTTTTTTTTTGTTGAGCGTATACGAATTAAATATCATAAATAATGCCTGAACAGGCGAGAATAGCTAAAGTGAGAGTAAGCTCGAAATTTTCTGAATATAAAATGAAGAAAGAAAAAAAAGTTAGGTCACCGGGGATTGAACCCGGACCGTAAGCATCGTTAATCCGTCACGCTGCCAACTCAGCCACGACGCGCATTGTATATAGAGAAACGTTTATGGTACACGCTTATCCATAATGTTTACTGTTGAAAAAAAATGCCGAAACGATCGCGACAAAGGCTCAAGATTTCTTTTTGAACCTTGCACGGTCGTTTCGGCGTTTTATTTTTCAACATGGTTCGTTGGTAATTTTTTTAACCCGCATTTACGGCATAAACGGGCAACCGAGAGAAAACAATGATCTCGATATATGTTTTTCACTTTGAAATTCATTTAATTCATATTCCAATCCGCAGTACGGCCACACATATATGTCGAGCTCGATCGGACGGAAAACCTCGCTCCGTTCGCCTGTCGAGCGAGCGCGATTTGCGAGGGCATGGAGGCTACATAAAGGAGTCCAAACTGTGTCTTAAAAAGTGGCAACAAAATCATTTGAAATAGTAAGGCGCAGCGATCGCGCTGTTATCATGAAGTTAGTTGCGTGTGAGAGAGATGAAAGACGTATCGGAAGTACGCAATCATTATTTTCTCATGTGCTATGTTCCCAAACGCGATCAGTGAAGACAAATGAGCAGCATTAGTGAAAATTTATAAAACACTTTTTTAATCGTGAAGTGAAAAGAATTTAGTGTTCTTTTTATATCTTACTAAACGTTTTTACCGCATCGATATCAAGGTCAGTATCGTGAGCTAACCATAATTACTTTAATCTTCAATTCTATTGATTACAATTTTTTTAACCTTAAACGTGGGTCCCTCGTGACTAATGGTTCTTTGTCTGTTTACATTGTAATAAGTTACTTTAATATACATTTTTCAAGTTTAATAAGATTATTATGTCATTAATCATTTTAATTCTGAAACAGGATGGGGAAAGTTTGTGCTGTCTATAACGGCTGTAACGGCGGCAGCAATGCTGACAAAGCTGACAGAGATATGCGTTTAGTACGGCAATTGACATTGTTTAAGGTGCCAAAGGTACTGCATTGTTATATTGTTTTCTCTCTGTTCTTCCTCAGTTTCTCTCATTTTTCATGGGTGCTAAATATTTTTCATTCATCTTCCTTACACAGTCCTTGCCATTTTCTGATTATTGTTCATACTTTTCACTTAAATCTCATATTTCCTCTTATAGTCCAGTTATCCCTTCATCGTATGTCACTCTTTGTTATTTGATTTTTTTTATCTTTATACTTTTCCTTTTGTTTATTGCTCGCTCATTAATTTTCTCTTGTACTCTGCCATTATCCTCCATTGCGGCGTATCCTGTTAAAGCTAATTGAACTATTTTTCAAAAATAATTTATTATCTTTGTGACTCCAATATATCACTGAATTATAATGGTATTTTGCAGGAAACTATATTGCAAAATTCATTTTGGCATGACGAAAAGTCCCTGCACGATACTGTTTGTTACTTTGAATCTGTTCCAATAGAACCAAGACACGCGTAGACAATGGGTGGAATTATTGCAAACGGATCTCAGGGAGAAGAACTTTGTTTGTGAGCAACATTTCCGGGAAAACGATATCCTACGAGTTGATACCTTCAAGATTGACGGTACACTGGTGACAATTCCTCGCCATCTGTGTACCTTGCGACACGGTTCGCTGCCTGTTGGATCGTTTTCGACCGATGATAGGGAGAGCTCAGTTTCAGCCACTCTCGAGGTTGAACCGATTGCAGATTCCATGTCAGTCGATGAGGTAATTATCAAATATACGTGTGTTTACATCGTAGAATATTTTGTTTAAAACATTCTACCTATATTTTCAAAAACTTTAATAAAAAATACATCGACTTCTTTCAATGAAAAAGTCGCTTGCTCTGTGAAACTGGTGAGCGAAGGATGACCGACATTTCCATTGTAAAAATTCAATGTGCTTTAAAAAAAAAGTTGAATAAAAAATTTGGAAAGAGCATGCACGCAATTGAACTTTCACCGCATCTCAACAAGCATGTTTAGTATCCGGTTCATGTGACGAAGTAATTTTATGTACTTTTTTTTATTGTGTTGGTTGCAGCTTATTTTATAAAATTTTCCGAGTTTAGGCAATATGTGACTTCTTTCATTATTTAAAAATCAACAGAAAATAATTTAATTAGAAATTAATATAATCAACTTTAATTTATCCATTCATTACTTAGCTTCTTAAAGTTATATTTTCGACTCTCGAAAAAATAAGTTCGTTCATAATTATCAACAATTTGTTTAGATCAGATTCTTCCATTTTTATTCGAAAATAAAAATTCAATTATAAATTTAATAATCGGCTCTAATTTTCTCATCACTTGGCTTTTCTAATGGAAAAATGGCTGGCTAAGGATATTTCTTTTTCTCAGGTCCACTCGTGGTTGATGCGACCGGAAGTTCCATCGACGTCAATGAGCATTCACATGAATCTCAATCCGAAAGTTTCATTCGAGACACTCGGTGATACGACAAGCGAAGGACGTGTTTGTCCCGTTAATGTTACGGAGGTTCATGTGCTAGCGCCACCGACGTGCACGGTAAACTTTCAACTTTTTTTCTGCACAATGTGCATAATTTCCTCACACGTTAGTGGCGGCACGAAAATATGGCATCGTAGAAAGCCCACAATTTTCGTGTCTCCTCGATATTTCATGTTTTCAGATGACACGAATCTTGAAAGGTCGATTTACCAATAGCATCCATTTTTTAAATTATTTTTTGCTTCGTTCACTAATATTTGGATATTCTCCTACATTTTGCTATCGAGAATCCGACCACTAAAATGTCTGGAAGAGAATAATTGTCCGTATTGGCAATATCGGCTTGTAATATTGGTTCACATAGACTAATCCAATATGACTCGTGTACTTTGACATAGGAAGCAAGTATGACCATCGGGCAAATCAAAATAGTTTTGTCGGAGACACCATTGCCGAAATCTTGGAGCTGGTTGGATTCTCCAGTTACCGAGGCCAAAATTATTTTTGCCAAAATTGATTCGATAACGGAAAGAACAACACTGCTAATAGACATCAATGAGGATTTATCGATGATGGTAAGTTTTTGTGATGATTTATCAATATATTTATTGTCATGTTTATTTGCCCTCCAGTTGTCCCTATGCTTCTATCCTTCCAACTTTATTACTTTTATTTACCACAGGTTCGTACGTCCGACGATCACAGGAAAATTCAGCTGGATGGGAAGGCGACAACTGTAGGCGACATACTGGATGTGTTTCAATTCATCGACACGTCGAAGAACTGCAATGGCACTGGCACTAGTGCAGAAACGTAATGAGTTTACAGTGTGAAAATTTCAAATCGTCACTTCGTGAGGAAATGTACATTTCTGCGAAAATAACATGGGCGGGGGGGGGGGGGTGATTTTGTCTTGTAAAATAATGTGCGGAAAAAAGAAATTATAATTCCTACAACTTGAAAAATATTCTTAAGGGGACAGAGAGTGACATTTTTAAAAATAATTTCTATCACCAGAGGGAGTTATACTCTGCGCTTAATTATTTCACCTATAGGTTCCTTACCACTCTACGCGTCTTAAAAAAAGGGAAGTCCCCATTACAGAAAGTGATTCTTTAGAAGTGCTCGGAGGCCATTTATCGAAAAAAAATATATCTTTCGAAGAAATAACATTTTCCACGTTCTTATTTCTCCAGCCGGTTTCTTTCCACGAAATGTGGCATTTTCATGGAATACCAAAATATGTAATTTCAGCACTCGTTCGAAAGATTGCACCGTTCTTCTTCGTGAAGGCAATTACAAGCGAGCGGTTCCTGTGCCGAGATGCGTGCATTGTCGGAAGCTCAGAAATTTGATTCTGAGCAGACGATGCAGGGATGCTCACATCAAAGTTCGGTACAGCCGATGCAAGAACAAAGTGTACCAGCAGCAACGACAGTACCGTCGCTTACTTGAAAAGGTTAGTTAGCCTTAGTTAGGTTAGCCAAATAATACTCAGTACAATTGAATATTTTCATCTATGATAAACGCCCAACAAACAAAATCCCAACAACTCGAAACCCAATCAATTAGCCCAAACAAACAAAGAAACCCAAACAAGAAAAAACAAAACCAAATATAAAAAAGCCCAAACAACCCAAAAACCTTTTCTTAACTGAAATTTGCTAGACAAAACTACCTTAGACTAACAATTTTCTGTGCAAAGTACTTTCGATAAACTCGTTAACTAAGTCGACTAAGTCGTTTCATCTAACGTTCAAAGTTATAACTAGTTTTATGTAACATTCAAATTTGTATAACAGTAAATTCCAGTTATATCTAGAAAATTCTAGTCTTCACAAAGGCATTCAGTACAAACTAGTTTCAACTAGGAAAAACGCGTCCCAACCGAAAACGGGCATTTACTGTACCATTATTATTTTTAGATGCATGGCACGTACAGTCTCGACAAAACCGAAATGGAATGAAAATTTCGCGTACTTAGGAATGCTATAAAAATTTGTAAAAATCAATCGTATCTGAGCACCGAATAATTATAAATCATAACAATATTATAAAGCTGTTAACAAAGTGGTAAAAAAACAAAAGTCTGAGTATATCAACAAAAAATATTTCGTTCATTTCTTTTGAAACGTTTGAATTTTTTTTAACAATTCTTCGTTTTTGAATTTTTTTTACATTGAAAAAATTACTAAAGATAGCAAATTAATCATCATTTCTTGTATTCGAAGGTTTGTCATTACACTTGTACAATATTTCCGATCCATTTAACGAGCGTTTTTGTTTATGCAGTCAGAAAAAAAATGAAAAAATAGAGTTTCAAAACAGCAGAAAAATGATGAAAACCTCAACGGTACTAAAAAAAAATTACTTTGGCATTAAAATGAAAGAAGTTCTTGAATATTTTCAGACTTACCGTTCTATTTCCATTTGGTTAATAATTTTTCAATATTATTATTATTGACAATGACTGCGGTCAGTATGTAACTCAAATAAACATATGATTGATTTTTGCGTATTTTCGTACATTACAAGATTTGACCCTATTTGTTATTAATCTATGAGGTTGTAATATTTTTGTCCACATCAATTTGCAGACTCGGAAATTGCGTTCAGCTGTGGTTAGATCTAAGTTAGATTGTGCCGCTGTTAAGAAAGAAACGCTGGAGTCTCAAATTCAGACACTTCCAGAGCTTCAGCAACTGGCAGTGAGAACAATAATGCAGGCAGCGCAGGCAAATAGTAACCGCGGCCGTCGATATACAGTACACTGGATATACGAGTGTCTTCTCATGCGGATCAAAAACGCAAAACTATATGAACACTTGCGTTTAAGAAACATTTTACCCTTGCCGTCCAAGGATACACTCTCCAAGTATATCCAAAAATTAGACGGAACAAGTTATGGTTTTCAAAATGCAGTGTTTGAATGTTTGCGTCGAAAAGGTCTGCATATGGAGAGCTCTAATAAGCGAGGTACAAGAAAAATTCAGGGTTTTATCAAAATAGTTATTATTCTATCATTATTTACTTATTATATGTGACAGATTCAATTGATACATGACCGACATAAAATGGCGCGCGCGCACGCGCACGCACACACACACATACACGCACACACGCACGCATTCAGACATTTATTATGAAAAATGTTATTTTAACATGTAGGTGTACTGTTAATCGACGAAATGAAGATCAGCGAGTCCATCTCCTTCAACCAGAAAACAATGGAATTCAACGGTTTCGTGAATCTCGGCAAATATACGCCCGAAAATTTAAGAAATACAAGAGCAGATCATGCTCTTGTATTCATGTATCAACCATTCCGAGGACCATGGGTGCAAGTCTTGGGCTGCTTTTTAAGCAAGAACGCAGTTACCAGCGCCATTCTACATCAACTGTTTCTCGAATGTATAATTCTTTTGGGCAATACGGGATTTCACGTGGACGCTGTCACCATGGATGGTGCGCAGTGGAATAGAGAAGTTTGGACTATGTTCGGCATTAAAGATGGCAATTTACATTACACACATCCTCACGACAATAAGAAAAAGCTGCGATTTCTCTCTGATTTTCCGCACCTCATAAAATGTTTCCGAAACACGCTGGTATCGAAGGACGAATTTTGGGTACGTTAGTGGAAGCCAATTTTATCCCGCATTCCGGTAATAATTGAAATATTTTATAATATGAAATGTACTTTATTAGACCCCTGACGGAACTGTCAAGAAATCACACTGGCTGGCGCTGATTCAACACGAGTCGTATATAAAGCCTTCTCTGAAGATCGCTTATAAACTCACGCCAGAACACTTGAATCCGAAGGGGTACCAAAAAATGAACGTCCCGCTGGCGTTCGAGGCAAGTTTATTTTTTCTAGAAACGAATCATTGCATAGAAATTAATTGCTTCGCAAGCTTCTCATAAAGTTCTCGTATAGAAAGCTTTCTGATTACCATTGAGAAATTTCCGATCCATTTCACGAGCGCTTTCCATTTATGACCGCCGCCCATTTATACAGTCTTGAAAACGTTTAAAGAAATCGAATTTCGAAACACCCAAAAATTTAAGAAAATTCCAGGGTATTTAAAGAATTAACAAACTTATTTAGAATAGAGAAAAAAAGTTTTCTCTATTCTTTATAACTTTTCTCTATTCTCTATAACTTTCTCTTTTCTCTATTCTCAATAACTTTTCTCTATAACTTTCAGAATTTTTTCTTTTTTCAACGATTTGTTGATACCTTTTTATTATTGTTATTATTGAAAATTACTGGGCTGAGTTGCTTACATAAGGTAGATTTTTTTATTTATTTTATAGCATTGTCACGTATGCGGAAATTCTCATTCTATTTTGGTTTCGTTGAGATAATACCAGCCATTACATTCTTAATTTCAATCTAAATCATATATAATGAATTTTAAATACAATAGTCTGAGTACAGGGTTTTACTTATTCGTCTATGAATCGGTTTTAGTTATTTTCGGAGAACGTGCGTGTCGCTATGGCATTGTATAGCAAGGACAACCGGTGCAGTGAGTTGGCAGACTCTGAGGCTACTCAAACGTTCATAAACAGGGTTGGCGATCTTACTCGCGCTATGATGTCTCGCACCCCTAGTGATGCTATGCACTCTGAAGACAACTGCCACCAAAAAAGAGTAAACTTCAATCTTTATGTTCTCCTCGTACAATTGTATCGTGAAATGAAGGTTCATAACCGACGATTCTTCTGAATAATCCAGTATTCGGTGTTCAAAGTTTTATTTGTAACTTGATACATATTACATTACATTATAGATTATGTACGAAATCAAATTGTAGTCTGAATGAAAACATTTATGTAGAGGAGCATCATCATTATAATGATCGTTTCATATCCACCGTTGTACGAGGAGGAACTTGATAAGTCCATTCGTGCAATTACAATGACCTTACATTAAGTAAGCCGTCACTTTAATTTCAATATTTGTCAAGTATTATTAGTATTTATTTATTTCCAGAATACACTTGTGAGTTTTTAAAATTTTTATTTCCCCCCTAAACATTATAAATATCCCTCTTAGCCTCATTTACTATCTACGTTTCAGGAACACTTCTTTAATATTTCCTTTACTCCCTCAATCTTTCATACTGCCCGACGTGGTTGCACAGCTCCTCTGTTGGGTTTGTTTTCAGCTGCTCTTCGATTATCTGCGGCATTTCTTCATCTCTTTTTCCTCCTAACCACCTATAGGATTTCCTTACAATTTCGCTATTAATTTCTTTCCTGATCATCTCGCACTCACATACATGCCTCAGATTTTCACTGTCTTTCTCACACGATCCGCACTTAGCATCCTTGAATCCTTCATTTCCCTCTTCACCAATTTCCCACATCTTATTCTTGCCCATGTCTCTTTTTTTTGTTCGTTCATACCCTAGATCTCCCAAAACTCTTCCAACCCTATCCTTGTTTTATTTTCTTTATATTCTTTGCAGTATGTCGATGCACCAATTTTAACAGGGTCCCTCTGTATTCCCTGTTGTATTTTAGTTGTTAAACCTCTTGCTATAATTTCTCTACCTCTGCAGTGTATATATTTCTGATCATTGTCTATATATTTCCTTCATTAGAACTTTCGTTTTACTTATATTGACAGTTAACTTGTTTTCCTCTACATAACCTGCCAGCGTTTGCAATATTTCTCTCAGTCCCTCGCTCTCGTCAGCTACCAGTAAGATAATATTTGTCAAGATTTTTTTTTACTTTCAGGTCGATATTGCCCGCCGCCAATTTGTAAGAATAATTTCACTGGAGATATGTATGCGTAATGACGAAAATGTATCGAGAACGCAGCGCCGAATCTTGGATGTAGAAAAGTTCTTATTGAAAGTCATCGCATAATAATGTCCCTTGCGATACAAGCAAATGGATGACTCCTCCGCAAACCGATGTAGTTATACAAATTGTTTGGCGAGTTCTTGATAGCACAATAACAATCAATATTCAATCTTCATTAGAGGAGTTTACCAAAAATCAATTAAGGCCTTATATACGCGATTTCGCCGATTTTCGAAGGTACTTTTCTAGACGCGGTTAAAAAAAATGACGCAAATATTGACAACATTTTTTTACAGATCATTTATGCACATGGTTAAATATATGTTAAAAAATCAGAAATTTTAATAAATGGCTGAGATATAACATAATACAGCAATGTATTTTTTTTGTGCGCGCGTTGATGGTAAAAGTTCTCGGCATTGATGTGGGTGTCTGAAAAAAATGAACATAATTATAATTGCATAATGAATGTATCTTCAGCATGAACCAACAATATTATTATAAAAAAATATTATAATAAAAATTCAAAACTTAAATTTTTTTACTCAATTTTCTGTCGCTACTTCATTTGTTATATTTTTTTGTGTCATTGTAATTTTTGTTTCTGTAGATAACACGATAGGTGATGATACTAAGAATATGTTGGAAAATTTCAAAGCGATCTGAACCTTCGTTCAAGAGGTAGAACTTTCACAACGTTCAAAAAAGTGAATCGTGGAAAATAGGCTTTGAAGTTGGCGGTCGGGCGCGCTGCGCGGTATCTTTTACAAATGCAATATTACCTTATTTTTGGATTTTTTGAATTTTTCAATTCTGTAAAGCTTGAAATATTCCTAACCGTTCAGGCTAATGGAATCAAAAATAATTTAAAAAATGAAAAAATTTGAAATTTTTCGCGTATATAAGGCCTAAATACACACGGTTTCGTTCAAAACAACCAGACTCCAGAATATCGCATTTTTGCGATCCCTATTTGACCAATGAAACCTTGCTATCGAACGAGACAAAAATGCCATCTGCTACAGAATTACAAAAATTGTGTTACTTGCAATTTCCATCCATAATAAGATTACGTACTTTATATAATTTTACCAGTATGTTGCAGAGTATTATCGACGAAGGCGAAACAATAAGCGGCGATTACTATTTCGTCGAGAGTAGAATAGTCCGTAGAACATTTAGGCACTCGCAGGTCGGAGCCGCAGACTACCTTGCCTTATATCACGAATGCGATGCGACGAGATGAGGTTGGATAAACTAAAGGAGCAAAAAGGTAACAAATTTTAAACGGGCATTAAGGAATACTATAATATCCGCCCTGGAGATGATCGTGTTTCACGGGAGGAAAGTTCACGAGAGAGGAGAAGAGGGAGTTAAAAAGGTTAGTGTTCGAGAATATAATTAATGCATTCTGGTGCTTGCATTTGCTCTGGTTTTGTTACACGGTTACTTGTTGTTGCACATAATGATGGAGAAATACGATGTACTCATTCCGTTTCATATCGTTTTTCACTTGTAGCTGCTGTGCCACTGACACTTTATGTTACACGCTTTTTAACCACACTGTACTGTATAAACAATTCCAAACCACCTTGCAATATGACCCAACAACTTATTCGGTTTGTATATTATTTTCTTTTCGTTTATTCTCTTGAACACTTTCATGTATCAATTTTTTATATTTTGCCTTTTATATTTTTTGCCTTTTATATTTTGGTTGCCAAGTCTGAATTGCTCCTGATAAAAATTTGCAAAAAAAGCTTCTTTTTAGAAAAATCGCAATAACGCAGTTGCATCATAAAGTTAGTTTACGAACTTGAACGATCCAGTTTGTTAGTATTCCCTCACGTAAAGATAACGTACTAACATTTTAATATCGTTAATTAAGTTCAAGAATGAAAGGGAATTGCGGAAATGTATCATAACGAATCCCAGAATGATAGATAATCGAAAAAATTCTACAAGCGTTCGCTCCAATCGTTTGTCGATTATCGTCACATGTAATTTAATATCGCTATCGATGATCGAGGGTAATTTCACTGTACTAGTATTTTTACTAATGTCAATATGAGGATGGTGCTTTTGCGATTTGTTTAGCTTTTCCTTCGTGCGGCTCAAGCCCTCCAATTCACCTGTAAATGTACTGCTGTAATTTAATGTGATTTAATGTACTGCTAACGTATTCATCGTCAACCGTATGCTGCCTCCGACGAGTATGACAAGACAAATTCGAATGTGTTTGCAACACATAGCGCCGCTAATGGGAGATGACTCTGAATGAATGTTATTTTACCATTTTCATTACTTATACCATTAGATAAGGATAAACAATGCCTCCGTGCTGCATGTTGTGTTTTCCCGTGTTTTAAATTTTTTTTTAAAGTTCATTTGCGTGTCTGCATCCGACGATCACCTGCACGAATGCACTTGCAGATATGACCTGCACATTGCGAGAAAGTACTTGGTTTTTGTTTGACAAGCTCGTAACAAAATAAAAATTGAAAAGTCGACATTGCAGCTTGGCCAACTTATTTATCATAAATTTCGAATGCAGGCTGTCGTTGATTTCTTGCAATATCTGCAAGTGTGGGAGTACATGGCAAAAATGAAAGGAATTTCCTTGCCAATTTCGGCCAGTACGCTGACGGGTTTGAAGGTGACGCTCGGTGCTACCATCGAAATACTAGAACTCCTACACGACGAATCCGGTTTCGAGTACCTCATGACATCCCGTCTCAACCAGGACGCTTTGGAGGTATGTATGATTTATTTGCCAAATGTAGCATCTACGTTACGTATTATGAAATTTGTTTGGATAAAGTTATGGGAAATTGTGAGTCGTTTAAGAAATATGTGTAATTTGTAATTTAAACTCGGAGCTTTGACTATAGTAATGCATTGTCATTGACTGAGTTTGTATCTTAAATATTTTCCTCCATCTTTGGAAAAAGAATACATTTTCGTTATGAAATAACTATTGTTTTGATCGGATGTTGTTCCTATTGTCTCTATTGACTATATTCTCTGTTCTTTAATTTGTGCCGTAATAACATTAAGCTGCAATATCTTATACCGTGATGGAAAATGTCGACTGATTGCAGAGGTTCTTCGGGATCATGAGGTCCTCGTGTGGGTCAAACGATACCCCCGATCCCGTGCTTTTTTCCCAAGTATTCCGCCTGTTGTGCACTTATTCGTTGGTCAAGCCTCCAAAGGGATCAAACGTGAGCGGTGTGGAGCTATTGGAGACGCTCATGCAAACTCCTGAATCCCTCGCTACTGCTCGAGATCCACGAAAGAAGTGGCTTGAGAAAATCGATCACCTTCTGGAGGGCGCCCAATTCTCGGAACAAACAAACCAAGCGCAATCACTTTCGGGTTCAGCGATATCGCGCTTCAGTGACCACACATACGACATATCGAGTACTAGCGACGAGGTCCAATGTTATCTGGCCGGATATATTGTCCGTAAAATGCGACGCTCCCTCCAGTGCAACGATTGTCGTAATTCATTGGAAGCCCAACACGATCTTCATGAATCACGAGAGGTTTTAATCGAGGCTCTGGACCATGGGAAATTGTCATATCCTAGTAAATCACTCTTCGAAATGACAAAAAAACTGGAGAGCGTGGTCCTGAAAGTCGTCGGCACGATGGAAATGAAAATTGATATACTTTTCACAATTTTGGAAGAAGTTTCTCTTCTGCAGTCGTTGCCATTACTTGGATGCCCGGATCATTCAAGGGAGACGACGCGGAAAGTGGTCGACTTTTACCTGATCATGCGTGGACATTTCCTCAGCAAGTCGTACAATACGAACAATAACTACAGCCAAGAGAGATGCCGAATGCACCGCAAACAAGCAAGACTGTATGAAATTTTATTACTGCTATTTCTATCTTGATACTGTTATAGTTACTACCACTACTAATACTAATTCTATTTATACTACTTAATATAATATTCATTACTACTGCGACTGCTGCTGCTTTCCTTATAGAAGAGCATCCATCAGTGTTGTTATGAGTGTTTGCGACTTTTACATTTATACACGATTTTTATTCTTATGTTACAGATGCTGATATAAGAAAATGGGGCATTATACGTCAACTTATGGAAACACGCAATATCAAAGTTGAACGAGCACGAAAGAATTCTTTTTGCAGAATAGATGTCTGGCATATAGAGCCTCATCGAACCCGAAATTCACGACGATTTCTCATAAAACGCTGCTTTTTTATAGACACGTGAGGACGAAAATAAAAATCTTGCACAATAGTTTTGCGCTAATATCAGCGAAGTGTTTGCCAATATGGAGCTGGATCTTTGCACTTAAACGCAAAGCTTGGTGCAATTTTGTTTGTCCATGAAATATTAGTTTCGTGAGTCTGTTAACAACTATTTTTTAAATCATTTTTTACACGTAATTCTCCTCTATTTTAAAGATTAATATCGTTCAATGTTAATTTTTTTAGGCACTAAGGCTGCAACAAATAACAGAGGTATCGATGTCGCAATCGTGTTATCGAAGAATCTTTTCATGGGAGAACGAATTTTCTAAGATAAATCATTAATTTTCAGAATGATAACAAGAAAAAACGGCGATGCGGAGTCCGCAAAACCAGAGATAAAGACGACGATAAAACCTTAGTCAAAAATGAGAATTTTGTCTCGTCGAGTACTGGGAAATTACGATTGACCGGAGCACTTCGTACATGCCGTAGTACAGACGAAACGCTTGCGATTTGAAAAAAAAATTATAAATTAATTGGAACGATACGTATGTCTTATCTGAAAATCTAGTGCTTTGCATAACTGTTAGATAATTATCATAGATTTTTGCACTTTTTTGTTCTGTTTTTTTAAATAGAAACATACACGTACTAGCACCCTGAAACATACAAAGCACAATCGCACAGTGTATAAATTGAACAACTTGATTAAAAGTAAATTTTTAATAATCTTTCATGCATACAACACTATCTGTATATATAGACATACATAAATTATATTTGAATATATTTATATATATTTAATTATATCAACTTGATATCAAATATATGTATTGCGAAAAATAAATGAATTCATCTACGAGGTATTTTTTCATCCCATCAAATAGCCGTTATTGTTAGTGTTTCCGATACTTTGGGTTTCGGTTGTTTGGGTTCCGTTTATCTACATTATTAAAATTGAATCGTACTATCATTATCTACAATTAACATGCTTGGCATCTTCCAGTCGATAGTTTTTTCACAGATTTTTAGTATGTACAATCGCAAAGTGTTCGAAATATCATTACACTGTTTCATTAGGGCACATCCAAGGGTTCACGGCACTTTGCGATTAAAATTTATTATTAAACACTTAATCGTGCATATTATTTGATTAGCAATAAGAATTGAACATTGTCAACCCGTTCGTACGGTTCATCATTTGGCCAAAAAAAAATTCGTGAGGAGGATTTGACTTCACGACTACGTCTTCGTAGCCGGTGTTATTTTCGAGGCTATCTTGCCTATCACAATTTAATGTCAGAATTGTTGTATTTAAATTGCGGCTTTGCATAGGATTAGCATCAGAGCTTCAAGGATATTCACACTATTATTGCTGTATGCAAGCTCTCCACTTAGTTTTAACAATAATATAACTAACAATATGAATAATAATATGAATAATATAAATTTTCTTATGTGCTTTGATGTCTTTCATTTCTGTCACATGCAACTCACTTCTCAGGATTTCCTTATTCTGTCTCTCTCGCACGCAACTAACTTCATGGTAATAGCACGATCGTTGCGCCTCACTATATCAAACGATTTTGTGGTCATATTTTTCACATGTCTCCCATAGGAGTTCGAGCTCCTCCATATAGCCTCCATGTGCGAGGGGCAGAGACTTTTCTCCCTCTGAGCCTACCCATTCGTGTTTCCTACCACGGTCTTACATACAGGCTTGAAACTCTGGTGGTGGGGGTATGTCCTCGGTTTGAAGCATCGGCCGTTTCGCCTAGTGACCACGAGTGTCGCTGCGATAGAGTGATGCAGGCTGTGCGAGAGAGATGGAAATCGATTGTTGACTCATAGGAACCTAACCTAGCTGTACAATTGGCTGGTGAAGGCAAATTATGATATTCAATGTCAAAAATGCATGATGGACCTAAATACAATTAAAAGTAACTTTATCCTAAACCTGAAAAAAACCAAAAGACTATATTTATCCATGTGGGTACAATGAATATGAATGTTTTTTTATATAGGTGTCAATGTGACCTCGTGTTGGTTGAGGGGTTCGGTGCAAGCTTCGTAATGCTGCTTTCAGGGGTTCGATCCCTGCGCGCTCGGTTTTTTAAAAACATGTTTTAGCTTTTATAAAACAAATAGGCTTTACGCGTTGTTCTAATTGACCGGAAAATACGTGGTTTACAAATTTTTTTTGCTTTATTTTTCAACATAATCTCCATCAACACTGATACATTTCTCATAACTGTGTTTTAATTTAGTTATACCAGTTTTAAACGTAGATTCGTCAAGCTCCTCAAAATACTGATTTACAGCTTCGATAACTTCTTCGTTGCTCTTAAATCTTTTTCTGCCAAGCCATTTTTTGCGGTTAGGAAACAGGTAATAGTCGCGGGGGCTAAGTCTGGAGAGTAGGGAGTATGCGGCATGAATTCAAACTTCAATTCGTGGATTTTGGACATGGCAACAATCGATGAATGCGCTGGTGCGTTATCGTGATGAAACAAAACTTTTTTCTTCGCCAAATGAGGTTTAATTTGCACATCGTGCTTGAAACGTTGCAATAACTCTGCGTAGTATTGACCAGTGATAGTCTTACCCTTTTCAAGGTAATCAATGTATATAATTCCTCTCGCATCCCAAAAAACAGTAGCCATAACCTTGTTTGCCGATAAAATTGTTTTTGCCTTCTTTGGGGTTGGTTCCCCTTTTCCAACCCACTGTTTTGACTGTTCTTTATTTTCAGGAGTGTAGTGGTGGACCCATGTCTCATCAACAGTTATGAATCGACGCAAAAATTCATTTGGATTACGCCTATACAGCGCCAAATTGTCGGTAGAAATGGTTTTTCGAAGCAGTTTTTGGTCGAGCGTTAGCAAACGCGGCACCCACCTTGCATACAGCTTTTCCATGTTCAAATGGTTGTGCAAAATATTTCGCACACGTTCAGCTGACATCCTACAGGTCTCAGCTATCTCATGCACTTTCAACCTGCTGTGTTCCAACACCATCTCTGAAGTTGTGACTTCAACGGGCCGTCCTGAGCGAGGCTCGTCAGAGGTGCTCACACGACCCATTTTAAATTCAGAAACCCACTGCTTAATAGTTGAATATGTTGGGGAGGAGTCTCCTAGTGCTGAATCCATCTCTTATTTTATTTGTTGTGGTGTAAAACCTTTCAAATGGAAGTATTTGATGACAGCACGTTTTTCCAATTTTTCCATTTTTACGAAAACAACGGAAGCGTCTCGCGCAATGTGCTCTCAAACGCAAACTAACGTAGCGATTGGGCTGAAACTGTACATACAAGCTCGGTAGGAATGGTACTGTAGGACGCCGCTCCAAAACTAGACCTAATGGCACCATCTCTTGGTCAGGCCGGAAACTTTTCACCCCACCCTCGTATTCCAGACCGAAGTGGAATCCAGACCGAAACACTTGCAGGATGTGTTTCTTGAACATGAAACAAATACTTAAGAAACAGTGCGTCTTTTGCAATTCTTTATTTCCTCTTCGAAAAATGTTAATGCATGTCCCAAGAATCATTTTCAATAATCTCTACTTTGCAGTTTCCGAAACGGTTTGCGTTGGTAAATTTAAAAAAACACCTCTTTTCCCACATTTAAGCGAAGGACTCTCGAGTAGGATAAAAGAAAATAATTCACTAACTTTGTTTTATGTTTTCCAGCCTGGAAAGTATTTATTGTAATGATCCCAATAATTTTTCATTTTTTTAAGGTTCCCAGCTCCATTGCGAAAAAAATAATTTCAATCATTCCATAAGTTGCAGGTTTTATTGTCCTTAAAAAATACATTTTTTTCAATATCACCGTTTTTACAAGTTTACAAGTAGAGCACGTCGCGTGTGGTCGCGTGAATCAGCGGTTATATTTGGGTTTTGTTTACTTTTGAAATCTATTTCCGTCTCTCTCACACAGCCTGCATCACCCTATGGCAGCGATCCTCGTGGTCATGAGTTGAAACAGTCGGTGCTTCAATAAGAGGCCATCCCCCACCACTGAAATTTTGAGCGAGTTACTAATCTCTGGTTGCTGTGCGACGTTCCATACGGCCATGTAACTACGCGTTTTCTGAGAATGAGACTTAATGCCACCGAACCTCAGCCAATCACGACTTTCGAGACCATTCGGTCTTCACGTAGTCGGTCCAACCGGAGTCCGGCGGCCACACATCCGCACACGCCGCGGATGTGTGGGGTAGAAGTGAGTACATTGGTCTTGGGATTAGCGATTAGGGATTCTATATTGTACGGAGGAAAGATTTTAAGAGTAATGAGACAGCGAGAGAGAATTTGACGTTGTTGGGTGAAGCACGAGCAGGCCCAGAAGATGTGATTGAGGTCCTCCGAGTCATGCCCGCACCAGGAGGCCGAGGAACTTATTATATTTTTCCTAAAGAGGCTGGCTTGTAGATTGTAGTTGTTTGATATCATTCTGCAGAGAGTTATTATTGCCTTTCGGTCCAGGCGTCTGCACTTGGAGAATCAGGGTTTCGGGGATAAAGAGTTAAAATAGATTTCAAAGTAGAGGGTTCTACCGGTGTTCCGTAGGTGTCTGTCAGTTGCAGATGTGTGTTTCTCCCGTACAAGGGAGAAAAAGTCTGAAGGCGGGAGAGAAGTTATGAACGTTGTACCATCGGAGATAGCCGCTTTAGCCAGTGAATCGGCCTTCTCGTTGCCCAGGATTCCCAGGTGGCCCGGGATCCAGACTAGGTGACTAATGCTTAAATGTCTTTTTATGGCGTTGAAGAGAGCGAGATAGACTGCGACTATGATGGGAGAGCAGATTTTTGCTAATGTCGGTGAGAGTAGAGATTGAAGTGAACTGAGAGAATCAGTGAAAATGTAAGCTTCCGTTATGTTATTTGACGTGATGATTTTAATTGTGTGCAGAATTGCTAGGGCTTCCGCTGAAAACATTGACGCATAGGAGGAGATTCGGTATTTGAGAGAAAGTGATAATATGGGACAAAAGACTGCGAAGCCCACATAGTTTGCCGAGTCCGTCTTTGTTCCACCTGTATAAAAATTAGTTGCATCGGAGGGTGAAAAGGCGGAAAGAAATTCTCCTTTTGGGTTTTTGGATTTTTGGAGGGCTCTTCTGGAGTGAGTGTCGATGTAAGATTCTAGGGAGGGAGATGAGGGAGAAATTCTATAGATAGGAGGGAGGGATGCGGTTCTATGAGTGTTTTGAAGTGGGAGTATCTCTGGCATGCTTGTAAGCGGGAGCTGGTTTATGTCTAAATACAGTACCTGTGATCTTTGTAATAGAATTAAATTTGTCAGAAGAGGGGAAGTGGGTGGCCTAGGGTTGCAAATGTTCTGAGTAGGAATTTGTCGCGTAGGAATTGTAGACGGAATCTCAGAGGGGGTTCTGCTGACTCCGCTAAAACCACGTTGTAGGGAGTAGAGTTACGAAGTCCGAGGCAAAGTCGCAGAGCCCTATGCTGGATGATTTCGAGTTTTGGAACGAGAGTGGTTTTTTATGGGGGTTATGTTTCAACCGTATTCGATGAAACTGCGCATGAGTGATCTGTAAATTAGGAGGAGGGCTGAAAGGTCGGCGCCCCATCAGGTTGTCCGAAGGCATTTGAAAATGTTTAGTAAATTTTTACATTTTGGTTAGTAGATTAGATAGGTGTGGTGTCCAAGAGAGTCGATAGTCAAGAATTAGTCCTAGAAATTTGGTTTGTACACAACCTGATACTATGGAGGAGTCGATTCTAACTGTGGGTGATAGTGGATCAAAAGTGTTTCTTGAGACAATGATTGGTTTAGATTTGGAGGGTTCGATGGATAGGCCTTTTGAGTGGAGAAGTGATAATACGTTATCAAGACTTGTTTGAATGTAAGCGATGCATTCGTTGAGAACTTTGTCGGTTGAAAATATCACCAGATCGTCTGCAAACTGCAGGCAAAAACTGTAAGGGTGAAGGTGTTGGTGTATTTGGTTTGTGTATAGTATATATAAGGTTTGTTTGCGCTAGCCGCACTCTACACTCGGCAGTGTAAACGGAACTAGGGCAGTGTCTAGGGAGTGCAGTTTATTTCCTCGCTGGTAAGCAACTCTAGCGCGAACGCGATAGTGTACAGGCAACGTGGCGGCGACATAATGGACCATACCTGAACCTGAAACAACACATGAGATTACGGAATTTCATCTAACCGTTAAAGAGATATACCGTGTAACCTCAAGTTTGTTGATCTAGTAAACTGATTACAATGGACGGTGTTATTGAAATTATTAACTTGTACTTGTAATTGCGCTCAGAATGGATGTATTGATACCAGTTTTACATAGAATGGAGTGTTAGTGATACGATTGTAGAAATCCAAAACCTTCACAAATGCACACGTTGTTGTCAGCATCAACGACTAAGCTGCCTTCTGAATCTCGGAACAGCAGTGCTGAATTAATTTTTTGCTCCTATTCCACGTTAGCTTCTGTTTGCGTTGATAGTAGATTGGAACGTATTGTGATACTACGAATTTATAATAAAGACTCATCGTTATATCTTGTCAATTTTTTATCACCTTGATCAATAGAAATTGATAATATATATTTTGAATACTTTGGACCTTTATTATTGATTGTTTTTCATAATAAATGAGAATTTGTTTGTGATTGCCTTATACATTTTAGGTCATGCCAATTTTTTAATCACCTGGATCGATAGAGATTGATAATTATAATAGTTTGTTATTTTGAACCTTTATTATTGATTGCGTTAATGGATAATTTTTTTTCTCTTACGGGGGAAGAGGAGGGTATCTGAAATGGAGTACTCCGAAATAAACGAGCACACGCGAGTTAACAAATTGTATGTTTTCTTTGTATTATAAATGACCGAATAATGGTAAACTCGCAACACCATTTTGAATATTTAAGACTACGTATATACATATAAATAGAGTTTGCAATGGAAGTAATCGGGAGTCTCACAAATTGTTTCTCAGAGTTCTTACGACCGGTTTTCACTCCCTTTTTGGCAACGCGCACCACGATTAACGTTTTCATAGTCTCTTAATGTCTAGTGTTCGCACTCACAGTCCTTTTATTTTTCTCGCCAGCACACAGTAGCCCGTATCCACGCGCCCACTCAGGTACGTCGTGATCTCACACAGTCTTTTTAGGTTTATTACTCTTTTCTACTCGCGAGGCACACAGCCCGTCGTACACGCGAATTGTGACCGTTGCACTCAACGTATTTCTTACGACTGCCGACCGGCGTTTTCTACCGGGCTCGTACCTGTCCCTCGGTAACGCGACTCGTGCGCGATTGGTCGCTCGTGCAACACCTGATGTATCATAGCGGTTTTCATAGGTTCCCGCATGCGCGACTCAGCGCGTGCCACGCGGCTCGCTACGGGTTCACCCGACCTGCTCGCATGGAGGCTCGCTTGCCCCGTCACCTCACCGGATGTCGAGAATCGGCGCGGTCGTCGAAATTCTGCCAGCGTGGTTTAACAGTCCGGCCATCCTAATAAAGCTCGCCCTCGAGCTAAGCTGCGTAGTCGGCCATCTACGCTGGGGGACATCCTCATCAGGCTCTCGGGGTGTCGTCGCTTCGGCCGCTGTTGTTGGTCCCCTGCCTCGGCTGCTTCCTCGGATGTCCCGTCGACGTCTTCATCGTCGCTCTCTTCTGCCGGGCTCTACGGCTTCAATTGCGACGCGTGTGCAGTTGAAGCATACCGCTTACTTCCCTCTCCACGTAACCCGACCACGTGGAAGGTATCGTGCGAAAGAGCGGCTACGATCTCTAGGGGTCCCCGATAGCGTGGCTGCAATTTCGTTGATTCACCGGTAGATTGGTTGGCCGCTTTCATGAAGACCAGTTGCCCTATCTGGAAGTTGAGGTCGCGTTGCCTGCCACGGTCGTAACGTCGCTTCATCCGTAGTTGAGCCTCTTGTGTCCTGCCGCGAGTCGCATCCTGCACCGTGGTTCCTGGTAATGGGGTTGAGTCCCTTCGATGACTCGCCGTAACCCTCCTTCCGACCTGCGTGGTACATAACCGTAAACTGATTCGATTGGACTCCGAGCGGTACTGGCATTCGGCAATTCGTTTAAGTCTCTTTATATGGTGCTGACGGGCAAATCCCAGGTGGTCCCATCCTCGTTCTCGAGACTTGCTCTGATAGCTGGAACGATAACGGCATTTATTCGCTTCACCTGACCATTGGCTTGTGGGTGTCTCGGGGAATTTAAATGATGTCGGATCCCATGTTCGTGGCAAACTGGTCCACGAAGCTTCGGAGGTGTCTCAAGGCGCTCACCATCCGCGTATCCTTCACCGCCCACAGTTGCACAAATTTTGTGAGATTGTCGATTAGTACCATCACGCATTTGTTCCCTCGTCGGCTCGTGACAAACGATCCTAGGTGGTCAATATGGACACTTTCGAACGGGCGTCGTCCTGGTACAATGGGATGTAGCTCGCCCGCTTGTCGACCAGGTTTACTTTTGCCCAGCGCACATTTTAAACAGCTTCGCACGTGTCGTTTTACGTATGCCCTCGCATACGGAAAGTAATAAAATTCGTAGAGGAGCGCAAGGGTTCGGTCAACCCAAAGGTGGCTATGTAAATTGTGGAATCTTAGCACTAAGGACTTCCGCATCTGCTTCGGCGCTACGTACAACAGCTTTCCTTCTCGCTGCTTGTACAATAGTCCGTTCTCCAGACTGTACCCCTCGGTGCAACTCTTCTCGTACGGTGTTCGTGCTCCGGCTGGTTTGGATAATATTTCCTTCTTCTCCCGCACCCAGTCGTATCTGTGCTGGTATATGGCTACGAGATCTTCCTCGGACTCGAGCTGCTGTATCTTCCGCTGGTCCACGTTCTGAGCAGGTTCCGCTGGCGCACGACTCAGCGCGTCCGCGTGCTTCATTCTGACGCCTGCTCTGTGGACAATCTTATAGTCATACTCGCTTAACAGATCGTTCTACCTAATGATTTGGGGTTTAACGATCTCTGCGTGTTTAGTTAGCACAGCGCCTGGTAATCGGACACCACCGTGAACGTCAAATTTGCTGGCATGGGACGAAGTCGGGTGACGCATCACACTATTGCGAGCAGTTCTAACTTGCTCGAATGGTAGCGGCTTTCTGGCTCCGATGTCCTCCGACTGACAGCGTACACCAGCCTCCACCGTCCTTCTTGGTCCCGCTGCAACAGTAGCCCCTCCAGCCCTAATGCACTGGCATCGGTGTGGAGTTCTGTATCTGCCACCGGATTGAAAGCCTGCAACACCGGCGGACGAGTGAGGTGATCTTTTAGCGCCTCGAATGCTTCACGTTGAGGGCGTTCCCACACGAACGTCACATTGGCCTTCAGAAGAGACGTCAGGGGCTCCGCCATCTGTGCAAACTTGAGCACAATTTTTCTAAAATACCCCACAAGACCCAAGAAACTCCGGACTACGTGAACCGTACGCGGTTCCGGCACTCCTCTGATCGCCGTCACCTTGAGCTGTCCCGGTTCGATGCCTTCAGCCGTGACTTCGTGTCCCAGGTAGGTCACTATCATACAAGAACTTGCACTTTGTTAATTTTATTGTAAGTCCCGCCTTCGTCAGTGCCTCAAGCACCTGTTGAAATTTAATCTTAAGGTCCACCCAGCTCACTCCTGGAATCAAAATGTCATCTAAATAGTATGAGGCCACTTTGTCGTGTAGCGGTCCCAAGGCGCGATGCATGGCTTTGCTAAAATAAGCAGGTCCATTCATCAGCCCAAATACCATCCTGGTAAATTCCACAGTTTCTTCCGGCGTGATCATTGCCGTTTTATCCCGCGCACTTTCGGCAATCGGAATTTGTAAATAACCTTGAGCTAAGTCTAACGCGATAAACAGTTTACTGCCCCTAATTTGAGCAAGGTGCTCGTCGATATTTGGTAGCGGAAAGTGCATTCTCTCTGTGTCCGCGTTCAACTTTCGAAAATCCACACACATACGCGCTTCCCCAGTCTTTTTTTCACGAACAACACCGGACTGGCAAACTACGATTGGGTGTCCCGCATGATCCCCGCTTCGTGCCACTCCGCGATGGTATTTCGAATTTGTTCACGTTCTCGTTCCGTCGCTCGATACGGCTTACACTGGATTGGCTTCGCATCCGGCGTTAATTTAATATCCATCTCCGTGTCTGTGGAACATCCTAACTCTAGCGTCGTTAGAGCTACACAGTCCCGATGATCGTTCAATATTCTCAGCACATCCGCGCGCACTGCTGTTGATTGGCCCGGCCCGATGTCCACGTCAGACTCTCGAACCTCTTCTCGCTCGACAGTTGTTCTCATAAGCCCGATATTCGTAACCTCGCCGCGCATCACGATTTTTCCAGATGGGTAGGTACACGGCTGCGCGCCTCAATTGATCACCGGCAGATTGACATCTCCACTCGGTCCCACAACGTTGATGAATGATATTATCCTTGGTGGCAGTTCGACTGTAGCGGTCGTTTCCACCATGGAGACTTTCCACGCTGGTTGACGGTCTCTCACATTCGGCCGGTAACTCCTGGGTGTTGTGGAAGGTGACACTCCTCTGTGACTTTTGGAACATCACGCCGAGATGCTCTGTGACCGTCCTTCCTATCAACATGTCCACCGCTTGGACATTGTCTGGTACTACATGAATCGGAACCCGTGGTACTACCACCTCGATGATGGCAATATCCGGGCGAACCACGCCGCAGCTTTGTACGACAAACTCTGGCGGACCGAAGGGTTTCAGTGTCGTCGCCACGGTCTCTAGTTGGAATCCCTCTTTCTGCGCACGCGACAGACGGATCGTGCATTCTGAGCTTCCCGTATCTACGAACGCCGGTATCTCCCTTCCTTCAACCCACGCCGTCTTGAGATACTTTGCCGCTGTGTGGTCTTGCAGCGACTCTAGTGTCGCCACTGGACGTTTCTCGGTCCTATCTGATGCTGGGCATTGACTGCGAACATGGCCTACCTGATTGCACTTATAGCACGTTATCGACTTATGTTTCTCCGGACAGTTTATAGCTAACTGCCCCACCTTGAGGCACGAATAGCAGAGGCGATCTGGCCGAGTGCGCCCACCCGCAGCTTCGTTCCCACTTTCGTCGCGCGCGAATCGTTCCACCTTAATATTCACAGGTTCGCTAGCCCGGTATCTATTCGCACACTGCTCTCGCTTGACGACACTCGCTCCATCGCGCCCCCTTTGCAAATTTAAAGTTTTTTCAAAATAGATCAAGTCATGCAACAGCCCGTCAATCGAATACTGCGCGGACGGCATTATTAAGTTAAATAATTCCCTAGACCACAATCCTGGCAGAATTTCTGAGCGTTCCTCCTTGAACGTGAGTCCCAGGGGCGCACACAGCCGCGTTTTCGCGTGAAAATATTTCGATAGTGTCTCTACCTTGCCCTGGCGTCTGGACTTCATCCTCGTCCAACGCGTTGACAGGTCGTCACTAATAGCGAAAGTGGCTATGAAAGCCTCTCTGAACTCACCCCAAGTTGATAGTTCGGTACTCCGGGAACGGCACCAGTCTTTCGCCCCCTCTTTTAGGTGCATCCGGGCGGCTGTCAGGAGATGTTCTTCCGACCATCGGTGTCGTTGACTCAAGGATTCCAAATTTTCCAACCACTCTTGGGCTCTGAAGTCATCCGCCTCTCCGTGGAAATATTCGATGTCCTTCGAGAAGTCCATCAGCATTTGCACCTGCGGCACGACCGCATTCCCCGGACGCTCCGGTTCCAACGATGGTGACGACTTTTCTACCCGTCCTGTAGCGGGATTCTGTCACTTGTTATGTCTATAACGAATCGGAACGTTATGGTAACGATAGCGACGTCTACCGTGTGTAACGACAAACGGATAACGACTGTCTGATTCCATAACTCCAAATAGCGTTGCTTTGACGTTACAGAATGCGATAACGAAACGTAGTTATTTAACGTCGTCGGTATGTTTTGAGCCTATACGGAAGTGACGTTTACTACGTGAAATAGCAAAATCTATCGATCGTTGATGTTGAGAACCACCGGCATTTTAGTAACTTCTCATAAATAACTAGTAATCGTCGAATGGGAAGCATTGTTTACAAATCATGTTTCTTTGTGCCTTCCACAGTCTCTAGTGTCCATTGTGCCTTTATTGCATATACTTCGGCGTGATTTTTCGACAGTGAAAAGTAAAGAATTTATTTCGTTCGACAATGGCTTCGCAATTGCAGTAAGTAAATACGTTTGTAACGAAAATATTTCACAATACGTATATTACAATATGACAGGTGGAATTATAGGTTATACATGCGTATTTAGGACCGGTTTTTCTACCTCCCGGTGAATTTTATTTGATTTTATCCCATAGTTAAAAGTCTGTTGTCCGATGCTACAACCTACAGGTAGAATTTTCCCGAAAATGGAACAACCGGCCGTAAACTCGTAGATTATATATATTTGCTTAAGTAAATGAAATTCATTAAACGTGGTTCGAATTTTCTTTTAGGAACAAAACGTGTATGGCAGTAGGCGCGAGGAAAAGATAAGCAAAGGCAACCGCATCTCAAATCGATTTTATGGTTGCTTACTTTGTCCAGAATCCTCATGTGGCTACAGGGAAATTTCCAATATTGCACGGCAAATCTGATTTGTCCGCTTCATGGGAGAAGTTGGCGGACGAATTAAATAAGATGTGGACCGAAGGAAGAACAAAAGACGTGAAGTCATGGAAATCCGTAAGTCAATAGCGTTAAGTTCTCATTGAAAAATAGTTGACACATGGAAGGAATATTTTAATATTTCACATCAAGATGTTTCCGTAGCTCCAAACAATATACATCTAAAATATTTTTATAGACGTGGCGAGACAACAAAACACTGGTGTCTCAAAAAGTGGCAAAGATACGCGCGAATCAAGCTGCAACAGGCAACGTGACAGGTCCTCGACCAAAAGTAACAGAGCGCGACCAAAAATGTTTGACTTTAATGGTTCACGATTACGTAGAAGGAGTTGAGAGTCCGGATGCATTCCCAGAAGAACGGGTAATAATTCGTCTTGGAATACAGATGTATTACACCTTCTTGGTATAAATAATTGAAAAATCCTATGTAATAAGTTGAGTTGTGTAGTAGAAATACTATGTCAACATTTTTACTTTATTTCAAACGATAATTTCTTTCGTAGCTTGAAAGTTTGTGGATATTTCAACCATAAAGTTGACAAACTGATATATGTTTCGCTTTAATTATTTCAGCCCAACGCTATTGAGCTACTCGCAGATGGGGACGAAGGTATATTAGAGATTGGTGCTAATCCCTTGATAGTGCGGAGCATCAGTGACATCAGCGACAGCAGTCATTATACTAGTTAGTGAAATGTTTAGCTTTCAGAACTGAAATTACTTTGATGTCAGAACAAAGTATATACCGATTCATTTTAGATTATGACGTGCTGGCCGAACTAATGGGAGGGACCGACGAAACTGAATTGTCTTTGATAACAGACAAATCAGTGAGAAAGCAAAAAATGGCATTAACAACAACAGACGCTGAAGCCGCTGCACTCTTCGAACTGCGTCAATCGTCGAGTCCGCAGAAACCACCATGTGCACCGTCAACATCTAACTAACATTCGAGTCGCCAAAAGAGCCCAAGTCGTCCGGGAAGAACCACAAACGCCATAAAGCGTCGTGAGTATGATTATAGTCCTTTATTCAATTGCTACAAGGTACAAAAACATGCGTACAATTTTTGTTATATTTTCAAGGTCCCAATAGGTTGGGCACACAGTTGCGAGATGCGTGGGAAGATTTTGTGGACCTAGCTGAACGACAAATTTCGTGCATGCAGGTAAATAGTACAAGTCTTTGATATGCTTATTGTGCAAATAAAAATTCTTTTTGTAACAAATTTATCACTTCAATCAAATTTGACAATTGTTATTTTTTCAGATGTTTGCTAAAACTATGCAAAAAATTGCGGACAACGACAAAGAGAGGAATGAGATTCTTCGTACCTTGGCCGAAAGCAAAAAAACTCGAGACGAGGCATTCTCGCAGCTCGCTCTTATAATAAAAGATTGTGTTGACGTTTTGAAAAAAATAACATTTTTTATCTGTACAGAGTTTTCATATTTATATGAAGGTTTTATATTTAAAGTATTAAGAACTTTATTGAAAGTTGCTTGTTTAGTGTATATGTGTACATAGTTGTTTAACATCAGAGAAAAGTGTCATATCGTTAATATAATAAACAAGTTGATGCCAAATATTAATAATAAAAATGGAAACAAATCACAAGGTATTTCAAATCGCTTTTTATTTTCAAAACGCTCCCTCACAAAATCTGTATACAATTCCCCCAATACTATCGATCGCGCACATACGCCGACGAAAGTACACATGAATTTTTACAGTGAATTTCAAATTATAATTTAGATATGTACAAACGCATTAGACATGTTTTCATATTACAGTAGTTATTACAATAAATATTACACATTGAATAGCGATAGCTGTAATTCGTAGTTTAGTAATTGACGTATACCAATCAAAATAGAAAAAAACCGTAGTTCATTCATCGTGCTCATCTCTCATATCTTGTGCGTCACGATAATGAGGGAATCCCTCCCTCATAATTTGCCGTTGGATCCTCTGAGCCACAGCGCGTGGTCCTCTTTGAGGTAAGTCATTATCAAAATCTACATCAATGTTTTCGATTTGACGATGATCAGCTATCGCTGCTTGGGTAATACTTCGGTATTCAAACGATGTTGTATTCTCATATTATGCAGTACTGCACAGGCATTAACTAGTTTCGCCGCAAATGCCGGTTCGTACATAAGCACACGCTGATAGGTCAGACATCTCCATACAGATTTAAAAACACCAAAAAATCGTTCAACAACGTTCCTTGCCTTGCAAAGCTGCTGCGTGTATTGAAATTGCTGAGTATCTTCAGGATAATTAGCCAAGGGTGTCATGAGCCATGGTTCTAGCGGGTATCCAGCATCACCTGATAAATATTGATATTGTTAAAAATGTATTGAATGTATACATAAACCGCAACAAGTTTTCAAAAGGAATCGTCTGTTGAAACCAAATTTACTATTTTATGGAGCAAAATGTCACTTTCAGCAGGAGTATAAAGTACACAGCCTTGCTGTACTTGATAGTTGAAATAACAACGCACTAAGACTTACTAATAAGTCATGTTTTCCGTTCTCCTCGATTGTAATGATATTCCATCGCTCGGCGAATTGGTGACATGCTCCAGATGTATACATCATTGCGTGCACCTGGAAACCTTGCGTTGATATTCAGCAGTTTTAGATCTGGATCAACAATCTGAAAACATAAGTTTGTAATTAAATAGTTGAACCCGACTTTACAAGTAAGCTCTCAATATAGAATAATTGTAAAAAGTATTCGTACATGAAAGAGTCAAAACAATGATCGTAAGTTCTACAATCGAATTTTTGCTATTTTTTCCTTCAATTTCTGATAAGTAATAAATAAGACCACCATAAAACAATATAAATAAATTGTTTTAGTAAAAACAAAATATCAAAATGACGATAGTAATTCGCCCTAAATTAAAATAATTAAAGAATTTAATTTACATTTATTCTGTTCATTAAGAGCATGGATCAGTCGGTATATCACCCCCGTGAGTGCGGGAGAGACAGCTGCGAATTTCGAAAGTGAAATTCATCGATACGGTTTGACTGATTACAAAACGGCCTTGTCAGCGGATCTTTGCCATCGTCCTGCGCCCGTTGACAAAGCCTTTTTGTAAGCGGCCAATTCGTGTCGAAGAATTTTAAGTTCGAAAATTCGAGTTGAGGATAGGTGACTGATCCATCCTCTTAATACGTTTCAACACTTTTTTTCATAAAGGTAAAGAAAAATATAATCAAAAGTTGGTTGAGTGACCCCTAAAACAGTTTTGCATCGCAAATTTCTAAATTTTTATCTGTTAAAAGTTTAGCTCATTGGCGCAGGAATACCTTTTCTCTCGCAGTATAGTTGTTATGCATATATACTTACCGCTTGAACGTTTAATGAACGTCGACCATGGTGATTAATAAATGGCTCTTCATGTATTGAAGAGCCAAGAATGTGAACAAAAGTACAGTCTATAGCGCCAATAGCACCCTCGAATGGCTATGCAGCAGTTGAGAATTTTTCGCGAGCTCGCTGTCGATGTTCGTTGGTCATTGGGAATTTTACCCACCTTCGTAGCAAGCGCAAATTTATTGCTTCGGTCACAGCGTGAAGGCAACGGCTTGTTGTTGTCTAGCTGACATTGAAATGGAATTGATTGCCGACACTTCTTTGATAGTTGCCTTGGGCATAAAATTGTATGGCAACCAATACCTACCATAAATTTTTATATATTTCATTATTCCATACTAATATCATATCCACACTATTAATAATATCAATTAATACAATACCTAATCTCAAAATTTACCTTTATTTGTGGGCTTAGGCCAGTACTTCGTTCACACTCCAAATCAGCTCGTAAGTCATGAGTAATGCTGAGTATAAATTCTGGAGTGAGGCGAAAACAATCTATGAATTCGTCTCGTGGCAAATGAAAGAGGTTCTGAGCATCTCTTAAACGTCTTCCTTCCACACGCCGTTCTACTCGACGTACCCTCTCACCGAGCAAAGCCAATTCTAGGGCCATGTTCACTAAAAATTACAAAGATTGTTTAATAATATGCGAAAATTAAAGACCAACAAATAATATACCGTTTATATTATTTTAGCGATTTTATGAAAACAAAAGTTTCATTGCAATATTTACTGAAGAAAATTATGTGTACAAAATAATATTTATAGGTTATGTCGGATTAAAAAAGTCTCACAAAATGCATATATGTACTAATTAATATTTAATCTATAGTATCTATTATTATAAACGTACTTGAGTTACCGATTTTTTCACAAGGTTATAATTATGATCCTCGAAAAGTGAACGCTACATATAGCATTTCGGAGTAAGCACTGTGGTTCACGGCGTTCTCAGTTTCATACGGTCAATGCTACCCGTGCGATTTTTGATCCTCCTAACATGTCGTTATGCCATATCAAGGGGGTACCTAGGTCTCGGTATGCGAGCAACCCATAGCGACATCATACCGATGTTTTTCGGTATGAATAACGACAAAACTCGTCATTCTTGGTGTTCGGAAACGCGTTCGTCGTTACAGCGATTTCTCGTTATTCCTCGTACCGAAAACAGTCGCTATGAGCGTATAACGACAGTATAACGAGTTACAGAATCCCGCTGCTTTCAGGAGTCCGGCTAATAATTGTATCACAGGCTCTTGCACCTCACTCGACAATGATATGCGCAGGGAGACTAGAGAGAAGGAGTGGACACAGCCACGGTCGTATATACAGGTCTGGGCACTCCCGTATATTCTGTATACCCCAAAGCGTGCCTCTATCTGACGCCTCGATTTGCGGAACTGGCCACAAAAGCGTGGAGCGCTGCTATCTCGGAGGCATGTGCGACAGAGCGCGATGTATGCGCGTATGCGAATTGTCTTTCCCTTCACGTGGCTGTGATGAAAAATTAATACATCCTAAATAATTAGTCGAACACAAAAACTAAAAGCATAAACCGAAAGTATGAGCGATGAGCCATTAGTTAATGATACTTATCGTCTTTGACATGGATATGCCGATTTAACTATCGCTCAATCCAATTACATTTTTTTTTTCGTTTACGGAAAACAAGAACATTCGAAATTTACGTGTAGCACGCATTCCTTTCATTAGTAGTAGTAGTAGAAAAGTAGTAGAAAATATCAGTAGTCATCATTGGGAATTTTAAATAATGAGACGTGCTCCGGGTTATTTATGTATCCACTTCTGAATCCCGGAATCATGCACCGCTTCGGCATCGCAATATATAGACACTTCATCTTTTGTTATTCCGTATTGAATAAAAACCGTGGCTACGATACACTCGAAATCACCCCGCCAAAACGAGGTTAGGCCACACGTACATACGACCGTCACCACGATATCGTGCATGCCATGCCTCGTAAACGCGGTATAAACAAAAGCGCCTCCCCTTCACTAGCGCCGCGATGGGATGCGCAAATAGAGGCGTCACTTAGAGTCACGCATTTTTGAACGGAGTGCTCAGACCTGTATATACGACCGTGGACACAGCATAGGCCAATACGTAGTTCCAGCGTCTTGAAAAATGCGACTTGCAAAAGTTCCAGATTGTGCCACTAGCAGCTCTCCTGACGAGAACGTCTCAAATAATTATAATAGTCCAAGCTTAACGCATGCGCACAAATAATAAAAGAATTTGATTTCGATGTGTCTTTGTGTTCTGCTTTGCGACTCATTTTTAATATTATTGTGGTTTGTAATATTGAGAAAATCTTCATGAAATTCGTTTCTTCAAAGCCCAAGGTAGGATTATTTTCAATATTCCTCCCAATCAATCGTCATTAGGGTTAGCCTTCAGCTTCTTTTTTCTTGCATTTAGCTCAGATAATGAGAAACATAACCTTTACGCTCCATTCTCCCTGGAGTAATATGCATAAAATTGAGTGTAATTTATAAGTTATTTTTCTTGCAATTACAACCACAATTCTTTGACAAGTTCATTTTTTTCTCCAGTGCAGTTGCATTTACAAGCCACATAACGAGTAATATTGTCTGCATAGCGCATTTTTTTCAAACTTTCATTCGCATCAGTGAAAAAAATAAATCAACTGAATACCCTTTTCTGAAACATATTTCCAATCCATGACAGTCAAGGCTATATTTGTGTTCTGTTTCTCTTTTCTTAGAATGGGGAGGATTTGTTCCGTCCCAGGTTGCAGTACCGGGAGGTATAAGGATTATACTCAGCGGAAAAAGTCAGGGTTGCGGCAGTTTTCACTGTTCACGGTGCCTAAGGTAAATAAAAATTATTTTAAATATCTAAACATGTGGCAGCATCATGACTTAAATATGGCAATTTCTGTTATTCAATGGGTATTTTCCAATGACAGCACGCTATGGTACTGTGCGGCATGGTGCGCTGCTCTGAATGTTCCAAATATCTACTGCACTGTGCCAGACTTGTGGACACAGCAAATAGCTGAGTCCATGCTGCGTGTTGTCCATCATTTGCATTAACAATTACCCAGGGTTCCATCCAAAAATTCTTTGGTGCTTTGTCTACAATTTTCCTACACTGAGTGTTTGGAAAAACTGCATTATGTTTCTATTTCCTTTTATTCTAAGCACCGCTACTTTTTTGTGTACATGTATTAATTGCTTGTTTTATTTTGCTGGTCCTGATGTTTTGCACAAATAACTATTTGCTCGTTGTGCCTGCCATAAAAACTAGGCAATTTCAAGCTTCGTTCAATATTTGAAGAATTGGGAGAATTCTCTACCAAGTATAGAGATACCCGTTTCATCAAGTTCTATGAAAGGTTTGAAAGTTACCTTGGGAGCAACCCTCGAAATAATGGATGCTCTCCACCTCGAGTCCAATTTCGAGTACGTCATGACGGCACGTTTAAATCAAGACGCTTTGGAGGCAGGTTGCATGTTTTATTTTTTACAACTAAATATTTCATCTGTATTTATTTTGAAATGCATTACTGAAAAATAGTGTCCCTATTCGACGAAAATTATGCTTGTATTGATCCAGCAATAGTTTTACAGTAATCCTTTTCTTGGTTAGCGGAGATTCGTGCAATTAAGTATCATCTTTTTTTGCAGAGATTTTTCGGCATGATGCAGAATGCAGGCGGTAGCAATGATCATCCCTATCCAAAAATTTTCGCCCAAGCATTCCGACTGCTTTGCAGTTACTCCTTGGTGAAACCGCCGAGAGGATCTAATGTTAGTGGATCTGAATTGATGGAAAGCCTCATGCAGACGAAAGATTCGTTGGCCACTGCGGTTAAACCTCGGTGCGAGTGGTTGGCAGCCATCGATAATATGCTTGAAAAAGCATGTACCGATGAAGTCCCCGTGGAGAGCCACCAGCGTGACCATAATTACGAAGAGTCCGTTGCCATTAGCTGGTCAACTTGGAACGACAGCGTTCATGATCACACGTACGATGTGACGCGAACCAGCCCAGAAGTACAAACGTACATAGCTGGTTTTGTAGTACGGGCGATGATGAAGAAGCTGAAATGTCAGGAGTGCATCAAGACTTTAAAATCAGGCGAAGGAAACGAGAATCCACACGAAACAGCAATAAATTTGCTAGAACGGTTTGGAGGATTGATTTGACCCAGTGGAGCGTTACTCCCTTTGACCGAATTCATGGAATCAGCCGTTTTGGATGTCATCGGTAAATTCGGTATCCAGATCGATTCTATTCACAGAATTTTGGAGCGGATTTCGGAAATAACGACTCTACCAGTAATCGGATGTACCGATCACTCCACTGAAACTATGCGCAAAGTAATCGATTTTTACGTAGTTATGCGCGCAAACTTTTTGATGCATTCGTACAATGCAAATGAGAATGAAAAGCGCACCAAAACTAAAAGATTGCGCAAAAATGCGAAACTTTAGGTTTCTTGGCATCAAAAATTCAAGATAAGAGTTTTTCCTAGAATCGGATGAGAAAAAAGATCTAATAATCAGCAAATATTAAAAATCCAATAGTGAAAAAAGAAAACAATCTAATTCATTGATAATCTTTTTCATATGTTCCAGGGAGTACTTTGAAATAGATTCATTGTGATACGTGGCAATGCCAATGCTCCCCAATGTTGCTGCTCAAATTTTTCGCCATGATGTCTGGCATTAAATTACCTACCTTCTGACCTTGTTGTCTACGACAAGGGTGAGGCATCGAATTTACCGGGTCACGGGAACAAGTTGAAAAAGAGAGATTGTTGCTCGTAGCAAGTACGTTTTTCCCCCTTTTTCTTGAATTTTTCAATTTCTATTCTACTCTGATTAGCTTGTTATTGTATCACTTTAATTTCCCGTTTTTTCTAGCTCACAGAAGCCGCTCTCAACGATATTCATCGTCTAAAGGTGGAGGGAACGCTCAGGCCGGCCGTGCCAGGTTCCTCAGAAAAACAGGAGAGCGGCTCGCTCACGATATCGACCCTGACGCTGCCCCTCAAGCGCGACTACTTCAGAAACGTCGACATCGACGTCTGCTTCCACTTCATCCGTCTCATTATCGTTACTTGGAAAACGTCCTCGTGACACACGCATTTCTTCTGTTTTTGTTTCTCAATTCTAATTAATTTTGGAGATTAATAATTATTGGATTTCTTTTCGGTCGGTTATATTCCGCGAGCAAGACCCTGCCGCAGATCGTGGCAGTGATACGTCGAGTGTACTCTCTTCCGTTGGTCCCATCTCTATCGAGTATTTCGCTTGGCTGCTTATTTCTTGATTTCCATTGTCTAATCTCGCCGAGACGCTCTGAATGAAACAAAAAATCGTACTGGTCACACAGACCGCAGCTATAAAGCAACTGGCCGATGCGATTGACCTGCAAACGAGTCACCAGGAAGTTTGAGCCTATGAAATGTGATCGACAATGAAATATATAAATTACTTTTTATGTTCTTCTCATGGCTGACAGGTATATTCATTACAGCTAGAAATAATAATAATAATAATAATAATAATAATAATAATAATAATAAGCGGTTTTGGGGAAAGCTGTATAGCGAGGCGGGTCATTTTGATGAAAGCACTCCAGCTCTGGGACGGTTCGACACGTACTGCCGGCAACAGCCGAGTCAGCGTGGCGACTGTTTTCCAGTCACGCGGGGTGAGGTGGAGAAGGCGGTGAGTAGCATGAGGAACCACCCCGCTCCCGGGCCGGATGGGATTAACATCTTCTGGTGGAAGAAATTCACGTGCACCCATACCCATCTGGCCCGCATCTTCTCGTCGTTCATCGATGGGACGGTGCCAATCCCTACGTGGCTGACAGAGGGAAGGACGGTGTTAATCCCCAAAAAAGGGGATCTGTTTCATCCGGAGAACTACCGCCCGATAACGTGTCTGAATGCGCTCTGTAAGATCTTCACAAAGATTCTTTATGAGCGTGTTCTGGGCGAGATCGAGCCTGCATGGCGGGAGATACACGAACAAAGGGGATCCAAGAGGGGGCTGGGAGGTTGCAAGGAGAACCTGCTGGTGGACCGCTGCATCACGCAAGACGCGGTCCAGCACAAGCGTAACCTCTCAGTCGCTTGGATAGACTACCGTAAGGCGTTCGACACTGTCAGTCACAAACTGATTATACACCTACTCGAACGCCTTTCGGTGAGTCCTTACATAGTGGGATGCATTAAGCAACTCATGCCGCTCTGGAAGATACGCTTCACAGTTAAGACTAGTGAAGGCAACGTGTCGACCGGAGTAGTGGGGTATAGGAGGGGGATTATCCAGGGAGATTCTCTCAGCCCCCTCCTGTTTTGCATCTCACTATTACCCTTGTCAATCGCCTTACGGGCTGCACGCGGGTACAAAGCGGGGCCCCCCGGGGAGCGTGGGCGAGGGATCACCCATTTATTTTATATGGATGACCTCAAGCTATACGCTTCTGGGGAGGGGGGGGGGGGGCTTAAGCTCCTCTTGAACATCGTAGCGACGTACACGCGGGCGGCGGGAATGGACTTCGGATTGGACAAGTGCGCTGTTCTTCATCTCAGGAGAGGGAGAGCAGAGGGTGTCGCGGCTGATGTTCGGCTGGTGGACGGGAGCGTCTTCAAACACCTGGACGCCGGAGGGTCTTATCGGTACCTTGGCATCCGGTCCTGCTCTACTCCTTTGGCGTCGTCAAATGGCGCAGAGACGAGCTTAAACAGCTGGACATCGGCACACGCAAAAAAATGAACATCCAGCGGAGTCTGCACCCTCCATCTTCCACCCCGCGCCATTATATACTGCGTCAGAGCGGCGGGCGTGGGCTCTTGGGATTGGAGTGTCTTCATGACCGCATATTCCTCGGAATAGCAAGCGATGTGACAACAAGCTCAGACCTGCTCCTGGAGATTGTGCAGCAGCATGAGCTTCATGGGGCGGGTGCTTTTCTTTATTAGGCGGCAAATCGTGCGGCAGAGACCCTCGGCTTGGAGTTCCGCCGGCGCCGGCGTGGCGCCTTGCCAATAGACTCCGTCGCTCGGTTGCCCAAGTCCCGACGTCGGCGGGCAATCAGGGCTGCCGAGCAGACTGTCCTGCCTCGGCAGCACGTGGACGAACCCATGCACGGTGTATTTTTTCACCACATCGAGGAACAGGGGCTGTCCACCCAGCTGACCTTTTCCTTCTTGCGGTCAGCTGGACTGATGTCCGAGACCGAAGGTTTATCTGCGCCTGCCAAGACGGAATTATCAACACCCTGGTCTATTGCAGTCGCGTTTTGTGTCAGCCTCTGCCGACCACTTTGTGTCGTGCATGCAAACAATCGCCGGAGACACTAATGCATCTACTGTCGGCCTGCCCAGTATATGCAGTCTCCGGCTATATCCATCGCCATAAAGTGGCCCTAAGAGTGTTGTACTAGCATCTACGGCACTCTTATGGGATATAACGGGAGCACGTGCCGCCTTATTTACCAGGAGATATTGAGTCCGTTGTCGTGGGCGAGAGGTGCAAAATTTATTGGAACTTCTCATTCCCGACCATCGGGTCGCTTCAAGCGACTAAGCCTGATGTTGTCCTCTTCGATTTCGACAACCAGACGATATACGTTATTGAGTTCTCGGCTCCGGCCGAAGTGAACCTGTTGCGAAAGGAAGAGCCGAAATGGCTCAAGTATCAGCCTCTCCTGGCCGAGCTACGTCGTTTGCACCGAGGATTTAGGGTAACTCTCGTTGTCCTCATCATCGGCGTGCTAGGGGGGATAAAAGAGTCTTTTGTATCGGGCCTCGCTGGAATACTAGTTTGCAAACTCCGTGTCCGGTTGCTAGCTGGTCGGATGCAGAATGCGGTCATACTTGGGTCCCTCCGTTTACTCAGGCAACACGATTGTGGACTGCGGTAGCCGCTAGCCCTCTGGCTTGAGGGACCGGCTATTGCAGAGCGATATATTGGACTTTTTGACTGGGCGGCAGCCGAGGTGATGTCGGAACCCTCGAGTGCCGCCCAGCGTTATTGTTCCGGTTTAGGTTAAGACCGAGCCTAACTCCCCGGGATAGGTGAATGTTTCCCAGTGCAAACTGAGGAAGTGCGCTGCCCGGAACAATAAAGTATATTATAAAAAATAAAATAAATAACCACCATAACATATACATGGAAGAAACCGGGCGAATGCGGGAATGTTGGCCACACAATCATTAGGCAATAAATATAATCTTCTCATATTTAACATAAGTGATTCCCGCGCTCGGGGTTCAATTAGGCTCGATGGCTTGTTCGATTGGTTCATCGTTTAATTTAATTCATATTTAGCTTAATTTTTAACCGTAACTAGCAAATCACGCGTTTTCATGGGTATACATATAATAAACACGTGTTGAAAAGACAACCCCAGCATGTAGAGCCAACATTCTCGCATTCGCTCGGTTTCTTGCATGTACATGTTATTATTGTTATTATTCCTTATTATTATTATTATTGTACCGAAAAACAGAGTAACACGCATCCAAATAATAAATATATTACGAGATACATTACGGTTGGTTTATCGCTTTATTCGCGTTTCATCATAATAAACTATATTTTTTAACATAACAGGCAAATCATAAGTTTCCATAATAAAATAACTCGTGTTGTACTTATATAATTATTATATCTGATGTGCTTATTATATAATAAGCCCATATGAATAAAATAACACGAGTTGTTTCATTAATATGTGCTCTATTAATATTATTTATATTTTATTTATTATATATATGTACACAATATTATTATATATTAGAATGGAAGGAATCCCCACTTGGGTGTATTATCGTTCGGCTGTGCGAGAGAGAACGCACCATGACTGTTCCAAGTGAGTACGAGAGAGATACACGATCACCCCAGTTTTGTGATTGGTCGTTGAGGCGGAGCTCGGACCTTATGCAGTTTTGTATTACTATATATTATTGGTTCTGAAGAACACTAGCGACGTCTGCGGCGGAACTGAGCGCTACATCTCTGCGATCGATTGAAAGAACTTTGAACATACAGGCAAGGATAGGGAGTTTCGACTCCTTTACTCTAGTCTCCTTGCAAGGCTCCATGCGCCCTTGCATGGAGGCTAGAGTGGGAAGAGTCCGAACTCTTATCGAGAGAGACTTGAAAAAAAAGTGGCTACAAAAATGTGGTGAAACAGGGATGGTGCCACTGTTTCTAAGACCTCGAGAAGTGAGCTGCGTGTGGCAGATACGGAACAAATAAAAAATGAGAAGTGAGCTGTGTATGAGGCAGAACGATACTTGCGAAGTCGGCAGCGTGCGAGAGAAATGTAAAATGATATATACCAGAGAGATCTCAGTAAATGCATAAAGATACGAGAATATTTTTAATATAGCAATGCCCAATGAACAATATGTATTAGGTGAATAATTAATTAAGCAAAAAGGTTGAAAATAATAATAATGCAATACGTAGTAATAGAAAAATATTTTTATTATAACAGTGTTTAATTGTACAATGAATGGTACAAAATGTCTTAAATAATACTAATGCTTGTTTTTCATTCTTGAGTCAATTGTCACGTCGGGAGGCACATTGAACTCCGACGAAACCAAGGACTCCCACGGTCCCTTACGAAACTGCGTGCATTAAAATAAGCATGATAAGAATATTTTCATTCCTCGGCATATTTCCAAAGGCACTCTATAGTTAAGATGCCGCTCATTAATAGAACCTGAGCGTCGCGCACTCTCTCCATGCGGTCCCCCTTTTTGTCTATTCGACGGCGGTATCGGACACTGGGCGCAACTTCTCAGAAAAGGCATAAAACAAAAACACGTAACTCGCCTTTAGCGCAACGTCAGTAAGGCCCTGGAAAACTCCCAACGGCCCGATCGTAAAATTAAGTAACAAAGGAAAAGAATTCGTATGCGGAGAATGCAGATGCACCCTCCTCCATGAAAACCTCCCACCTCAAACAGGTTCATACGTTCGTTACGTATGATATGGATGACTACTTCTATTCCCAAATTAAATGAGGTCAATACCTCATCTTAAATGAGGTCAATACCTCATCTTAAATGAGGTCAATACCTCTATCTCTCCCACTCTATGAATTCGGGAGACCAGGAAATCACATATAAAGGGAGTAACCCAGCAGTTCAAAGCAGTTCTAGGCACATCAGAGCAGTTCGTTCATTCCAAAAGTCTACCGCGCAGTCTATTGTTGTCGTCTATCAAAGACAATCTATCGAAGTCACTCTATAAGTCTATCAGTCCACGACGGTCTTCTAGTAATTTTCTATCTACGTTCAAAGTCTTTAATCGAATTAGTCGCGTTCATACCTTCGAACTTAGAAAATGTTCAGAATTCGAAAATATCTTGAACCAGTATAATATCCAAAGCATCAATTGTTTTCTAACTATCTCCAATCCTTGAAAATTGTACGCGGAATAGAATCAGTATACTCGAAAATTGTACGCGTGCCACCGACACCCGCCACCTGAACGACAGGGTCGACACCGAACGAAACCATCAATGTAAGTGAACCACATTTTTACACTCTTTGTACTCGAGTGTTAATAGAATTAGCCAAATTGGCTGATTCCAATAAATCAACAGTTAATTAGAAACGAATCATTTTCAAATAATCGGATTAGTTCCATAAATTCCTTAAAAATCCTTCCTTCCTCCAGCATATCCTCTTTTTACCCTCATCCCATGTTATTGCGCTAGGCGTAGGCAAGAAAGAGGGAACCACACGTTATATGCTCAAGTCCCCTCCGGACGTGACATATTAATTTTTGGGGGCTCGCCCGGGGTCTTAAAAAGGGAATGTGCTAATTAATCCAACGTCCATAAGTGATTCGGAAATTGATACAACGGATTTGTTACCTGGTTTGGAACCTCCTAAGCAATCGATAAAAAAATTACAAAAATCCTCAAAAATCAAAATCAAACCCACAAAAACAATGACGATGTTAGGAACAAACCAGTTAATATTCTTAAAAGACGTCATTAGCTGCGTCCCGGAATTCGACAAATAAAATATCGCTTTATCAGAATTCATACCGGTATGCGAAGACGCAATGGAATATGCGATAAAAATCGAACGCGAAGTTAAAGCGCGCAAAGAATTGCAGTCCACTCCCACCAACCACGAAAGGTTCGTCCCGTCCAAATCAGTAAAATTTTGTAATGTATGCAAAAGGGACAATCACACTACAGAAAATTGTCGATTCGCGACCCTCACCTGTCAAAATTATAAAAATCAAAAACACAATGCCAACGAGTACCAAAGGGTTCTAAATGAACAAAAGTCAATTGTTTGTCAAATGTGCAAAAAAATTGGTCATTCAGCAGATAGATGTTGTCAGTTAAAGAACAAAACGCCTAAATCCAAGAGACCCATTTGCTGGTATTGTAAAAGGATAGGACACACTATCGAAAATTGCCGTACCCGCGAATATAGTAACTCACAAAGTGGTCCGAATACCCCTCGGGCAGCCGCGCTGCGAGAATCTACGATCTCAACGCGTCCAGTCTCGATAATCATTCCGCCCGAACCTATCTTACCTACACTATAAACGCAGAAGATTTCGTTAACCTACCCTCGGTGTGTATCGGAGCGCACCCACAAAAAAGATATCGATCTTGTTAGATAGTGCCGCTATTCTAAACCTAATGTAAAAAAAACAATACAATTTCGAACTTTGTTGTACATCATACCTGACGAGGTTGAACTCCCTCACCCCGGTTCATTAAGGTCCCAATTGTTTTTTTTTTGCGACAAAATCCAAACTGAATTTCAAGACGGAATGCCTTGAATGTGAAGACAAGGCATGGCCGTTTAAACGAACAAACGAACCCGACGAGGTAATGGAAATCCCCGCGCGTTTAAATACTTCTTTCCTCATGAGAGTCGAAAACCGCCCGTTAAAGGAAGGGCATATCCCGCCTTTAAAAATCCGTAATAATGTTTACGCCGGCGACTGCGAAGGCCGATTTGAAGGTTTTCAATCCCACAAATGACGCCGTAAGACTGATCGTGCCAGTCATAAAACTACAGGAATTCGACATCGTGGAAAACCAAATCAAACAAAAACACAAAATCAGATTGCACGACAATCTGCGATTCCAAACAAAAACAAAATCAGATTGCACGCCAATTTGCAAATCCAATCCAATTTCTCGCGATGCTTATCCAATTTCTCGAGATGCTAATCCATTTTCTCAAGACAGTGATCCTAATTCGGACATAGATTGCATGACAACTACGCCGGTCCAGAGCCCAGTAGTGGCCAAAAAAAGAATCGACACAAACGTCGAAATAAAACTTTGTCAACGCTCCAAGTGAGAGCAATGATGAAGAAAAACCAAACAAAAATAAAAAACAAAACAAAAAGCAACACAAACCCAGATTGCATGACAATCTCAAATTCTAATTCAATTTCTCGCGATACTAATCCAATTTCTCGCGATGCTAATCCAAATTTTCGCGATGCTAATCCAATTTCTTGTGATGCTAATCCGATTTCTCGCGATGCTAAACCCAATTTCTCGCGATCATTCTAATCCAAAATCAGATTGCATGTCAATCTCAAATTCCATGCAATTTTTCGTGATCCTTCTATTTCAGTCGTAGATTGCAGGACAATTACGCTATTCCAGGGCCCAAAAGTGACCAATCCAAAAAATTAGGCAGAAAAAGTCGAATCAAAACCCCGGTACAGCTCCGATGAGGGCAATGATCAGGGGAAAATAAATAAAAATTCTAGTAGCGAGGAAACATCAAAAACAAAAAGGAAAATGAAAACGATCGAGACGCGAGAAAATATTCAAAATCAAAATAAAAAACCAAAACAAAATCAAGATCAAAATAGAAATCAACATCAAAAACAAAGTCCAAATCAAAATGGAAACCAACATCAAAATTTGAATGTACAAACAATTTAAAAAAAAGCATATACTCCATTTCTATCCCTGAATGAATATCACACATAATTGAAGAAAATTCAGAACATCCAGAAATCATTAAAAATCTCTTGCGTCTAAACCACTTGGGAGACGAAGATTTAAAACATGTTGAAGAAATTATCGAAACTTATGCAGACCGGTTTCACATAAAAGAGGAACCTCTGGGAGCTACCCATATACTCAAACACAAGATTCCGACAGTCGATGACCTTCCAATCAACGCCAAGCAATATAGGTTTCCATAAGCCCTTAAAGGCGAAGTCCAGAATCAGGTAGACGAGCTGTTAAAATCCAACATCATAAATCACTCGGAATCCTCAAATAACAGTCCTGTTTGTATAGTACCAAAAAAACCGGACTCCAATGGCAACAAACGTTGGAGGATGGTTATAGATTTCCGAGCCCTTAATGAAAAAACAATCGGCGATTCCTATCCACCACCGAATATTACGAACATCTTAGGTCAATTGGGCCATGCAGCTTATTTTTCCATATTCAACTTAGCATCTGGCTTCCACCAGATAGAAATGAACCCTGGAGATAAACCAAAGACAGCCTTCTCCACGCCATACGGGTATTATGAGTTCGCTCGAATGTCTTTTAGGCTTAAAAATGCTCCAGCAACCTTCTAACGCTTAATGGACTTTGTCCTTAGCGGACTTCAAGGAGTATCCCTATTTATCAATCTTGATGACATCGTTGTTTACGCAAAAGACTTAGAGGAACACGGTGACAAAATTCACAATTTAATGGAACGATTACAAACCACTTATCTCAAATTGCAGCCGGACAAATGCGAAATTCTTAGGCCGGAAGTAACACGCCTCGGCCACATAATTGGAAAAGATGGATTAAAGCCAGATCCTAACAAATTAGCAACAGTAAAAGAATTTCCTCTTCCAAAGGACGTTAAAAATATTCGCCAATTCCTAGGCTTGACTAGATATGAGCGCAGATTCATTAAAGACTTCTCAAAAGCCGAAATCCATCATATACCTTATGAAGGAAAAATTAAGGTTGTTACTCGCTCGCAAGCAAAAAACAATATACCTCCGGAATTAGGAAAATCAACGCAACAGGAAAATGAAACATCAAGCGAAGAGGCCATGACCAGGGTTAATGCACCTAGCCCTAAACAGACAGACTTGCGTCCCATACCTCGACACCCGGCCCGCCGCCCACGTAAACGCATAAACTACGAGGAGAGTAGTGACGAGGAAACAGAAGCCGAGGTACTTAAGCCGGCACGCGCCAGACGGCCCGTGTTACTATAGATATTGGATATCGATAAACCAATCAACTTTCAATCGTAATATTTATTCTCTCATAACATGAAAAAACTTTACAAAAAACTCGCTGCTAGATGCTTCTTCTCACGCTTCTCCCTTTCTACTGGTTCGTTCAATCGGGCCGAGCGAGAACGGCGCCGACCGAAGCGCCCTCACGCAGGGACGTACCATCGCGGGATCAGGTGATCATACGCTCTCATTTTCACAAAACATACATCACACACAACAGCCCGTGAAGGGCATTGATCCGAAAACAGCTGAGGGCCCTAGCCAGCGCAAGGCACAGCCTTTTCCCTTTTCCCGATAACACACTGCCCCAAATTCCGATCCATCCACAGACTCGGATGCCAGTTCCAATAATCCATTGACCTCCGAAGACGAGGATCTTCCTGCAAAGGACCCGATGACATCCCAATTTAAAATTGCTAGTTGTATTGAGACAAAAGAGTTATTTCATTTCCGTAACGATAATCTGGTTTATTTAATCGATTCTCAAGGAAATCCTGGTTCACAAAAATTGCAAGTTCACAAAAATTGCAAGTTCACAAAAATTGCAATCCTGGTTCACAAAAATTGCAAGAATTAAGTAAGCTACCTTCTTGGAAAAATCTGACAGAAGGTCAAGCCTACAGTATCAAAGTTGGAAAAAAATATCACTTTGCTCTAGTTATTAAGGACGAGTATTCCGGATCATTATCTTTCGTAGCGGAAAATGTTAAAGAAAGCGTAAGGGACGTAAAGAATCTTGGTGTAAACTTTAAAATGCAGTCGCTAAGTATCTGCCACAGTAATCACATCGAGCACATGATATGGGCCGACGTCTTGAACATCATAAAGGAATCATTCAAAGCCAGTGAAATAAAAATAATAATCTGCTTAGGAACACTCCACTATGTGCCACTTGAAAAACGAGATTCTATTTTTTATGAAATGCCCAAATCTCCAATTGGAGGTCACAAAGGGGTTTCAAAAACATATAATAGAATTAAGCGAGAATATTTTTGGGAAGTTCTAAAGTCCTATATCCAAAGAAGAGTTCAACAATGTCTCGAATGTCAACTAAAAAAATTAGTCCGGGTAAAAACGAAACAACCGATGATAATTACTGACACTCCAGGTTCAGTCTTTGAAAAAATTTCAATGGATATAGTGGGCCCAATGCAACGGACCTTCTGTCAGAATGAATATATTCTCACAATTCAAGATCACTTATCAAAATACTGTGTCGCAATTCCGTTACCAAACGTTCTGACAACAACCGTCACTGACGCGTTCATAAAACGTTTCATATGTATTTTTGGTGCACCCAAGGCATTATTGACGGACCAGGGAAGTAACTTCCTTAGCGGTCTAATGAAAAGAATCACCAAACGTTTTCGCATAAAGCAATACCGAACCACGGCATTTCATCCTCAATCCAATGGATCCCTTGAAGGGTCTCATCACGTACTTGCTGAATTCTTGAAACAATATTCTGATAAAGATAATGAATGGGACCAATGGTTGGAGTTAGCCATGCTTTCATAAAACACTAGTGTTCATGAAAGCACAAAACATACACCTTACGAATTCGTCTTTGGGAAATTGACAAGAGTTCCATCAAGTGAACCTCTTCGAGAGTCAGGTCAATTACCCACCTATCGCGGGTATCTAATCGAATTGATTACAAAAACAAACGGAATTCGAAATCTCTCTTACGGAAATCTAGTTTCCTCCAAACATCAATCAAAAAAATATTACGATAAAAACGCCAAACGTAAAAATTTTAAAGTAGAAGACTATGTCTATCTCCAAAAAGAACCGAAACCTGGTAAACTTGGAGATCATTACTCAGGACCACATAAGGTCTTAGAAAAATTAAGTAAGGGTAATGTTAAAATAGAATACAACAACAAGACATGAATAGTTCACGAAAATAGATTACGGTATTCACACATAAATGCCAAAACCATAAAAAGAAAGACGAAGCGCAAAAAAACAGCAAGTGATGAATCCGACTTCTATCCCAACAAATAAACCACCTTCCCAATCTATTTAATGATTCAGATGTCTCTCTTGCTGGTAATAATAATGTTGCGCCTTATCCCGCCTGCAATTGCCATGGTGGGATATGACTGTGGATCGAGCTCATCGAACATTACCACCTTATCATTGCTGGAAGTCCCTGATTAAGAAATAATCATAATAATTACCCTGTTTTTCAGATGGCCACAATCAACCTTTTCAGTAACATCTAACGATATCACCCTTGCACTCGCAATGAGAAAAGCAGATCAAATTTTTAGCTACAGTATCTTCAGTACAGAACATTCGAACTTGTGTATATCCAAAACTCGCCGACCTAACTGTTTCACAATTCGACAAAAATTTCCAGGCGCGATCCTAGATGTAATCGCTTACGTCAATTCGAAATTCATATACGTAATCATTATATTATATTAGAAAATCATTGTATTACGATATGCCTACGCAACAGTGTCAAAAGGAACACCGAATGCTCCAAATAGTTTATAATTAGCGATCCAAGCCTCGGACAAATTGTATACAATTTAGTAAAGAAACCGAGTCAAATGGCGGTACTTGCTGGCGAAAGAGTACACATTATTCAATGTATATGGATACAAGAAAATCTGATAAGGTTAAAAGAATTTTAAGATCAAATGCCTGTCACTCGAGGGAACGAAATATATCTCCTTATTCCTCAAACGCATATATGATTAAAAAAAACTCAAACAACCTGCAATCCCTTACTCCCCCCCCCTAACCTCTTCGGAGACATCTGGTACAAGCTCATCCCCGTTCCGGTCGAAGCCACGTACACTACCTGCAATCACGAAATCGACGACGGAGTCTACTCGGCGATACACCAACCCAGGATCACCAGCATCATGTGGAATCTAGTTCAGAAGATATCGACAACGTACAAGAACGCATAATGTTTCCCGTAGAGAAACCCGGTGTCGTAATCAATATGACATGGGGCATCAGTGGTCAAAACACTATCAATCAAGGGGAGAAGTTGTTAAATCTCCTGGATAACAACAATCCAATCCAATCAAAACACTATCAATCAAGGGGAGAAGTTGTTAAATCTCCTGGATAACAACAATCTATAACACCAAGCGGACTCCATCTGGAATTGCACCTGAAAAAAGAAAATTCATTCAATTCGGTACAGCAAGCGCCAGTTTCACCCGAACCTCACTCGTCGTGCGAACGATCAAGGTCCTCATGGATACGGTGATCCATGCAAACAGCCGACACCCTGTGTGCGGCTGGTCGATCTCCCTCATCGTTACAGTACAATAATCGGTTACGTGTCTCCTGATGTACCTGGCTAAACGATCCACGAAGCAAACGTCAACGGATGCAGTCGCTGCATCAGTTGACGTTTGAGAAAAAAAACGTAGATTGGCTTATCGTAAGCCAATCTACATTTTTTTCTCAAATTCAGAAAATTTGAGGGGCAGACAGCTGTTTGTCTATCTATTTGACGTCGTTTGGCAAAGTTTCGACGGGATCTGAAGAGCCGTTTCAGAGATTTTTGGGTATCTATAATTATTCTACCATACCGACCGCGATAAGGTGTCATTCCGTCTTAAGTGAACTTCTCAATAACGTCGTTCAAGTCTTTTTCCCTTGAAACTTTCCTTTCAATTGGTAGAATGGACAGATTGACTAGGCGTTCTTGGTTCATCATAGATCGACGATAATTTTTTATAAATATCAGTTTAGAAAAATTTCTCTCGCATGATGCGACCGACACACAAATGGTCAAGAAGTATCGGATTGTAAGTGATAAACAGGGCAAAGATTCACTGAAGTCCCATTCAATAATAATAAAGGTCTGATACAGGTTTGGAAACGACCACGATATGTTAGGCGCGCTAAGTCGATCTACTTTTCTTTACATTTTTCGCCACTACGTGGCATTGCTGTTGGGTTACATGTGTGACATGGACAGAATATATTCTGTCTTTCTCTCCCACTCTCCAGATCAAGGCGCATCGCCGTTGACCTTGCCCCCGAATATTTGATAAGGATACGAATTAAAAACCATATGAACAAATAATACGCTTACTGAAGACTAAACTGATTGATAGACCCATTCTCTGAAAAGTCGCAGCTCCGAAAACATGTCTGCTAGTCACATTTTTCTAGGTTGAATCCTGAATATTTTCTCTAAACATTCGGTGACCGGCTGTTTTTATTGTCGCAACGAAATCTTTATAATATTTTACACATGTGAGCACTTTATATCTGGCATCTACAGTTATTTAGTGTTTAAATTATTACATAGAAATGTGGCCAGCGCGTTATCTCCATAAAGCGCCGTCTAAATGAGACTTTTTTTTTGAGTTGTCATTTTTCGTTAAAAGTTCGGTAAATTCGCTTGCAATTTTACCCGCATACGGGGATGTATTTTTACTTGATTATAGACGAAAATCAATCAATTGCTAAATATTCGAGTTCGTGAAAGAAATGCCTTAAGAGCATGAGATGACACACGGACCGCGATTATTGTTCACATCACAACACGGAAATTATAAGTGGGGGCGTAGGGTAAGATCACAGAAGACCGTGGGTGGGGGATGTCCTCCGATAGGAGCGACGCATGTGGCGGCGAGCGGAATAAAAAGTGGATCTTGTAACGGTGCCTCACGGCATCATTAAAATGTGGCTTCGTTTCCAGACCTGTATGTCAGACCGTGGCTCACGAAAGTCCCGCAGCGGCTAACAGTGTTGACAACTTAGTGAATATTTCACGTAAACTGGTGGTTTAGACATCCCTTTTAGTGGATAAAATTAGTTTTTAGTGGCTGGTGGTTTTCGTTAGTGGTGAACAAGATATTCAACCACTAACGTGATGATACATTATATTTTGCTATGACAAGGCCCTTTTACACAAAGTGTGTCAACTTTTAAGGTGTAGGCAACACTACGATTTTGTAAATACCTACCAGCGCCATGGAGATTCCCTGAATAATGTTTTGGCTGTATATAGATTTGAATGAATATAGACCGCATGGTATATTAATTTAATCGAGTTCCACTTGCTTGAAAAAGTATGTTTTGAAATACTTCATAATTTTGTTATGTAAGTGCATCAGATGTAGTTGCTTCCTTACTAGACCGTCAGCGGTAACACCAGGCGGTATTAGAGGTTTTCTAGTAGTTCGCAGAACCGCTTATGGTGGGTATAACAAAACAAGTTGGCAACAGCGGCGGCTACTATCTTTATATTGACTTCTAACAAGTAACAAGTTATAATGTAATTTTACGACAGTAAGGTTCAGATTGGTTGATTTCCCCTGTTGTTATTCTTTAGTGCGTATGGATGTAATGTCTTTAGTACGTATGTATGTCATTTTTATTATGAAATTTCTCAATTGTTCGGATCTAGTATTTATGTTTCGCGCCAAAGCCACCATAGAGTGAGCGTGGCGCACCATTTTTATGGCGCTGGCTATAAGTAGGTAGAGTTTTATGCTATATTGATAATTGCTATCATGACCTGGGGGGCTAATACGGTTCTCCGTTTGGGTGAAAATGACAAAAGTGAGCAGCTCACCCTATTACGGTTCTCTTCACCTAGTGAAAATGCGAGATTATTCACTTGAGTTTACTCGACACGAAATGTCGACGACACGTCCAAAGCTAACACATAACCAAAGTTACTATGAAATAGCTGATTCAGAGACGGTAGCATCTCGGCAGCGTACCGACTTAGGTAATGTCATCCGATAATCATGAATAATTTACTGATAATTGTGGTTTTGCGCGATCGAGAAAATCGAATCCTTCGGATACGACGATCGCTGTGCGATGCCTTGGATCCCCTCAGTATAACGGAACAAGAATAAATTGCATAATAGTTCGATTTATTAACATAAAACAATAATTCTATCACTGTATTGTAAGAACCGTTTTATGTTCTAATATGATACAAAAATATACAAGTACTTTTTTATTTGAATGGCTGTATCGCAATCTGCCTCGTGCTAAATCTTCGTCTTTTTTCATGAAATCTAATAACATTTGTTTTTGTTTTTCGGTAACATTCATGTTGCAAACTCAGATTCTATTCAAACTTATTGCTCATTCGAGTGAAGAGGTTGTTTTTGTCGATGCGCACGTCTTTCGTTTTGGGCTGGGTTTAATGGGCGTGCTAGTATATACCTCTTCTACGGTGTCGTGAAAATGTGAGATCACTAGCCGGAAGTTCCTAGTGATCTGACATTTTCACCCGACCGATCCATAATAGCGTGACTAAACTCACGTGAGATGAAAATGCGAGAAGTGAGAAGTCTCACCCGAGAACCGTAATAGGCCCCCTGATAACAGGTGATTTAGTGCCTACCTACCTCTGTCTATATTTTGCATACGAAGTTCGGCCTGGATTGGAATTTGACTAAAAATGACTTCTCGATTTAGAGCCCCCCAGGACCAGAGGCCCGGGGCGGACCGCCCCCTCCGCCACCCCCTTAGTCCGCCACTGGTGGGGGTTATTACGGTTCTGTATGAATGGAAATGAAAAAAAAAGTGTGCAGCTCACCTATCACCATATTACGGTTCTTTTCACCCAGTGAAAATGCGAGATTATTCACACGAGTTCACTCGACACAAAATTTCATGTCGAAAATCGTAGTGCGGATGCGTGAGCGTCTTCCTAAAGCAGCGACCACGGTCTTACATACAGGTCAAGGAGACTATAGGAAAGGAGTCCAATCTCCGTATTCTGGCGCGTCTATAAAAGTAGGACAAAATTGGGTTCCAGGTTAAGATTAAGAAATTTTAATTTTCTTAACCTTAATTAATTTTATAAATAACTTTCGTGTAGGTGTAGTAGTGCCTTACATCTTTTTACATTTAAGTCGTAGCGCAATAACCCACCTAATTATGAAAAAAAAACCCTAGAAAATGCCATAACAATTTATATCTGACGTAAATATACATTCCATTCAAATGAGGTTCAAACTATAAGTGATTCCTATAATACAAGTTTATATACAATACGAGCTCGTAAGTGACAGACAATGGACAACGACAACTCATCGAAATAATTGAAGTGATACATCCGAAAGTCACATCGGAAATATCCTTTGCATAAATTATGGCACCATCCATAGCGACAGTAGCAGCATAGAGATTCGCTACCCAGTAGCGAGCATCATCCGCAGCATTACGAGACTCACCGCTACCATGAGCCATCATTTTACATTTTACATTTTAATAAATAATATCAAGACTTAAAGATGCTGATAACAACGGTCCAAAGTCTAAAATCTAACTACTGCCGAGATGCGTTTGTTTGTAAAGTTTAATTTTACACACAGCATAAAAAAACTGTATGGCACCGCGCGAAGTACTGCTTTCAATGCTCTCCTCGTAAAGTTTTTTTATAACTGAAATGTTTTATTGAAATTATTTGTTACACCTCTTATCGGTAAATTAGTTTGATTATTGATCACATTTGTTATGAGGATTATAATAACGCAAATAAAAATAGTACTAATTCCTAAAAGCTATTAACGTTGATGTGTTTATTGATGGTTGATGGTTTTTTGTAACTATCCAAAAATGCATTATAAAAATTATTTACAAAATCATAATACATTTTTCGTAATTAAACAAAAATTTCAGAACTTTGTAAAAATGGTCATACCAATTATTGCATTGAGCTAATTAGATAAATTAGATCGCAAACAAACAATCTTAGTGCACGATAAGTGTTTTTTTTACAAGCGTCAACAATTAGCCGCCATTACGGTCAATTTCACCCTATGCACTGGCTGTATTACTATATTTTTGATACACTACGGTCACGGACGACGCCTACGCGTCGTCCGCGCTCCGTCCGGACACCACGCTCTTGGGTCAAATTTACGGACGTTTCTTGTACCGTCTCACTATACGAAGATTGGACTGCTTCCCTATAGTCTCCTTGGGACCGGTTCCCTATACTTAGGCCCTGTTCGCATTCTGTCCGCATTCTGTAGTTCCTTTAGCGCTCTGTACGTGGCGCCACTTATCTTCTCATTGTGGCGGTCCTGCTAGTTCCACCATCTCACCGCTACGCGGCTACATCGGTCCAGCGGAGAAACGCTTGTAAATATGGTAACGCATGCCGGTTGTATATACGGTAACGCATGCCCCTGCGACCACTTGTGAGAAAACAAGTGGTCGCAGGGGCATGCATAACATAAACATTTTTCTATCACTAGGTATTGCATTCTAATTATTTTCGACCTTTTTCGACATTAATTATGCAACTAATGCATATTGTTCATTGGGCATTGCTATATTAAAAATATTGTTCTATCTTTACGCATTTACGGAGATCTCTCTGGTATATATTATTTTACATCTCTCTCGCACGCAGCGCACTTCTCAAGATCATTCTGCCTCATACACAGCTCACTTCTCATTATTTATTTGTCTCGTCTCTGTCACACGCAGCGCACTTCTCAAGTATCATTCTGCCTCATACACAGCTCACTTCTCATTATTTGTTTGTGCCGTCTCTGTCACACGCAGCTCACTTCTCGAGGTCTTAGCAATCGTGGCGCCATCCCTATTTGACCCACGGCCTTACATACAAGTCTTGCAACGAAACTAAATTTTCGTGGTGGGGGTAGGGACGCTTATCGGCTTCACTTTTCGATTCACTAGGCCACGCTACGCGTCGCTGCCACCAAGGGGAAGTAGTTTCCCCCTTACCTCTTACCGACGAATGGGCCCAAGGTGTTTACGTATGTTTTTGTGGCGCGATTGTCGAAATAACCTTTATGTGCGACCATATACCAGTAGGTTCTACGCGATTTACCGTGATACATTTTTTATCGTATTTTTACGCATAAGTGTGAATTTTTTTGGTAGTGTTTGCGAAAAAAAATGCGAAATGACTAAGGTTTCGCGGTTCGCAATTGTAAAACGGGGTACAAAAATTGTAAGCAGAAATCCTCCGTATTTCGCGTGCCCAGAAACGTCGAACGATACAAAAAATGGCTCGATGCTATTCCGGGACTGAAAGTCTCAGAATGTGTGCGAAAAACATTTCGAAGAACGATGTATTGTGAGACATTGGAGAAAAAAGGATGTAAATGGTCGTAATATGTGCTGGTAGGAATTAATGTATCCAAAAAACTTTCAGTTTTTTTTAGATGAAAGTAGTCATCTTTTTTTTAATCAACACATTTGTTTTATTGGTTTCGTATATTATGCAGTTTACACGACAGTACGGTAAATTAAGTTAGGGCAAACGGCGCATGCGTTGCGTTCAGGAGGGAAAAGGACAGAAGAGCTATTTCTTTCTCCGTCGCACCACTACTTTCCGTTGCCGTCACGCACCCAGCGGCAGAAATCGGAATAAAAAACAGAACCGCTAAGGGTGCCTACCCCCACTACCGCCGTTGACAAGGTTTGCGTTACGTCACGATTTTAAAACTGTCAGAAATAGCTAAATTTCTGCATGTTCACGTTTTTAATTTAAACCTCTCTCAACTCACAGCTTCCTATAGGCAATGTTAGTTAAGGGAAAAGTCAGTGTGCAAAAACTTGCACAGAAGCTTTCCCACATCCCCCAAGCAAAATTTAAAGGAATTTTTTTTTGTAATACAATTCTTGAAAGTACACGTATTAAAAAATATGCTGGCAACATTTTCATTTCCAAGTCCGAAAATTGATGGAGTATAGTAACTTTAGTGAGAACAGGTAGCGCGACCGGTTAGTACCCTCAGTCCCTATAGGTGTGGCATAATTTACAATAGATAAAGTACAGTCTCTCATTATTTTGTGAACTATTGTGAAGATGAAGAGCCGTAATATCGCCTGCGACTAGATACTTCAATGTAAGTATCAATATGCTAGAAAAAACATAACGTCACATCAAGAAACACGGAACGAAAACTTTGAACGTTTTTTGCTAGAAACTAGTTTTTTCGACCTTGTCTGAGCGAATACTTAAAAACTTATCAACCGATTTTAAAATAAAAAAAAAACATTTTCGTAATCTCAGTGACTAAGGTTGTACGTATCTGCGTTTTTAACATTTGATAATTACTATTTATATCAAGACTGCTTAAATACACAAAAAAAGCGTTGAAAATAGAAAAAAATGTCCAAACTCTGGGCATTGTGTAAAAAAAACCGAAGGTAGAAACGGCTATGCATAACGATTGCAAAATTGGGAAATTTTACGTTACGTAATTTGTGTAAGGTAAATAGCCCAGTTACTGACACTTTAAGGAGGTACGATAATTGGAGCGAGTCCAAGATAAAGGCCCGATTTTTTTTTATAACATTGTCGAGAGCCTCGTCCATGCGTATGCGGAGTTTTCACGAGATTTACCGTACAGTTGCCGAGTTATTAACTGTTAAAGTTGGTGAATTAGTCACACGTAGACGACAAAATGTGCCTGTCCTCTCATGTGTCGATTTTTTTGTACTCCTTGGAGCCAAAACACACGTAAAAAAACTGATGGTTGCGTTCGTTGGTTCGTTGTGTTAAAAGGAGGCAAAAATAAAACACTTCTAGGCTCGAAGGTAAGATAAAGGTATGCCGATTTAATTAATATAAATATAAATTCGCAGTTCGAGTTTTCGAGTCTCGTGGCTTATCGCGGCACACACAGTACAATAGTTCAATCGTGCACGTACACCCACACAGTTCCTTGGATCGCCCGCACTTCACACACAGTAAGTACGGGTAGTCCACACAGTCCTTGGCTCGCCCGCACTTCACACACAGTAAGTACGGCTAGCCCACACAGTCTTTGCACTTGAGTTACCCACACAGATTGCTCGTCTCGCACGCGCCTTGCTCGGATCGCTACTCGGGGAAGAAAACCGGCTCTCGCGGCCCGCGTTCGCTCGTCCGCTCGCTCGCGTGCGCTGGCGCCCTCTCGCTCGGCAGCCATTCGACCGGCGCGCGTCGCCGGCCGTTACGGTAAGATATATCTATACGCATACGTTTCCCCTTTTATTCTCGTTCTTTTTTTTTTAACAGTTGTGATCGATAAGGCAACTTGAATTGGAAAGCTCACCGCAGAAATGAGCAATAAATTTAGAAATAAAGTCGCGAAAAACCGACGTATTCGGAGAGAGATACGTCCCGTGACGTAACCGCAGCCATCTTGCTCGAACTGTGGCAACGCCGGATACCTGCGCAAATTTGATTCGTCTATCGGATATTTTCAACGCGAATTAAAACTATGATTGTGTGAAGCCGTACGTTTTTTAATCGATTATAAAAGGCCTTTCGTCGATATTTACTTAAAGTTCTTTTATGTACAGCTAAGGCATCTCAATCTTTCTGACGACATGCATACAACGCATTTATATGTAAATTCAGTATGGAAGAACTGTCATACAAAATGAACGTTTGTTTTTATGTCTGCAAATATTGTGAAAATTGGGAAAGGGAAAAATAACATAACAATCGATGAAATATGTTTAGACTTTGGACAGATTGGACATTGGACATTGAGGTTAACGTCAACACGACGTTTTTCATTTGCATTCGCAATATCATCTTTTCATTCTCTAATTCTTGGCCGACAGTCTACGTTTGTCTCTAAACTGGACTTCAGGTACAATCCTGTTACTCTTTTGATAAACTTTTACAGTACTTATTTTCATTCTCCATGTTTACCGGCTACAAAAAATAATAAGCCGAGCGCGTGGGACCGATGACAGCTATCAAAAATGCAACGATGCTAAACGTCGACGATATGGCGTACTACTGAAGTCGAGTAGTAGATTATTAGGTTTGTTCTCATATTATAAAAATAATAAGTAGCTTGAAATTCAATACTTCAAAAATATTTCTCGACAAATAGGTCACACACATATGTCTAAAACGTAGCGGTATTATGGCGGAAAATAGACTCTTAGTTTATTAGCGTAGTGATCACCGTACCTCCTTAAGAGCAGCGGTGTCGGATTTTTACTGTTCATAGACGCGTGATATAGCTAAAATGAAAAGTAAAGGTTTTAACACGTGCGTTAAGGCCCCCTGAATGAGATTCACCTATTAAACAAGTAAAATAATTAATATTCATTAATATAATAGTTGTTTTAATATTGCTTCTCTGCTGCCGGGGTTCCTGACACTAGAGAAACATCCATGTCGTAGTCTGTGACCCCTACGTATTCATGACCGATTCATGACCCCCTTGACGCAGTTTGTGACCTCTACGTATACCCGATTTATGACCCCCTCGGCACAATTCATGACACCTATGTGTACCCACTTCCTGACCCTTTCGAATGTCCCCATGAAAACAGGTTGAATGGAAATATATGTAATTTCATGTACACACATATATACATAAACAAGTATAAACAGTAAAAAACATTCAATTAGTGCACGTCTATTTTATTTTCTGTACATGTGGAAAAAAATTAAAACTTAAAAGCAAAAAAGGTTATAAAAATTGTTTTTTTTGTTTTTGTTTCTTTTTTATTGGCTCACTTTCTGAGCGCTCTAATTTACCATTCGGGCTGTTTTTGCAATCTCTTATTGCTCCTTTGTGATCTGCGCTTTCCTCAAACGTTCTTCTTTTCTCGCGTTTTTGTTTTCTTCTTCGGCACGCTTTTTCTCATTCTTCATATTTGCATAATTTATCCATTCGTCGGACGTCAGTACTACTGGCACTTTAGGGTTTCCGTGTTTTTTTTTGGCAAGTTCCTCCCTTTTGGGAGGCCAAAAGAAAAACATGTTTGAATGGCAAAGGGAGGAATGTGAAGTGCCCGGGAGGATTCATCATGTGAATGTGACCGGGAGAAATGTGAATTGAATACTAGATTTCCACAAATTTTAATAATTTGTTAATAATTTAATAATAATTAATATATAAATTATTCTTAATAATTTAATTAATCTGCTATGTCACGGAAAATTGAAATAAATAAACAAAAAATGGTTCGACGCAGCAGGTGACAAGTCGAGGGTCAACAACTGCAACATAACCGCAATTATGTGACGTAGTTATTGACACCACGGATTTAACAAAATATCTAACCAAAAGTTAAATTATTTTTTATCTCATCAACAGTCTGGTTCCAGCTGAATATGTCCGTACCATTTTTATGTGTTTTATACTTACAGGACGAACAAATTTCCGATTTACGTAGATCGTCGCACTTGCTATCAGCTTCTAGCACGGCCGCTGCGGAGCCACTGAGACGTGTATTACACTGTTCACTGGTCATTTTCTATTGTAAAATATTCCATTAAAAGAAGTGTGTTTGTCCAATAAGTAAAAGTGAAAAACGCTTTTTAATTAGCCGATAATTTAATTATTATTCGAAAAAAAACTACATTTATAGCAGTCAAAACTTTGCCGTCGAGGTCACAATCTGGGACAGGGTAAAAAAATGGGCCGTTTACCTTACGCTCCCTTCATACAGATCTTGAAACTCCTCTAAATTTCGGATGGTTGGAAAAGTCGGCTGAATAATTTTGTTTGCTTCTCGAAGCTGCCACTACTTGGCGCCGTTGTAAAGTAGTGTGAACCTTTAATGCGCATGTTCGCGATTTGCGATGAGCGATATCCAATGGGAGCTCACGTATTCCAAAAACTCTCTGGGAAAGGGAAGCTCCCATTGGATAACGCACATCGCTCGTCGCAAATTGCGCGCAGTGTGCAGAGGCCATAATTCCTGTGATTACCTCGTGCTAGAGCGATTAACTGCTAAATATTAATTCTATTTTCGTTACTATTTGTATTTTTGATCGTGAATGTGTTGAACAATTCTGGAAACCTCCAACATTAAGAAGTGGATATCACACCAAGAGAATTTGAAGATGAAAAAATAATTCGTTGTCAAAAAGAAACTATCTAAATTCACAAAGCAATAAAAAATTCGGTGCGAACACTAACAAATATTGTTTTATTTTCTCCTTGTAGTTGTTGCCATTTCCCAAACTTGTAAATAAAAAATATCACGTCACGAAAGGTTTATTATTAATATTTACCTTGGCGCAATGGAACTCGAGTACCCAAAAAAGAAAGGTAGGTATAAATTATTTAGGTCGTCGTTTTAAAAGAATCGGGATCCTAGCGTAATTTTGAAATCGCGTATAATTTTACTTCCTTATTATATACACTGCGACCTCAGTTATCGGGATCTCCACAGATGCAACAGCCCCCCCCCCCTCACTATGTGCCAGGCTCGAAGGATGCTAGACAAAAAAGAGGGCTTTGTGGGGTACTGCTATCAGCTGTGCAAAATCAGCTTGAGTGGATGGCGGGCAACCTCGACTTTTGCAAGGTGTTGCAGTGTTGCGGTGCCGGTCTTTCTGCTGTGCCGATAACAGAGCTCGCAGTGTACTTCAGCTTTACAGGGCTGGTAGCAAGGCGTGATCGAGTTGTTCCTGTTTGAAAAAACATTTTGCACGACAAAATTGGCCCGAAACCTTAGGATTCAACACCGATCAATAAAAATGAAAACAATATGTTTATTTACATATATTAATCGACGAGGACGGCAAAAAACTTAGTTTTCTCTTGTTCACATTTAATCTTTCCTTATGAACGACACGTGCGAGTATTACCTTTGTACTATAACGCGCGGAAGATAAAGAACAAACGTTTTACCAATGAACTTTAAATTGATACTGATTTTTTATACACATAGTCCGATATAAGTTCAACTTCGCCACTTCCGTCATTACATCGTCTTCGGGGCAAATTTTTCCATGTCTAAACAACTTAGAAAAAATCAAGAGTTCTAACGCATGAACGTTCGAGGATACTGATTTCTTTTAGACGCAGGTACATCCAATAAATGTTCCACTTCAAAATTTCGTAGTTATTGTCGTTAAGAAAGAACTATTAACATCTAGACAGTTCAACGCACGTTCTTAGGAAAAATTTCGAATTCATTTGGCGCTTCCTTGTTGATTAGCCCAGGGAATACTTGTTGAAACTTCGAAATTGAACTTTTATTGGAAGTATATACACTTAAAAAAGTATCTGCATTGTTAAAAAGGGTTCATGATTTTGGGATATATATATATAATTGTGGTAGTGACGACTAATGAAGAATTATAATCTCCGTATCAGGTGACACAGTCAAACAGGCCAACTAGTATCACCGCGTGACAGAACTTGGCGTTAAAATCGATAGACATTTCGATAATGCCTTGTAGCAGTGAGCGACAGTGGCATACACAAATGATGAATAAAGAAAGCACCGTGTGAAGATTTAAACGGCCGACGTCCAAGAGGTTGGTCATTACTTGCGAATCCTTGGATTTTCGCATTCATCTTCGCAAACACTGCCAAAGTTATGCACTTTAGATATTTCTCTTCGTATTTCTCCGTCCTCCCTCGCGCGCTTCCTCATAGATACCGCCACCGTCCGTTTTTCTGTGGCGACTCCGTCACCCCAAACTTGTCCACCTTCCATACCGACACAGGCGCTCGAAGCGCCAACGACGAAATCAAGAAGTTCCTGTAAGAAGACTCATTCGGAGTTCCGAAACCACGGTCTTTAAGACCATGTCCGAAACTATAGATTATAAGATTCACTTCCATGAGAGACAGAGACCTGGCTAGCCACGCTAAGCATTCGTTAAGCGCATTTAAATTTGTTAAAGTAAAATAAACAAAGGAGGCCCGAAACTAAAGTGTGTGGTTCACTGCCGGTACTCCATTTAATCAGTGGAATCAAACCCAAATTTCCTCATTTCCCTCAGTGAAAAATTGATAAATCAAGGTTTGCAGGCGTAATCGCTCTAGCCGAAGGTCTGATGCTTTACTAGCTTTTTAAAGAGTCCATTCTCAAGTTGCATGAGTTCAGCGTACGTCCCAGACTCGACGACACGCCCGCAATCGAGTACGGCTATGCGGTCGGCGTTTTTTATCGTGCTCAGTCGATGCGCTATCGTTAAAACTGTTCGTCCCGCGGTGGCTCGTTCCAGAGCCTCTTGAACGTAATGCTCACTCTCTGCGTCCAGAGCGCTCGTTGCCTCATCCAAAATAAAGATTTTGGGATTCTGTAAAAAAAATAATCAGAAAAGAGCATTTACTCGTAGGTGTGTGTGCGCGTGTGTGTGTGCGTGTGTGTGTGTGTGGGGCGCGCGCGCGCATGTGTGTGTGCGTGTGTTTGCGCGCGCGCGTGTGTATATATGTATCCATATAAATTAGGCATTCCATTCATTTTGAGATATCAAAATAACTCTTGAACAGCGAACTAAATGGAACAATCCCGAGACACGATCGAGTGGGTGCAAACGAAAAGTAAAATAGCAAGATAACTTAATTATGTTAGTGAACGTTGCCAACGTCATTTCCTGTTTATTAAACTAATTTATTTAGTGAATGTAATTTATTTAGTAAGGTCAGAATTTTTTCTGCTTGTAAACATATTTTTTTCATAGTGCCATTTTGTTGTGTGGAAAAAAACAGGTAAATTTTGTCCGAAACATTTTTTTATTAAGCCATTATTTTCATGTTGAAGTTTGCATCGTTGTAATGCAACAAAAGTTCATTTTTCTTCTTTTGCACACGTTTTTTTCGCCGATTTAGAATACGAAAATCACTCAAACTGGTTTTTCTTATCCTTTTAAGAGATCCACGACCTTAATTTATGCGAAAATTATAGTTTGTGATAAAAATGAAGAAATCGTCAAAATGAAAAAGAACTATCGTTGTATTTCACCGATGCAAACTTGAGTGCCATTTATTTTTTTACTTTCTTAACCGCTACACCTAACTCGTGGCTGGAAAAAAAGGAATTTTCGTGGCAAGACATGTGCGGGTTTTCCAATTTTTTGTTCACATTGAACAGTATAGTTTAACGTGACTTTTAATATTCTTGTGTTGAAAAATATTTATAAATGTGGTAGACACAATTGTTTGAGCAGATCGCTGTTTGAAAAACGTCCTTCGCGGTGACCACTGCTGCCCGGAAACTAATCATCCGAATATAAAAAAATCGATAATAACAATATCACACGGACTTACTTTTTGCATTAAATTATCGAGTGCTTGGACGAAGGATTCAATAAAATATTGATTTTTGAAAATATAGCCACCGTCCAAATTGGAAGTACTGATTTGTGGTGAAAAAAATGCTCTAATTTCGTTGATAAATTGAGATTAATTGAAATTGCGAAATCGTGGTCACCGATTTCGAAAAATTAATTTAAAAAAACGCGACCCCACCTATAAGTGCCCATAACTCCCTTCATTTTCAACGGATCAATTTGAAATTTTCAGAGAATATTTTTTAAATGTTATATTTTGAGAATTCATCGCAAATCAAAAATCGATATTTTAAAAAATGTCAACTAAGTGTAAGCCCTTAATTTTTTTAAAAACAAATACACAGCATTTTTTAACATAACGGCTACTTTAATGACAATTTGATAACGAACATTATGGGCAGTGCTATTCGTAGTGCTTGTCTCAGTATTCGTAGAGGGTTTTCTCCATAGTCAATCAATCATTTATTCCTTGTATTAATTTATGTTCAGAAGCAGAAGCCACCGTTTTGATGCTATTGAAAAAAAACATGAAAATGGCGGAATAAAAAGATTTCAGACAAACATTACCTCCTTTTTTTACGTAGAATAATATGCTGTTCTGTAAAATATATGTTTCAATTTTTTGTTTGAGTTTACTTGAAATTCCCTTACAAACGTCCACTAAATACAAAAAATATCTTATTCCTTGTTTGAGTATACTCGATATGTGCCTTGGGCTTTTTCTTTGACTTCGCTGTTCCTGAGCCATTTCAATGTCTCAAGATAAACGAGACACCCAGTATGTATTTTTTTAAATTTAGACAACAACTAACCTCGATGACATCTCGATTGAGACACTCTCTTCTCATTGGAAAGTGCTTTAAGGGGGGAGATAATATTAGGCGTGGACACTACTTTTGGCCGTTACATGGTATTTTTTCTATTGATGTTTAAAAAGGGCGGAAGTGTTGCAGTCTTCCAAATGGCATTTTCCAAACTGGCATGCCGTATAGCTAAAAAACTAATCGACCGATTCCGGTAAATTTTGGTATAAATCTTTCTAACTTTATTGTCTAAAACATGACCCTAAATATTTTTGAAAATGTTTAAAACGGATTTTTAATAGCAGAATGTAGCCATTTTTTTAGGAAAATTCAATCTTTTTGTTTCAAAGCGTACCGACTTTCAACATTTCTCACTTTCTTTTGGTTGATATGCTGCGTAGGTGTGTTGAGGGACCATCACAAGGTAGAATTTCCAAAATATCATTTTATTTACATTATCCGATGGTATAGACGGTTATTAACATATTGTTCAATATTTGGGGCGAAATTTGATTTTTTCCGGTTGCTAAAGCCTTTCTCAGAAAAAAGGATTTTACCAGCTGCATGAGTACTGGCACGGACTGTTGCGTTTTTCTAGAAATGTCGTTTTTCAAAAAGGTGTAGACTCTCAAAAGAACCGTTTTCGAGCTATTCTTCTCAAATTTTGACACAACATTCTCCACGCCATTCTTTATCTTGCTATGTAAGCCTTTTTCGAATTTTCATATTTTTTTTAACGAAAAACTCGAAAGAATAGGCCAAATGCGATACTTTTTTTCAAGCCGCCGCCATTTTGTCAATTTTGATTGAAAAAAACCTCCATAGCAAGATAGCGGCTTCCATACTAATTAATATTTTCAAAACTTTTGTTGCAGATAATATTTACGGCCACAAATGTGTACACTGGGAGGACTCCAATTTGCAAGACATTTTCAACCATTAAAAAAATTAAACACAAAATCAAAATAAACGTTTAAACATTTATTTTCTGTTCTTTATGAGTGATTTGATTTGACATTAAAAAATCAGACTGATTAGCGTATTTTAAGCATCGAAAAAAAAATCGCGAATATCATCTATTTTTTAACCCGTTACACTGTGATGATCCCTTAACGAAAAAAAATCCTTCGTTGGCTTTTGTCAGATCAATCCCGCCGACGCTACGTGTCACGCTGTCTGACAATATCCGCTGCAACCCGTTTAGAAGACCGGGCCACATTTCAGCCGTCTTTAAAGTCTAATCAAAAAATATACCATGTAACAGCCAAAAGTAGTAATAAAACATACCCGAAGTCTCAAAAATGGCGAAATAATCTTACCTTAAGGGGTCTTCTCACTTTAGATGCTAAAAAAAGCCTATTTTCATGCATTTTTTGATACGTTATATTATAGATATTGATATAAAAGTTGTTAGACTTAATAAATACAAATTCGAAATAAAATAAAAATTGTATGTATTTATGTAACCCGAACAAACTTTGAACGCGTTTTTCTCGAACGGTTTTTCGACGGCTTGTTGATAAAATCTTCGAAACTACTGAACCGATCCTTATGAAATCTTAACCACATATTCTGTACAACTATAGCTATAGCGTGCATATCAAGGATTTTTTAAAATCTTTATATTTACTATTTTTTGCCGAAAACGGCGAAAAAAGCACTTTTATTATGTCCGCCATTTTGTTATTTTTGCATATATAAAAAATCGTATGATATGCGCTGTAACCATTAACATACTGAATTTAAAACCGTTTGATCTTTTTGTTTCGGATGATCTATCGCCGAGATTTTATCAACAGCGCAGACCTACAATTTTTTTAGGTAATTTCTTTAACTACCATTTTCGTCTATAAATAGTGAGTTGAACCAAGAATTTTTTAAATGTATTTCGAAAGTGTATTCATTAAGTGTGACAACTTTGATATCAATATCTATAGAATAAACCTATCAAAAAAAATCATGAAAATAGCCTATTTTAGGATCTAAAGTGAGAAGACCAATTTAAAAAAATCCCGAAAATTGGCCATTTTTTCCTGGCCTAAAGGTACCTCCCTCCTTAAAAGTGTCATTTTATTCTATTCGGTAGCCGCGAAATTGTTACTTCATTTACACGGCTGCTCACCTTGACGAGTGCTCTAGCGATGGCGACTCTCTGCCGTTGGCCGCCGCTCAACGTTATTCCCCGCTCTCCGACCATGGTGTCCAAGCCATGGGGCATTTTATCGGCAAATTCCAAAACATTTGCTTGACGCGCTGCTCGAATAACGTCGTGATCGGAGGCTTCTTCGGTGCCGTACCGTATGTTTTCCCTTATCGTTCCTCCGAAGAGAACGGGCTCCTGAGAGACGAAACCGATCTGCGACTTGACCCAGGTGGGCTCCAAGTCTCTAAGGTCATGCCCATCGAGGCGTACAGAGCCGGAGCTGGGATCGTAGAGTCTGAGAAGTAACGAAGCTATTGTTGATTTTCCGGAACCGGATGGTCCAACGATGGCCGTGACGGATGATTCACTCACGCGCAAAACGAAGTCCTTAAGGATCAAGCAATCCTCGCGCGACGGATATTTAAAGCTTACGCCGGAAAAATAAATATTACCGGACAGTGGTTTATCGAGTATCGCGCCACCGGATATCGGTATAGACGGCTGACGATCGATCAGTTGAAATATACGAGTGCTCGCACCCAAGGCGCGATTCAGCTCGGAATAAAAGCTCGAAAGTCCACCAATCGAGACTCCGATGTAAGCAGCGTACAGGAGAAAAGCACTCAAATTTCCCACTGTTATCGTCGCGTCCGTTATCATAACGCCGCCGTAATATAGTACCGACAATACTATCACATTGCCCGACAGTCCCGTCATACCGAAAAACAATCCTTGATAGAAGCTCTCCTTGTAGCAGAGCTGTAGCAAGTCGTTCAATTTTTTGCCGTATCGCGCAACCTCGTTGGTCTCTTGCGCGAACGCTTTTACCGTTCTAACGTTGCTGATTCTCTCCTCGACTGTGGTATTCAAGGAGGCAAGACTGTTTTGCACGTCTTCGCTTATTTTCTTCACGTAACGACCGTACACGACGGCCGTGGCTGCGACGGGTGGCACAATCGCGAGGCTCATCACGGTCAATTGCGGCGAGACGTAAAACATCATCGAGGCACCGGCGATCGTCATTATTGATGACCTCAAACCGTCCGAAACGTTGCTTGTGACCGCTGAACTCACGAGGTGCGTGTCACCTGATAACAAACGTCTCGATTAATCGTGAGAATCGTTGACGGCTCTATAATCACATGGACTAAATGAATTACCGGTCAATCGGCCGACGAGTTCGCCCGTGCTTACTCTGTCGAACATTCCTGTTTCTTGGCTGATTATCGAGGAATACAATTTTCTTCTCAATGATTGCGTTATCCTGTGGCCCGTCGTGGACATGAGATAAATTCGCCCAAAGTTGCACAAAGCCCCGACGAGAAATACCACCGAAAGCGCAAGGCCGAGTTTGTTCAAATTTTCACGCGTCTTCTCCTTGTCGCTCGTATAAATGATATCTATTATTTTTCCTAAACAGAACGGCACAGCCATTGTAACGCTCGAGGAGACGACGAGCAAAGCTATCGCGCCTACCAATCTCCATTTCTCCGGGCCGACTATTGCGAGAAGTCTCTTTAGTTCGGACTTTTTCTCGCTCTTCGGCAATGAGGCCGTACCAAACTGGGATTCAATTCGTCCTGTAGATTTCCATCTGATGGCGGTAATGACGATCCTCCGTCTCAACGGGCTTGCAAACTTCGCCAGATCATTTTTCGACGCGTTGAAACGACGTTTCTCAAGTAGGCCAATTTTGTCTCGATAACTTCGGCAAATCGTTCCACAAGTCATCAGTCGGTAGAGCGCTGTCATCTTGGGGTATTTACATCAAGGTCATCAATTATTGGCTCATGTGCAAATGGACGTTGCCTTTTCTCAGCGATCATCGAAGTTAAAGTCTTCCACGCTGTGTAAGCAAAGCAGAATTGGAAACATTGTAATAGTGTATTTACAAATCCTGTTATTTACTATAATTATCGATTATAACAGGTTGGTAAAAAAGTCTTGCGACACTTAAGGGCTCGGTTAAATATTTTTTCTAGCAAAGAAGTTAGAGATCAATTGCAAGTAGAAATTATTAGAATGTTCTAGGAACTTCCATGTCTAAGGGTATATAAGGCGCTCGTTCATTACGCTCAGACAATATTTGGTGAATATGAATCAAAGCACACTTCCAGTGATCGCCTATTACGAATTTCTGCACGGACATTCTGCAAGATCTGCTGCTACTAATATGTGCAGTGTGTGCAGTGTGTTCAACGATAAGGTGGTCAATCATTCAACGGTATCCCGATCATTTGAATGTTTCCATTCTGGTGATGTATCCTTTGAAGACAAACCTAGGTCTGGCAGGAAAACTGTTCTTGACGACGAAGCAATGCGATCTCTTCTACGAATGAAACCTAATGCACCGCTAAGAAAGATAGCAAACAAACTCGGCTATGGTCACCCCATGATCCTCAAACACTTGAAAGAGCTTGGATATAGAAAAGTAATATCTTGGATAGCACACAATCTCAGTGGGTCAAACAAGGCGACACGTGTTTCTATCTGCCTATCATTGTTGCTTTGTTCGCACAGAACGAATATGCTCAAGGAAATCGTCACTGGAGATGGAAGCTAGGTATTCTGCGTTAACCGGACACAAATGCGCCAATGGCTACCTCAAAGGGAAAAACCAAAACGAACTAAACCATCCTGTGAAGAGAGAAAAGTTTGACTTTGTTGTCGGTGGGATTTCAAGGGCCTGTTGTATTATGAGCTTCTTTGGCCTAACACTACAATCAATGCCGAAATCTGCTCTACACAATCACAAAAGCAGTCTGAAATAATTAAACCAAAACGTAAAAATTGATCACTTTGTCTTCTTCACAACAACGCTCCACCACACATAGTTAAAATTACACAAAATACTATTTTAGAATTAGAATGTGATACCATACTCACCGGATTTAGCCCCATCTGATTTTGATTTATTTCAGGCTTAGAAAAATAGTTTTCATTATAAACAGATGGTTTTGATAATCAGATGGATCTTGAAAATACCCATCAAGAGTTATTTAATTCAAGGCCTAAAGTTTTCTGGACAGCTGGCATTCAAAGTTTACCAGAGCGTTGTAGATGAGAAAAGAAAGGTGTAGATGAACTCTTTGTAAATAAAGAGAAAGACTATGTTATAAATTATTCTTTTCCTAAGGCCATGCGTAACACTGATCGAGCCGTTATACGTGCGAGAGAGATAGCTGATTTGCATATTCTCAGTGTTCTCTTAAATGGTTCATTTTGCAGAAAAAAGGAAGGAACCATCGTCCACTTTGTTGAACGACGAACAACATCTTTCTCTTCGTTTGATCGAAATATGATCCGTCAGGAACTTGGAAGTAGGAGTTTTACAGATTGGGTATGTCAGCCATGTCTTTAATAAAATGTTATGTTCATTTAGAAAAGGTGTCGTTTGTGTCATAAGACTTTCTTATCACCTTAATACTTGATCCAATCGTTATGGAGAGGTAGAAGTAGAAATTGTGCCATGTGACATAAGAGCGCGAGAGAGATTGCTGAAATTTTCGAACAGATTTCTCGGGATTGAGTAATATTTAGGGCAAAAAAATTGTCAAGTCTACAGAGTCTGATGTTTTGTTTTTTCCTAAAAAAGCTTGGCAGTGTATGAGAAAACACGGTTTGAGAATTTGTGAGGTTATGTTGGACTTGTATATGCCCTTAAGTCGAAGCGACTGTAAAACATCATTTTATTGTACGAAGCAATACTCAAGGGTCGGGATTGCATCTCCCTCGCATGATTGAAAACATAATGGAGCGGGGCGAATCTGTCGATTCAAGTAAACTTCTCCGAAATAAATAAGCGTCTTGAACAAGGTTAGGAATTTTCGTTCGTGCGTGCTTTCGTATTACGTAATTGTACGGTATCAGATCACTTTGCAATAATCGATGTACTCCATAGAGGAAACAATTCAGATTCTATATCGTATTTGATACCAGCTGAACGAAGCACGAATTTAAAATACCTACCTTGTAACAAGACGCGCAAATTTACCAAGTTGGACGATCAGGTTAATTATTTGCCACTTACATTTAACGATGATTCTTCACGACGATATTTTTATTGAACTCGTTACTTGTCATCGTTATGGAGCAAAATTTGCAAAACACTTGTATTAAATGTCTATGTAAATTTTGCACTATCAATTCTGAGCTACGCACATGCGTGATTTTCCGCTCGGCCATCTACAGGGGAAGACGAGGATTAATTTCGTCAGCTCATGTGTTCCATAGCTGCATAGTGCTGTTTTTTCTGAGTTTTTTTTGCAATCAAACTTCGAACGATTTATATACATATTATGAGAAATGAAAGCCAACAATAACTCTAGCATGACCATTAGCCGCGAATATTTTCACTCGTTTGTGGTATGCATTGCGTTAATGCACGTTGGTCAAAGAAATATCGTGATCGAGGCAGTATAGCGGTCGGGATAATTATATTACATGACAAAAATGTTCGATAATGATAAAAAACAATTATAATTGAAAATAAGGAGTAGAGAAGGACGGGACAGCTGGATCACTCCTCCAAGTCCAGGTCCCCCAATTCTTCCTCGAGACCCTCAAGATCTTCCTCCGCGAAGAGATCTTCGTTTATCGCCAATGCTGTTGCCCCATCACCCACCAGAGTTCCCACTGCGAAAAATATGCCTTGTTACACTTGAAACTTTTTTCGCCAGAAACGATAATTCTCACGACTAATCCAATTGATTCTCAAGGTACATACCAGAGGCGACTTCGCCATTCGTCTCTGGCTTCTTGCTCTTGAGTCTGTCTTCACGAGCCAGCGTGATTCCCGCAGTGTCCAATTCCTGAGCTTCGCAAGCGAGCCGATCCATGTCCAATTCGCGATACTCGACATCTTCGCTGTCATCGTCGTCGAGACGATAACTATCGAAAGCCTCGTCTCCATCCTCGATACCTGGATACCGAAATTCTTCTATAAGCACAAGCGAAGAAAGATGATACGTGTCGTAGAGAACTGTTAGAAAATAGGAAGTTACCATCGCCAGCTGCGAGTTCTGGATTGAATGAGAACATCTCTCGACCCGATATGCCAACTTGACGACCGGCTTTATAGTCGCTTCGTTTCTTTTCCTCGTCCTGCACAGCCTTCTCTTTCTTCTCGCGTAATTTTCGTTTCTTCCAAGCAAGGAATGTCTCGAGTGTGATTTTCGTTTGATTAGGACCCAAATTGGCGCGTTCTCTCTCGATGAGATCTTCGAGGGAGATCTCGTCCTTTTTGTCCTCCTTCTTGCGATCTTTCTTCAGTACGAATCCCGGTGGTAGGGCATGTCTGTAGATGCATCTCATGCCTGACGGACACTCCCAGAACCAACCGTACTTCGATTTCTCCACAGCTTCCAAAAAGTGTTTGCAAATCTGCGAAAGAACGTGCAAGGCTCGGTGAACTTATCGACGAGGATTGTCAAGGCTGTATTTTGGATGTTACTAACGATATCGGTTGTTGGCTTGTTAGAAGCCATGCCATGCTTCTTCTCTACTACTTCCTGCAATTTGATCTCATCCCACTTGTCCATTGTGTCCGTCTCTTTGTCATCATCGTCGCGCATGTCACAGTAGAGCGACCGCTTTTCCGCCTTTCTTTCAATGGTCAAATCATGAGAGAACTTGCACTTGTCACCTTTGGCGCATTGGCCCTGCTTGAAAAATGCGCACACCACTGATTTTGGATCCGTTCCTGCAAAAAGATATTCAGTCATTTTGTATTCCTTCAACAACTCGGATTTGGTTGACGACGGTGACGCGTCTCTACCTTTCTCTATTTTCTGACTCTGTACAGGTTTGAAAAGCAGTGCCAACTCCTTCTGCTCCTGCAGCTTCTTCTCCTTCTCGAGTTTTTTGGCATTCGGGTCAAGAGCCTTGCCGGAGGCGACTCCAGGCTTAACCTGCTTCTCCACCTGCTGTATGAACTTTTGCTGCTTCGCGCCCTTCTTGTTCTTCAGGCCGAACGTTTTATCCTGCGCCAAGGTGGGAAAATGAAAAAAATATGTTTATGAGTAATGCTTCCATTTAAATTAAGGACGGGGAGAAAAATCGGAAGGCCGCCTAATTGCTGGGCATGTGGACTGTTCTTTAAACTTTTATTGGTTAGCTTTCAATGATAAACCACGAACTAACCTCGATGACCTTCTCCTTTTTCTTCAGTTCCGTCTTTTTGCTCGGAGCTGGAGCTTTTTTCGGCGGCATTTTTATCTCTACTTTTTCAACGTGTCAATCATAAAGACTGGCTACGGGACCAGTACCGCGAGTTATGCCAGGTAAGATGGTCTCCACGACGTCCTCCGCGGAATCACAGTTTCCTACTAAAGATACCCTAAATCTACCACTAAACTGCTTTTCTTGTTCGACAACTTGACTCTACCGAAGCAGCCGACCACGCACCGTCTTATATTTTTATCTCCAATCGGATTTATAATCAAATATTAGTAACGAACAAACGATCTTGCACAGAAAACGACCTTAGGTATGCCGGGTTATCCGACCCTTCTAGCCACTAGATGAATTTAGAATCCTAAATATGAAGGTTGGAGTGCAGGGGTCGAGACTTCGTTCCATGGAGCCTGCTTCGTTCTTAAAAGCGTCTACAAAAGTGCGAAAAATAAGCGGTTCACTCGAGTGGCGCTAGTGTCGCTCGCATCTGTATGTTATGTTGGCTCCGGCCACGGTCGTATACCACGGTCTTACATACAGGTCTGGAAACGAAGCCAGATTTCAATGGAGTCGCGAGGCACCGTTACGAGCTTCACTTTTCATTCCGCTCGCCGTCACCGCCGTCGCTACTATCGGCGAGTACCTCCCACTCACGGTCTTCTGTGATCTCTCCCTTCGCCCCTTGCCTTGTCTTAGACCGTGCCCCGTGACATTTATTACTCCATTTTTTTATGTCAACGTTCTCGATAACCTCTGTTTGCGTCAACGAGCATTTGTAGTTTGAAAAATATTCATAAAGCTAGCGAAGGTGGACCGTTGTTTCAGGGCTTTCTAAACTGACGAACCAATAAATGTATTTGTATATTCAACATTCCATGTGTTGCGTATTTTTTTACTTTCGTCATCGAAAGAAACTCGGAATAAAATTCGAATAAAAATCCATTTCACTCGAAAAAGGTAAGTATTTTTATTTATTTTTTAAATTTTTCTATTGGTCTTCTTCCAGCCATACAGGATCTTCCCCTTTTTACAAGCCCCACTTCTATTCTCTTCCACAATCCCCCGTCCTTATTCCACAATTCTTTCTCATCTACCTCTATTCCCCCTTCGCCCCCCACGAAAAAGGTAATGTGCATTTCCGATCATCGAGAAGAGTGAGAGAGACAGACGGAAGCTGTTCTGTCCTCGTCGCACACGTACACGCCGATAGCAATGCCAAGTAGTGGCGAAAATGGGAAACAAACGTGGGTTCGTTAACGGTGCCTACCCCCACCACGGTCATTTCCAGACCTGTATGTAAGACCGTGTCGTATACACAGCTCCATAAACTTAACCGCCGACTATGGAAATATCGATTTTTTTTTACGCCAATCGATTGTTAGACGTTTGTTAGTGTTTGTTGGACAAAACTCAGCCTTTGTTAGACTTTATTTATTGAATAAAACGAAAAACAAATTTATGCCAATGTTAGCCGCAGAAAATGGTTTTCTAGTGATTTCGAACTTTTCTTCGTAACCAATCGATTGTTAGTCGTTTGTTAGTGATTGTTAGTCACTTTATATCGTTTGTTAGAGCTCAATTATTATTAAATTAATGAAAAACCTTTAGGCCCTAGAGCGCGCTGCAAGCCACGTGAAGATGGCAGCATTGTCGCGACAGCTGTTGCACATGTAAATCGTCAATTTCAGCAAAACGTTGATTCTTGTCATCCTATTAGATTGTTAGACGATTGCTGCTGATTGTTAGTTATTTTTCATCGGTTGTTAGAGCTCCATTTCTATTTAATCGCTGAAAAACTTTTCGGCGCGAGAGCGCGCTGCATGTCGCGAAGGTTGGCAGCATTGCCGCGACAGCTGTTTACGGCTTTGCACATGTAACTCGTCAATTACAGCAAAACGTTGATTCTGGACATTCTATTAAATTGTTAGACGATCGCTCGTGATTGTTAGTTAATTTTCATCGTTTGTTAGAACTCCATTTTTATTTAATCGCCGAAAAACTTTTCGGCACGAGAGCGTGCTGCACGTCGCGAAGGTTGACAGCATCGTCGCGACAGCTGCTAACGGCTTTGCACATGTAACTCGTCAATTTCAGCAAAACGGTAATTCTCGTCATTCTATTGGATTGTTAGACGATCGCTAATGATTGTTAGTTAATTTTCATCGTTTGTTAGAACTCCATTTTATTTAATCGCTGAAAAACTTTTCGGCGCTAGAGCGCGCTGCATGTCGCGAAGGTTGGCAGCATCGCCACGATGGCCGCGATAAACGTATGATTTTAAGGAGGTACGGTGATTGGAGCGAGTCCAAGATAAAAGCCCGATTTTTTTTACTAGCATTGTCGAGACCTTTGTCCATGCGTATGTGGAGTTTCCACGAGATTTACCGTACAGTTTCCGAGTTATTAACTGTCAAAGTTGGTGAATTAGTCACACGTAGACGACAAAATGTGCCTGTCCTCTCATATATCGATTTTTTTGTACAACTTGGAGCCAAGACACACGTAAAAAAAACTGACGGTTGCGTTCGTTGATTCGTTGTGATCAATAAGGCACCTTGAATTGGAAAGCTCACCGCAGAAATAAGCAATAAATTTAGAAATAAAGTCGCGAAAAACCAAAGTATTTAGAGGGGGAGACGTCTCGTGACGTAACAGTAGCCGTCTTGCTTGAAGTGTGGCAACGCCGGATACCCGCGCAAATTTGATTCGTCTATCGGATATTTTCAACACGAATTAAAAATATGATTGTGTGAAGTTGTACATTTTTTAATGGATTATAATGGGCCTTTCGTCGATATTTACTTGAAGTTCTTTTACGTACAGCAAAGGCATCTCAATTTTTCTGGCGACATGTACCTATACAACGCATCTATATATAAATTCAGCATGGGAGAACCGTCATATAAAATAAACTTACGGAAAATTGTACGGAAATTGTACGGAGAACGTACGGAAAATTGGGAAAGAGAAAAATAACATAACAATCGATGAAATATGTTTTGACTTTGGACAGATTGGACATTGGACATTGAGGTTAGCTTCACCGCGACGTTTTTTTATTTGCAATCGCAATATTGTCTTTTCATTTTCTAATTCTTGTCCGTCAGAATCTACATTTGTCTCTAAACTGGACTTCAGGTACAATCCCGTTACTCCTCGATAAACTTCCACAGTATTTTCATTCTCCATGTTAACCGGCTACAAAAAATAATAAGCCGGGCGCGTGGAACCGATGACAGCCACCGAAAATGCGATGATGCTAAACGTCAACGATATGGCATACTACTGAAGTCGAGTAGTAGATTATTAAGGTTGTTTCCATATTATAAAAATAATAGAAAACTCGAAATTCAATACTTAAAAAATATTTCTTGAAAAATAGGCCATATACATATATCTAAAACGTGGCGGTATTGTGGCGTGAAATAGACTCTAAGTTTACTAACATGGTCATCACCGTACCTCCTTAATTAAAAATGGGAAAACGATGCAAATGATCGACGAAATAGAGAATTAAAAAAAAACGTGAACATCTCAAACCTCGATCTGATCTGAGCCTTTTTTGCTCGATATTCCTAATTGTGCGTCCTGGTCGAACTTCCATAAAGTGAATCCAGATTTAAACTTTAATTTTGCGAATTTATGAGCAAAGCCGTAAGCAGCTGACGCGGCGATGCTGCCAACCGTCGCGACATGCAGCGCGCTCTAGCGCCGAAAAGTTTTCCAGCGCTTAAATAAAAATGAAGCTCTAACAAACGATGAAAATTGACTAGCAATCACTAGCGATCGTCTAACAATCAAATAGAACGACCAGAATCAACGTGTTGCTGAAATTGACGAATTACATGTGCAAAGCCGGAAGCAGCTGTCGCGATGATGCTGCCAACCTTCGTGACATGCAGCGCGCTCTAGCGCCGAAAAGTTTTTCAGGGATTAAATAAAAATGGAGCTCTAACAAACGATGAAAATTAACCTACAATCACTAGCATTCGTCTAACAATCTAATGGAATGACAAGAATCAACGTTTTTCTGAAATTGACGAGTTACATGTGCAAAGCTGTAAGCAGCTGTCGCGACGATGCTGCCATCTTCACGTGGCTTGCATCGTGCTCTAGGCCGAAACGTTTTTCATTAATTTAATCATAATTGAGCTCTAACAAACGATATACAGTGACTAACAATTACTAACAAACGACTAACAATCGATTGGTTACGAAGAAAAGTTCGAAATCACTAGAAAACCATTTTCTGCGGCTAACTTTGGCATAAATTTGTTTTTCGTTTCATTCAATATATAAAGTCTAAAAAACGCTGGGTTTTGTCTAACAAACACTAACAATCGATTGGCGTAAAAAAAAATTCGATATTCCCATAGTCGGCGGCTAAGTTTATGGAGCTCGTATACACAGCTCAATAAACTTAGCCGCCGACTATGAAAATATCGATTTCTTTTCCATGCCAATCGTTTGTTAGTGTTTGTTAGACAAAATCCAGCGTTTGTTAGACGTTATTTATTTAATAATACAAAAAACAAATTTTATGTCAAAGGTAGCCGCAGGAAAATGCTTTTCTAATGAGTTCGAACTTTTTTTCGTAACCAATCGTTTGTTAGTCGTTTGTTAGTCGATTTTTATCGTTTGCTAGAGGTTAATTTTGACTATCCTTAAAAAAAATGTTCACTCCCATATCACGCTGCAAGCCACGTGAAGTTGGCCGCAATGCCACGACGGCTGAGCAGGGCCTTGTACATGAAACTCCTCAATTTCAGCAAAATGCTGATTATTTGAATCCTGCTTGATTGTTAGTCGTTTGTTAGTGTTTGTTAGACAAAATCCAGCGTTTGTTAGACTTTATTTATTTAATAATACGAAAAACAAATTTCATCTCAGTTCGCCGTAGGAAAATGCTTTTCTAATGATTTCGAACTTTTCTTCATAACCAATCGTTTGTAAGTCGTCTGTTAGTGATTGTTAGTCGATTTTTATCGTTTGTTAGAGCTTAGGGTAGTTCCTCTGCGAAAATCTCAACCAAAAGTTTACATACCATGTTCATGTTTAAAAATTGATAATTGATCTAATTAGTAATAAATAACATTAAAAACTACGCAATATTGACTTGGTACTAGGAGATAATACGATGGATATCATTTATTGCCGTAAAATATATTTTATATTGTGTTTTTGATCTACCATTGCCAGTAAACTTTTTGCCGGGACTGTCCAGGCTTTGCCCCAATTGTTTTTTTCCAGGCTTTGCACCAAAATTGTGAGGACTTCTCATGGTTATATCTTGGAAACTAGATGGTGAATCATTCTCATTTTTTTTTCACATTATTCGTAATATCTTACTCTAGCTCATCCTCGTTTTTTATCAATTTCTTAATTTTAGTTTTGACGGTAGAATTAATGATGCTCTGTTTGCCTATCATAACGCATTTGTCACATGTAAACCAAGCCAACTTTAAGTGTAAATATCTCAGCTTTGGGGTGGTCAATCTTATTCAAATTGCACAGATGTTTGGATAATGTATTAAATAACATATACGTCAAATTTCAACCATTTCTTAATTCAACTCTTCTGTGGTGGTACTACCCAGGGAGGTGACACAGGCGAAGGAAAGTGGTTCGCGATATGTATCTACTGCGACGTGGCGCTGGTAGTCTCGTGACCGGCTTCGCTGTATATCTGTATATGTATGTTAAATATTCAAAATACTCCAAATGAGGTTATGATCGAGCGGAAAAATGGGGATATAAAGCAAATGAAATGAACACAAGTATTTATCGGTAAAAAACTTTTTTTTTATTAATCCAGATGCACATTAAGTACAATTAAGTTTTGCAACATTTTGATTTTTTTCTGCTCAACTGGTTTTCATTTTTTTGTTCGGAGTTAGTACGTGCACAGTTCTGCTGCATTCTTTTTAAAATAAAATTTTGTATCAGTCGATACAATATTTCGTGCGCGTGTACTTTGCAAGGGAACGACAAAGTTTTATAACTATAAACATCATGCAATATTTCTTCGAACACATTGGAAGATTGGCAGTGCGTTTGGAAGTTTTTCTCTAAATATAAAACAAAATGGTACAAATGCTTATTTGGATGTACCAACCCACCTCGTTGTTGCCAATTTAGCAACGTTGCTTCGGGAAGAACAACTGCAGCATCGTGGAAGTTCAGCAAAGCTTCTTTGCATTCCAAGCACTTAACTGAGTTGAAAATCTGTTTGGTTAAATCCGCAGTCAAACAGTACATCACACAGTTAGTAACCTCAGGCATATTATAATCGTGCTCTGCTGTGACTCGCTCAAAATCCCAATCTTCGTCTTGAACAAATTGCTCCAATTTGCTTTTAATATCATTCACAAGATCTCTAGATGTGTCGGGATTGTTATATATCGTTTTAAGATCACCTAGCGTCACCAAAGGTTCTGTTGAATTGTTCGTTGTTATAGAACAATTCCCTGTCTTCGGCGGTCTTAAAACGCTATATATAGACAGGATTTTGAAAATGTTCAAAAACGTCGGCGTTGAGGGATGATCGTCGCAACCACCTGCTTGCGGTACCGTACCAAAAAAAGTCTGTTAAAACAATCCAAAATCAAACAGACATGCGTTACAAAAAGAAAAGATGGAAAGCCAAACCCAGAAATCCTGGAACAACTGATATTCCATTAAATCATTCGAAAAGCGGAGCTGTTAAACGTTTAGACTTCCACATTGCCATCCCACGACACACATTCTATTAATTAAAAATGTTATTTATATCGAGAAACTTAACTTATAATCGGCTATTTACACAAACCTCGAGAGGATCTTGGTTTACTCGACCTGTCAAAACATACGGAAAGTCGCAATGTTTTGTTAAGTACTCAACAAAATCCAGCGTTGAATGCAAAGTAACGCGTAAACTCTCGGCTGTCTGTTTCGTCAAAAACGGTTCTTTTGATAATCGCCCTTTTTGCGTGTGTTATTCCCATGCATCTAGCTTCTTCAATGAGTCTTGAATTATCTACATAAATATGAACGTCAATTCGCATATAGCTCTAAAGTTCTCCATTGCAAACAAACGATAGCATACAAACAACCATTGCATCGTATAGCCATACGAACTTACATATATGTTTAGAATATATTTTTTGTACTTTTCCTTTTCATTGTGTTTTGATTATATCAAAACTATAAGTGAATTTGGAGCGAAAAGTTTAAATATTTCTATAACATACCTTGAAGTCGTTATTTCCTGGTTGAACTCCATCAATCGGGTGTTTGCGATTCAGGGCATCAAACATGTCGTTCATCCATTGACAGAACGAAGCTGTGCTTTCGCTCTCACGCAAATCGTAGTGCGCCGGAAATTGAATTGCTGAACACCTAAACAAAAGCAATATCAATGAATCGATTTCTCGAAGTAAGCCAATTAACATCGAAATTCCTCAATTTGTAAGAAGCAAGAAGCTCACCTGAGTCGCTAATCGGACACGGATTTTCAGTGAGTTGTTGAGGTTTACATGATTCGAAGATAATTTCGGACAAACCAGAGCTTGCCCAAGCCCTGCATGTTCGCGGTCTTTTTTATGTAAAATTTTGATGTGCTGCCAGTCGATAGCTGATTCTGAAGGATCCACCTATAAAAAGTTTTGTTTATAATTAAATGAGTACATTTTCGCGTATGTCCAATTCCGAATGTACGAAAATACATTAACCTGTAAAACGCCGTTATTATACAGACGGTTGCGAATCGTTTTTATCAGGTGTGGGGTATCGGAGAAGACGTATATATTCCGGCCTGGTGTCACAGGATGTTCGAAAAAGTTGCGAACCATTCCTTTCGCTCCACTTACACCGACTTCAGTCCAGAATTTTCTATTCGGACTCTCACCGTCGCTGACAACACCATGAATCTTCGCTCCGATTTGTTCTAGCAAAATTTTCGCCCGTATGATGAGCTGCGCGAGAACTTTGCCTGCGACGGGTCCCCTCGACGCAAACACTGCAATGGGCTGAGCGTGGCCACCGCTCAATGGTTGGAACATTAGAACCAATGCATAATTCGCTTTCTCAGAAAAGTTCGATGACGTTGATTCTTCGCTACCAAAATCACTCAATCCTTTGAATGTTAGCGGGTTAGAGGCAACGCCAATGCTTTCGCGGGTCGAAATTTCGTCGAACAAAAGAATCCCATGCCGCTGCGATTCTTCTTGTTTTTCGAGAGCTAGTTTCATGACTTGAAGAAACTCCATATCGAAACCACACGCAGTTTTAATGTTTGACAAATATCTGTAAAGAGAATGACAGTTAGTCTTGTTGAAAAAAAAGTTAACAAATAACGTCTACGATTAAGAGCCGTGGCAGTGGCTCGACGACAAATATTGAAATAAGTCGGACTATGTACAAGAATGATAAATAAATACTCATTATACAATAAAATTGTAAAACCTATTCGAAATGATTACCTTAATAACATAACGCTTATTTCTTGTAAGATTGTGAGATTTTATAAACATTTTTTTCCAACTTTACAACTATTAATTGAGATGCGATTTCAAGATTTTTAGATATCATGCAGTAATGTAATTCTAAAAATATGACGTACCTTCGAATAGTCCTCATGCTTGGAAGAGGTAAAATTTCATTGCAGCGCAGGAACTCGTAACCCGCTACGGACCTCTTATGCAATAGTATGCAAAGCAGCATCCATTCCTCAGAATAGTTTCGCCCCTTCGCATTCTTGTGCTTTGCAGCATCGATGATATGTGTAAGGACATGAATTTGATTTTGCGGAATTTTCCCACTCTCAATGTGTTCTACGAGATCTTTGGAAGTACACTGTGTTAATTTTCGACGAATGTTGAAAACTTCTTCCTTTAAATTTTTTATTTTTTCTCGGGCGACACGTTTGGCTTTCAGTGCTGCACGGTATTTTGACTGCAATCTCGCCAATTGTTTTTTATTGTCCGTCACCTTTTTTTCTTTTTCCTCCGCTCTTTCGATTTACTCTGCACATATCTGCGAAAACTTGTTTCCACAGTTTTTTTTGCTCTGGTGCAGTGTTCGCAAATCTTTTTCGTCGGAATTAAAAGAAAACATTGAGTGTGATGCCAAACACCTGATGAATCTTTTCTCACTGCCTTACAATCCAATTGTTCTAAGTTAGGTTTGAGCGGTAGCTCTGAACAACCACGGCACACGTCGAGTCGATGGATTTTTGTTAGTAAATTCTCCAGTTGTTCTGTATCTTAAAGAACAGAGGGTAAGTTGAGGCAAGTGGGATCAAGCTGTTGGCCTAAAACTCTGATTTGAACGGATAAGTTTTCTTCAATCGTCACATCTTTTAGTATTGAAGTTTGAAAGATGTCCTCTATCTTTACAGTGTGATGAATGAAGAAAAAGATCAATTGTTTGCCTCCACAGCCAGTCACTTGTCTCGACCATCCGGTTGGAAGATTGAAATTTGCAACGAGAATATCTTCAAACCCAAAACTGGAGCAGTTTATTGTTTGTGGACTTCCTTGTTTATTCACAATTATTGGGCCCGGTCCACTGATAAACGAGCTACTTCCTTTGGTGGTTGGTATACCCATAGCTAGGTTGTCCTAAGATGACAGATTCTCCAACTCCACATGATCTGATTCCGTACACTCGGTCCATGGAAACTGCGATGGTACGCACCTTTTTTTTAATCGCGGAATTTTGTAATGTGACTGAAATTATACGATTAAATATATCAATGACAATGATGCAACAATGATAGCGTGAAAAACATTGAGAATGTAAGAAAAAGCAAATATTTAAGCATACCACTCCAAGCACTTGACCATCCAGTCCGAGTAACTCTCGCTTCCAAAGAATTTCGCTCTTTCTGAAATGTTTCTCACACACAGCACCTCCAGGTTTTACACAATTATCTGTGCGTCTCACAGCAGTTGTCCAGAGTTTTACACGCTCAGGGTCCTTCGGGACAGTAAAAAGATGAACTTTTTCCGGATTTGAGACGTATCCCGAGTACAGCCCGGAACGAAGCACGTAGGCATTTCGCCTAGTAAAATATTTACTCGGCAGTTTCAATGTTCACATCACGAAAAGCACGTCAATAAAATACAGAAAAAAATAATATTATAATCAATACCGATGCTATACACTGTACGTATCTGGGGTAAACGAAATGTCACATACGTCAAAAATATCAGCTGATTGGGGCGTTCGGAATTCTGAAGCTCGAGGCGAGCAGCACACAGCCAGCGCTGGCAGTGGTGGTTGACGGAACCAATATGTGGCGACAAAACGCGTTTTCAGTCATCGTATGGAAATCCTAACCAGTGTCACCCCCCTGGAACTACCCTAATTTTGACTTTATCGTTAAAAATCTTTTCATTCCTATAGCACGCTGCAAACCACGTGAAGTTGGCAGCATTACCACGACGGCTGAGCAGGGCTTTATACATGTAACTCCTCAATTTCAGCATAATGCTGATTATTTCAATCCTCCTCGATTGTTAGTCGTTTGTTAGTGTTTTTTAGACAAAATCCAGCGTTTGTTAGACTTTATTTATTTAATAATACGAAAAACAAATTTCACGTCAATGTTAGCCGCGGGACAATGCTTTTCTAATGATTTCGAACTTTTATTCGTAACCAATCGTTTGTTAGTCATTTGTTAGTGATTGTTAGTCGATTTTCGTCGAAAACTTTTCATTTCCACAGCACGCTGCAAGCCACGTGAAGTTGGCAGCAATGCCACGACGGCTGAACAGGGCTTTGTCACGGTCGTATATGCAGGTCTGGGCACTCCCGTATATTCCGTATACCCCGAGGCGTGCCTCTATCTGACGCCTCTCTTTGCGGAACTGGCCGCAAAAGCGTGAAGCGCTGCTGTCTCGGAGGCATGTGCGAAAGAGCGCGATGTATGCGCGTATGCGAATTGTCTTTCCCTTCACGTGGCTGAGATGAAAAATTAATACATCCTAAATAATTAGTCGAACACAAAAACTAAAAGCAAAAACCGAAAATATAAGCGATGAGCCATTAGTTAATGATACTCATCGTCTTTGACATGGATATGCCGATTTAACTATCGCCCAATTCAATTACATTTTTTTTCGTTTACGGAAAAGAAGAACATTTGAAATTTACGTGTAGCACGCATTCCTTTCATTCGAAGTAGTAGTAGAAAAATAGTAGAAAATATCAGTAATCATCATTGGGAATTTTAAATAATGAGACGTGCTCCGGGTTATTTATGTATCCACTTCTGCATCCCGGAATCATGCACCGCTTCGGTATCGCAATATATAGACACTTCATCTTTTGTTATTCCGTATTGAATAAAAACCGTGGCTACGATACACTCGAAATCACCCCGCCAAAACGAGGTTAGACCACACGTACATACGACCTTCACCACAACAACGTGCATGCCATGCCCCATAAACGCGGTATAAACAAAAGTTCCTCCCCTTCACTAGCGCTACGGTGGAGTACGCAAATAGAGGCGTCACTTAGGGTCACACATTTATGAACGGAGTGCCCAGACCTGTATATACGACCGTGGGCTTTGTACATGTAACTCCTCAATTTCAGCAAAATGTTGATTATTTCAGTTCTACTCGATTGTTAGTCGTTTGTTAGACAAAATCCAGCGTTTGTTAGACCTTATTTATTTAAGAATACGAAAAACAAATTTCATGTCAAAGTTAGCCGCAGGAAAATGCTTTTCTAATGAGCAGTATAGCTATGCTGGTTCCCCCTCATGTCGAAATCTACTTTACCGACGGTCAGTAAGGTAGATTCCAGCAAGTCCGAGGAATTTACCGACGGCAGATTCTGACCCAAACATGGTTCCTGTGGGAATCTACCTTACCTACGGCAGATTCTGACCCAAACACGGTTCCTGTGGGAATCTACCTTACCGACGGTAGATACCGACAGGAAATCCCCTATTGGCGGGAAATTTAAAAGGCCTTTTGGCGGGAAATTCAAAAGACGGGGGGGGGGGCGAGATCGACGCTGTGTGCAGCGAAGGTGACGATGAATTCCTTGGGTAGCTGGGCGATGTCGATGGGTTCCATGGCAGAGAGGGATCCAACTCGATGAAACAGTTTGAGCCATCGTCCAACGGATGGAAGGCTCTCTCGAAGAAACTTCCTCAACAGCAGGACCGTTCGAAGTGCGCAATTGGGTGAACCGTGGTAAGGGCAGAATGCCGCCACTTTGTTGGCTCTCCTCAGCGAGAGACACGCCACGACGTCTCGTGCATCGAATCCGAAACGTTCGAGCCACTGCTGCTTCTGCTGTCCCTTCACGTACATGGCGCTGGCGTTGTGCAGAACCGATCGGAGCACGTTTTCCACCTCGCAGTACGGTACTTCTCCCGTGCTCCAGTCGAGATGATGGTAGTTGCGTTCAAGCCAGGAATTTATGCTTTTGTACCTGGCTGTGAGATCGTACCATGGGATCGGTGGTTTGAAGAGGAAAATTAGCGGCTGCACGTTCGCATTGAGCGGAGTCACTGCCAGTTCTTTGAGAACGAACTCGTCCCGCTGGAAGCCCTGTGTATCCACCACGTACTCCATTGCGATTAATAATGATGAACGCTTGACTCGAGCGTCATTTATAGGCGGATTCTTCATCCCCTCCACTCTAGAGGCGTTTCCTCGCATCCCCACTTATGGGATTGTAGTCGACGATGCGATCGTGCAAGATCAGGCTGTACGCTGTAGTTCCCGCGGGAAAATTGAATTGAGCCTCTAGTTCGATACGAACGTCAACCGGTGCCTGCTTGAGGGCGTCGTTCTGTCTCGAGCAGTTAATCACAATGAGTGGAGCATGCGCGATGAAGTCTGTCTTTGTCAGCATGGATTCCGCCTCCTTGGCGTAGTAGGCAGTCTGGAAGCCGGCGTACATCTCGTACAACTGAGCGTACTGGTTGCGCGACACGTCGAGATTGAGGTTACCGTAAGGGTAGCACTGCGAATTGAGGAATAGTTTCACATTGGTTATTGCGCAGTGATCGAAGCGGCTAGCGTTTGCCGTTCGAACGCCTCGTCGATTCGTTTGCAAGGCGAGAATGACGAAGCGCAGTTTCTCCAGCTGATTCGACGTCTTGATCGTCCAAACGTGTTTCGTCGTGATTGGAAGCATGGGGTATTCGTACAATTCCCACATGAGAAAAGACATAGTGATTTCCTTCTCAATGTGACTGAGCAGACGTATCTTGTGCTTAGTTGACAGCATCACGTAAGGCATCAGCCACTCTATTTTAGCGATCTCAATCTTGAATTCCTCGGTGGCGCCATTCTCGAGGGCTGTTTGAATAACTGCATTCGTGTCGTTCCTCGATCGCGTGAGAATCAGCTCGTGCTTCGTGTTGATGACGATCTTGCGATAGTCCTCAGCGAAGCCGAGAATCATGGCGAGCGGTATGCACACATCGAAGTATCCCCTGTCGTCCGTCAGTTGCTTCGGCTTTTCGAACCAGCCAGAGTTTTCAACGCTGAACATCTGACCGGGGCTCAGTGATACGTAGCCCTTCATGAGACTCGTCAGACCAACGTTCTTGCTTCTGTCCACCTCTATGGTACTGATCTCGTAGCGAATTCCCTCAAACAGATGCAAGATGGCGTTGTTAACGAACTGTGTCGCCGTGACGGCATTTCCGTTCGTTTTGCTGAGTCTACCGCAGACGCGTAGGGAGCTTCGCGCCGGTAGAACGCACAGGTCCTGATGCTGAATGGATATGCGAATCTCATCGCTGTTGGCGAAACTCGATGAAGTATAGGATTGATGCGCGTGAATCTCGTAATGCATTACGGACTCGTCGAAAACGACGGGCGAGTGCACGTTCAAGCCCTCTTCCATTCCAGCAGCAAAATATCACGCAGGTTACTCTCTTCCACCACCAACGACAACTTTGAGTCCGAGGCTTCTCAGGAACTGAATGTTCCGACGTGTTAGCGTTTTCGACACTCGTCGACGACTGATGCTTGGGCGACATGGTAACGCGCTTTTATAGCCGACCTTGTTGTTGTAGACGATACCCATGTCTACTTGGCTTCCTTGATGTGCAGTCTGATAGTGATAATTTCACCGCGAAAATTCACCAGTTCTCCGTCCTGATCGACTATGCGCAATTGCACGTGGTCAATGACTTTGACGGTGATCGGCAGGTAAATGACTTGCGAGGAAACTTCGATGATCTTATATCCTGGCGGTACTGCCGGGAAGAATTCGTGGATCGTGTGCGCTTTGTGCTCGTTGATGTACGCCCCGAACGTGATGTTGCACTCGACTCGCAGTGCGTTGACTCTGAGAATAGCTACCGGCAAGTCCGAGCTGTGAGTTGTATCGGGTGACAGCCCGCGCGCAACAAAACCCAACAGGTTAGCGATGGAGTCTGCCGGTCGAAAATCCACGCTTCGGTTGCACTTGAGCAAGCTACGCATCGTGTTGTTGTTGGGCTTAAGGTTGAGGGAGATGCCTTTTCGCCCAAGCACATCCTGCATGTACTTCTCGATATCTTCGATCTCGTAACTTCCCGTCGGCAACGCAATCACCTCACCACCCGCGTAAAACTTGTTTTTACCGGTATCAATGTTGGGTCCGGAGTTGAACGAGAGGAATTCCACTAGTCCGAGAACGTAGTTCTTGCTGGGTGAGAGTTCGATCGGCGGAAAGTACTGCGCCTCCAGTAGAGACGAGCGTCCCGACAGGCTGAGAGTCAATGACTCTTCCATGCTGATGCGTGACTGACTCCGCGTGAACTCTCACAACTGCTTATATAAGAATTTCAGACAAAGATGGCCGCACTCGTACGTGTCGAAATCCTGATATCTCGCGTGATTGTACTTGACCTCGGCGACTCCGAGGTACTTCAGGAGTTCTCAAGGTGGTGGTAGATCGCCGAAATTGTCAAAGTAGACGACGTTGTTGGCGTGCTTTCGATAGGCCACCCAGTGCGTGCCCGGTCCTTCCTTGTTGTCGAGATTTACGATAGCAGATTCGCGATAATGCGGTTCATTCCTCAGCAAATCCTTTCTCATGAATACACCGCGAAAGTGCGGAACGTCCTGCGCGTATTTCGGCAGGTCGGCGTCCGTTAGAGGACGCTTGGGATAGTGGAACTTTTTTTTCGCCTCCAAGCGTATACCAACTCCCTTTTTGTGAGGCTTGAGGTAGAGCCCCTTACCGAGAGCGATAGCTTCCATCATCTCGTTGTGTCGACGATTCTCTTGCAATTGACGCTTGGCGGCTTTAGCGGTATTCACAACTTTTGCCACACCCGCAGCGCCACCTACCAGCGCTCCCGTAGCACTCAAGCCGGCAAACAAGGGAATGAGGAACGGCAAAACTCCGCCCACTTTCTCCGGGATGGGCAGTACGCGTGGCACTAACACCTTCTTCATTCCGCCAGCTTGCTTCACAGCTTCACGAGCCTTCGTGAGCGCCGATCGAATGACTTCGCCAGAATTACTTCCGGCCGATCGCGAGGCGGCTCTCACTATTTTGGAAAGCGCGATGAGGGGCTTTCGCCTCTTCTTCAGCCCCATACCGAGTTTCGACTTGGCTTTCATGGTGTTTGCCACGACGTAAGCGGCAAGTTTCTCGTCAATAGCGGCGTCTCTTGCAAACACCCGCTGCCAGGCCCTATCTGCCAAAATTCGGTCGGCCGAATTGCGCGCTGCGACGTTCTCACGGTTCTGCGAGTACGCTATATCGTGCTCCTTGCAGGCTGCGTCCAGACGATTTACACCGGGATCACCGCGAGCGACGCGTTCCGCTAGCTTCGTGCCTGGTCCGCAGTACTGATAGCCCGGTATGTGCAACTCGATTGGAAGCCTGTGATGAGCTTGTTCAGGACACCTCGACCTGTGTGCATCACCACGCGATCAGTCAGCGAATGAAGTCGAGGGGTATATAAGCGGGCTATTTATATCTTGACGGCTCAGTCATGGATTTCCGAGAGTAAGTGCACAAGCTACCGGTGATGAATTTCGATGCGCTCGTTGAGGGAGGAAAGCAGGGCACGCGACACGGCGATCTGCTGCCTGCCAGTATTCGCGCAGTCTTCTGCGGTCCGTCAAACTGCGGCAAGACCAATGCGTTGCTAGCCCTCATCACGCATCCCAATGGTTTGCGATTCGAAAACGTCTACGTGTACTCCAAGTCACTGAATCGGCCAAAGTACAAACTGCTCGAGAAAGTGCTCGCACCGCTCGAGGGTATCGGATACTTTGCAATCTGCGAACACGATCAGGTCGTAACACCCGCGGACGCTCGTCCCAATTCCATCATCGTATTCGACGATATAGCCTGCGAAAAACAGGACAACGTCAGAGCCTTCTACTGCATGGGTCGACACAAGAACATCGATTGCTTCTACCTGTGTCAATCGTACGCTCAAGTCCCCAAGCACCTGGTGCGTGACAACGTCAATCTGTTGGTCGTCTTTCGACAGGACGAGATGAACCTCCGGCACATCTATGACGATCACGTGAACACGGACATGCCGTACGTGCAGTTCAGAGACTTGTGCTCGACCTGCTGGAACGACTCCAGTTACGGATTTCTCGTAATCAACCGTGGCAGTGGACTCGACTGTGGCAGGTACAGAAAGGGCTTCGACCGCTTTGCCATAAATATATCGTGCGCCACGTGATCCCCGCAGTGCATTATGGATGGTCGAGGCGACAGTGTGACGGTTGAGTTCCGTCGCGAAAAACAGACGCTCAGCCAGATGGAGAAAATGAGGGACGCGATTAAGCGCAAGTACATGCTTCTCAAGGCGGACAAGCAAACGATGGGGAAAGCTCTGGACGAAAGTTTCAAACCAATCGTCAAACCTCTCGAACGCCTCGTGAACGCCAGGCACAAGTTGCCTAAGAAGGAGGAGGTGTCTCGTAGTGATGATGAGATGGAAAGCTCCTTCAAAACTGCGTACGACGCGGAGGAAGAATGGCCGAAAATGACACCCGACGAATGCGTGCAGCAGCAAAAAACGAGCCCCGACGAATACGTGCAGAAAACGAGTCCCGACGAATAGTATGACATGCCGGAAGTGCCTGCGTTCGACAAATTTCTTCACATGCTCAACACGAATCGAAAAAAGTATCTCAATGTGACTTATGGGGTTCGAAAGTTGCCAGACGGTAGCATGATGATCGGCGACTCACCCATATGTTTCTTGAACGACGACGTGATTGTGGGTGACAGAAAGTATCGATCGAGCGTCGGCTTGCTCGAACTGCTCTTCAGGAAGGAACCCAGTGCGCATCTCGTGAGCGCGGAAGACAAGAATATCTATGGGAAAATCCTGCAAACGACGAATGCACACAAGAAGCACTACAGATCGGACGAGGTCATTCACAGGCAAAGAAACAGCAAGTACAGGGAGTGGGTGGCGCCCTTGGTCGGTGGTGGTACATGCACCGGTAGTGGTGTATTGCCTCGGTACAAGAACGCGCGAAGGAACACGCGAATGGACTACATGTACTGGGACGACCCCAATGAGCTCGTTGATCGACTGCGTCTGCTGATGGTTGAGCGATCGGCCGGCAATTCCAGTCACGTCAACGAGATCATCTCGATCATCGAGGAGCTGCGTGAGGCCGGTATTGTCATATAAGCCGGGCTCAAGGGGCACTGCAACGTCACTTGAACAATGAGCATCGACGTGTTCGGACGTCAGCTAGGACGAACTGAGGGCGGTACGCGAGGTCCTCCCGGATTCGGATTCGAGCTCACCAACGACGGACACTACGACGTAGAGGGCAAAAGATTGTGCAACGTTGCCGACGCGAGTGAACCTCGCGACGGGGTCAACATGAGTCTCGCGAGACGTCTTGTTCAAAGCACTCTGAGCGAATTGTTTCACATCACAACTCGGCTGAGAGCGGATTTTGACGATCTGCAACTGAACATACATATTCTGCAGAATCAAGTGAACGACAGGCTGAGAATTATCGACGTAAATGTTGAAACGATTCTGGAGTTAGCCACGCGCAACTCCGAGGCCATTAAAACGTTGGACACGCGGCATGGAGCATCGGAGATTGGTGGAAGAGCTGCATAAACCCGCACGACGCAATTATCCACGACGCAAGTTTGACGTGCGAGGACTGGATGAGACGTGGCAGGCCGACCTCGTGGAGATGCAACCGTACGCTCGGGAAAACCGGGGTGTCCGGTATCTGCTCACAATCATCGACGTGCGGTCCAAGTTTGCCTGGGCCGTTCCCGTGAAGCGGAAGACCGGCAACGACGTCACTGCGGCCATGGAACTCGTGCTACGACAAGGTCGAGTACCGAGGAATCTGCAGACTGACCGAGGCAGAGAATTCTACAACGCGTCCTTCAAGAGCCTCATGAGTCGATATCGCATCAATCACTACTCGACGTACAGCAACCTCAAGGCATCCATCGTCGAGTGGTTCAATCGTACACTCTTGAGTCTGCGCGGTTCCTACAAGTGGCTCGACATTTTGCCCGATCTCGTAGCTACATACAACAGCAGTAAACATCGCACTATCGGAATGAAGCCGAAGGAGGAGGCCGACGCTGAAGCTTTGTTGCTGCAGCCGCGTGATTGTCAAAGTCGCAAAGCGCCCAAGTTCCGAATCGGCGACAAGGTGCGAGTCAGCAAGAATAAGCACGTTTTCGAGAAAGGCTACACGCCCAACTGGACGACGGAAATTTTCACGGTGAGTCGTGTGATGGAGTCGACCGTTCCGGTGACATACAGACTGAAGAACTACCGAGACAAGCCCATTGCCGGTGGTTTCTACGAGGAGGAGCTGCTGAGAGTCAAGTACCCCGACATGTATCTCGTGGAAAAAGTGTTGAGGAAACGTGGCGACAGAGTCTACGTCAAGTGGCTGGGTTTCGATAGTTCGCACAATAGCTGGATAAACAAGACCGATTTGTAAATGGGTTTCAACATTTATTGCAATAAAAAACATTTCACGTTATTTATGATCGATGCTGAATTCCGTTTGATTCATCTTGGCCTCGCTGCCGCCCAAGTACTTCAGGAGCAATTGCCCGTCCGTGGCTGTTTGCACCATGTGCTCGTACATCTTCGGATCCTTCACGAACGCGTCCGCGATGCGTTTAGGCAGAAAGACTTGGCACTCGTCGTCGAGGGTGGCTACGGTTCTCAGGCCGTATTTCGTCGTAACTTGTCTCAGGTCGGTGACACGGTAGACGCTGTTTATACTCAGCGCTGCCAGTTTCGTCGTGGGCAGAAAATCCTCGAGCAGAGCGATTTTGTTGAGCTTCTCGATGCCATCCATCGTGCTGATGAGGTAAACGGCCGCAAGCGCGACGCTCATATACCCGCTATCCCCTCCACTGCGCGCGGCGGTGGGGGCGGGGGGCTCTGAAGTGCCCCCGCGGCAACGTATCCGTGGTGTCGGGGAGGAGGATACGTTTGTCGTCGTGAGCGCTGAGCGCCACCTTCACTTGCCTCTCGGTAAACACTTTGTGCAAGCGCGATCTGATCACGCACTGCTGCCTGCGCTGCGTCAATTTCTCCCGCAGGCAGTGCACAAAGTCGTTGAAGGTGATGCTCACCTCGACCACCGCCCTCCTCACGCCCTTCACCCGCTTCACGCGATCACGGCCCTCGACTCGGACGCTGTACATTTTGCTGCGCAAGCCAACGAATTCCGTCATGATGCTGCCGTTGCACTCGTCCTTCATGAGACCGACCACCTTCTTGTTGGCTCGTGGCATGCCAAACTGGTTGTGCTGTGGGTAGTCCGAAGTATCGAACCTCTCGATGTTACGCCTCATGATTTCGTAGATGTCGTCGCAGCGAATCTCGTACAGCAGGCTATCGGTGTAGAGGAGCTTGCAGCGATCGCCAAACTCGCGCTTCATGTAGTCATAGTGAAAGGCGTATATGTGGATCTTCGACAAGTTCAGTACGTTCAGGCCGACGTAGATGGATTTGGTGAGGTGACCTCGGTCTTGGTGAGCTGTATGGCGACGAGGTTCTCCTCGAAGATGGAGCAGCTGTGAAAGTTAGGCTTGGCGATGAGTGCTTCGGCTCCGTAACGTCCTCCCCAGTTCTTCACGAGCTTGACACCAACGTGTTTGCGCACATTTTCCATAGTCTTGCCGAACACTGCGTTGTTCATGAGCTTGAAGAGATTTTTCTCGAAGTCGTTTCGCGCCCTCTTGCGCAATTCGCTGTTGAGCTCGATGTAGGGTTTCAACCACGCACTCTGCTTGAACTTCAAGACTCGATGGACGCGTTTGAGCTCCAGTCCCTGTTCGAGGGCCTGTTTCAGGTTACGATAGTGTAGGATGTAGCGGTTCTTCGAGTCGAGTGTCGTCATGAGTTTGATCTGCGTTGAGCCATGGGCGCTCTTGTGCTCGGGACACAAAAGTAAGTCCTTGTGTGCGTCGTGGAGACGTTCCGGGTACTGCAGGTCCACTTCGAGGACATACCCGACTGGCGAATCGTCTGGCACGTTGAGGAAATCGACGTTGTCAACCCACTGGAAACCGCCGTCCGGGAGCGACTGCGTCATTGCCCAGCCGTAGAGGTTGTTCACGTCGAAGTACATGAGATACTTCGTCTCCTCGCTTGCGTCATAGTCGCTCATGTACTTGTTGTTGGCACGGGCGTAACGGTTCGAGCACTGACTCACCCCACCTCGTATTCCTTGCTCAATGAACATGTGCATGTCCAGATCGGTAAGCAGTTCCCGCTGAATATGAGTGTATTTGAGCATAGCGTCCCACGAGAAGCCTGGCAGTGTGTAGTAGTGCGCGGGGTCTAGGCCGTAGGCTCTGATGGCATCGTTGCGGAAATTCTCAAAGACATCAGCTAAGAGCAGTACGTCGGTCTTCAAGTAGAGGTCTGAGTATTCGCCCAAGTTGGCGACGTTGAACTCACTCCACACTCTCTTGGCGTGCTTGCAGTCTTCGTCCGAGATGTCGCAGTCGTGCAGTGTACTGTAAAACTTCTCTTTCGACGGTAGCTGCTCGGTGTCGTCCAATTTGGCGAGCGAGTCGACGTACTCATAGGGGAACACACCTTTCCTCGTGAGAAGTTCGAACTTGTCGTCGGAAAGTGCGTGAACTCGCTCCGGACAATCTTCAGTTCCTTCAAGTACGATGCGAGTTTTTCCAGCGACGATGCCATGAAACGGAACGAGTTGATGAATCGGAATTCCACATCGCTATTGGCGACGTGTTTCGTGAACGAGATCTAACGTTCTTTCGTCTGAGGCAGTACGTTAACTCGACCTTCGAAGCACGTGGCGATTTCGCGGATGATAAAGTGCGAGTCGTAGCAGGAAAGATTGTGAAAGACCACGGGTACGGTTCGGGAGTCCTGGTAGTTCAGGTTGCACTCGTTGTGCGCCGCGCCTCGGTACCTGCCTGTGAGGTGACAGTGATCCCTCACTCTGTCACTGGTGAGTAAGGGTTTCTCGCAAATGTGACACTCAGTTGCAGTGCGAAACTCCCGCTCCTGATGCCACGACAGTCTCTCCATAAGTCGAGGATTAGCGTAAATGTCGTCGAGTTCTCGGGCAACGTTTCGCAGTTCTGTCACGAACCATTCCGCAGGCTTCACACCTCTGTAGCTGCGATACCTCGAGAGCGAATTGTCGTAGCTGTACTTCAAGTAGTATGCCACGCTGAATGCTTCGTGCTGTTGGCAGGCATTTTCGTCTCGGGTGGGTTTCAGCAGGCACTCAAAGTCAGCGTAGATGACGAAGGGCACTCGCTCCTTGTGGCCGTGGTTCTTGAAACGGAGAATCCTGTTTGCCCCCTTTGGCATAGCGATCTTGCACTTGTTGACTTTCCTACAATCGATTTCATGCGCAGCCAGCTTGTCTGCATTGTGGAAATAGTAGAGACATCGATCGCAGATATGAAGCGCGCGGGTACCGTCCGACAACTGTGCCGAGATCAAGCGAGACAAGTTCTTTATCCATACGTAGTGGAATCGTGGTACTATGTAGCATTCGTTTTCCTCCTTTATCTCCTCCTCTTCCTCGTCAACGTAGTGATCTTGCACGAGCAGCAGATTGACGTGTTTATTCTTCTTCATGGACGTTACGCGCACAGGCACGACCATAAATTCCCTCTGCCTTTTTCTTAAAATGTATACATTCACCGAGACATCATTTTTCTTCTCGAATTTGCCAATGTATTGTGGATGTTGCGAATTGTGTGTGGGATGTAAGGCGGATAGTATGGCCCACTTGAAGCACTGGTTGTCATTGTTGCGAACGTTGATGCACGCCTTCTTGTTTCGTATCTTCGACGGAAGATCCACGTAACAGCTGCCGCGCAAAGGATTCAACTTGCTTATGTTTACCATCATGTTGATGATGGACGGGAGTGACCAGCCGGAACCTTGCTGTTCAAATTCCTCCATATCCGTTTGAATTGGTTCCTGAACGTTCTCGATGAACCATACTCGAACATCGGTTGTGGGGAAAATCGGCGCAGCCTTCGTGTTGAAGAATTTCGTGTCCAGTACTTCTTCATCATTCTTCGTTGCAACGAATTTCGCAGCCAGCACGGCGTACACTTTCACCGAAGCTTGACTCAGCACATTTTCAATTCTTGTGCGGAAGTGAGCCATGCAGTCTTTCATGAAACTCTTTACGTCAACGTGCCTCAAATTCGTGACCAGCCCCACCATAATGCCATTTTTGAACGATGAATTCAGATCTGTCCATTGAACTCGATCCACGAGTTTGTCCCGGTTCTGTACGCCCTGACCACTTTTCAACAGACGTCCCAATTTGATGTCAATCCCTCGCAAGAATCCAATGGTAAATAAGTACTTTTGTCTTTCCGGAGCGGTGGTGGCTAGCGTCTGTGAATGTTTCAGCGTCTTGATAACCTTGGCTAAACGTTTCATCCATTCTTGAATCTCGTTGGGAGTTCGATTCTGCAGAAGCGTCAACACTTCTTCCCAACTCGCAATAATTTCTTTGCAATCTTGAGTGGACATTGTCGTTACTCTCAAATGATGCAGGGAACTGTGCCAGCTTGGCCATCGGGACCCGAATTTATACCGCCAGTACCGGCTGATAAGTTGTTAAACGCTGATTGGCTGTCATTACCGAGTAGTGGAGGGGTAACGATGCTGATTGGTTGGCGCTGAGTAGTGGAGGATATAAAAGAGCCGAACCACGAAGCGCGAGCATCAGTCCGAGAATGGAGTTCGTTGTCGACTTCCAGGGTTTCAAGAGACCCTTCAACGAGTTCGTATTCAAAGAGGTAGCGGTGGTTACCCTCGAAGACGATGCACTACCGTCAGTGTACCTCTTCGAACCGCCGCACAGGTGAAGCTACTTACCTGCCAAGTATCAGAGTGAAAATCTATGGTTGGAGAAAAATTACCACGGTCTAACGTGGAATAGCGGCAACGTGCCCTACGAGGAAGTCCACGAAGTTCTCATCAATATTCTACGAGATGTCAGCAAGGTACATGTCAAGGGTTACGAGAAGAAAAGATGGTTGGAAAAAAATCTACCCGATGTGTACAACCTCGACGACCTGACCTGCCCATCGCTGCGTCAATTGACGGCGAACACGACCATCTCGTGCACCAATCACCAACGCGCGCGGAATCCTTCTCACTGCGCAGTTTACAACGCGTGCGCACTGAAAACGTGGCTCCTTGAGTGGCAGAAACAACAAATGAACTTTGCGAGCACCGAATGCATTCCAGACACTTCGACAACAACCACCCTCAAAGACTACTACGAGCAGAGTCTCCACTTTAAAATGTAATAAAGTCAGATAAAAAATATATTTTTTTCTTCGTTTATTTATTTATATTGCATACAAACGGCGCCGGGTGGTGTGTGGCCTCAATGGCAGGGTCCTCCTGCGTATGCAAGGGCCAGTCTTGGGGATATTCTCTTTACCCCGAGACTGGCCCAAACCCGAATACTTCTTTCTCCTAATTGAGGGTGCAGTCTTCGGTGGAGAAATCAGAATGGTTTTGCGCTGCTTTTCTTTTTCGTCCACCGAAGACTGCTCCCTCTTTTTTATCGGTTCCGTAGGAATTTCCTCTTCACTTGATAAATATAAGTCCACCTCGAGCGTGACTATTGCTGCGGTTGCCGTTGCTGCGGTTACTGTGGCTGCGGTTGCCGTTGATGCGGTTGCTGTGGCTGCGGTTGCCGTTGCTGCGGTTGCCGTTGCTGTGGTTGCTGTGGCGAACGGTGGAAGGGGAAGCGAGAGGATGCCCCGCTTAAAGCGGGGGTCTTGCCGATGGCTCTCGCCGCAGCCGCAATAAACTGCGATACGCCACTTAACAATACGTAGAGTAGCATTAGAAAAAAGCGTGAGCGACAATGGAGAGAGAGAGACTTACCTTTTTCATTATTCGAAATAGACTGGCGTTCTATCGTCACTGCATCTCTTTTATACTCGAGCCCGGTGGGATGGGGGAATAGACCCAGAATATTCCGGAGAAGTATCGGTGCGGAATATTCGGGAGAATTATAGGTGCAGAATATTCGGAGAAGTATATGTCCAGAGCATTCGATAGGGGCATAGGTCCAAAGTATTCGATAGGGGTGTAGGCCCAAAGCATCGAAAGGGGTAGCCACCCCCACGCGGTCGGTAACTGCCCCCACCCACTCGGTCGGTAAGGAAGGGACCTACCATGTCGGCATTGTGTGGCAGGAATCTACCGTACCGGCCGTCGGTAAGGTAGATTCCGACCATATCGGTAGAGTGTGGCAGAAACCTGTCATGCCGACAGTCGGTAAGGTGGGGACCTACATGCCGGCCGTTGGTAAAGCAGAGCCATGGCGGCTGTGGTCTGCCGTCAGTAGGAATTTGACCGAAGAACTTCAACCGAGTGTCACAGCAATCCCGATTGTCAAGTATCCTGATCGCCGGTATCACGGACCGCGCGCGTTTGAATTTCCCGCCGAAAGGTCTCCCCGTTTGAATTTCCCGCCGAAAGGTCTCCGCTTTTGAAGCTATCGCGGGCGCGCGGTCTTCCAATTTTCCCGCCAAGAGGTTTTTTTCTCGAACTTCCCGCTGAAAAGTATCCGCTTTGAATTTACCGTCGAAAGGTCTCCGCTTTTGAATTTCCCGCCGAAAGGTCTCCGCTTTTGAATTTCCCGCCGAAAAAGGTATCCCCCCTTTTGAATTTCCCGCCAAAAGGTCTCCGCTTTTGAAGCTTTCGCGCGGTCTTTCCAATTTCCCGCCAAGAGGTTTTTTTTCTCGAACTTCCCGCTGAAAAGTATCCGCTTTAAATTTACCGCCGAAAGGTCTCCGCTTTTGAATTTCCCGCCAAAAGATATTTTCACCTCCCCCCCGCCGGTATTTTGAATTTCCCGCCAAAAGGTCTTTTGAATTTCCCGCCAATAGGGGATTTCCTGTCGGTATCTACCGTCGGTAAGGTAGATTCCCACAGGAACCGTGCTTGGGTCAGAATCTGCCGTAGGTAAGGTAGATTTCCACAGGAACCATGTTTGGGTCAGAATCTGCCGTCGGTAAATTCCTCGGACTTGCTGGAATCTACCTTACCGACCGTCGGTAAAGTAGATTCCGACATGAGGGGGAACCAGCATAGCTATACTACTCTAATGATTTCGAAGTTTCCTTCGTAACCAATCGTTTGTTAATGATTGTTAGTCGATTTTCATAGTTTGTTAGAGTTGAATTTTTATTTTATCGTTAAAAAACCTTTCATTCCCATAGCACGCTGCAAGCCACGTGAAGTTGGCAGCATTGCCACGACGGCTGAGCACGTCTTTGCCAATGTCACTCCTCAATTTAGGCAAAATGCTGATTCTTCTCATCCTACTCGATTGTTAGTCCATTGTTAGTGATTTTTAGTCCATTTTGATCGTTCGCTAGCGCTTAATTTTTATTTAATCGTTGATAAACTTTTCGGCCCTAGGGTGCACCACAAGCCACGTGAAGTCGGTAGTTTTGCCACGACAGTTGAGAACGGCCGCTCTGTGAAAATGGCCCACTGAAATCAACATCCAAGCTTTTTATCATGACAAATCGTCTGTTGGTCGTTCGTTGGTCATTGTTGCATCTATTGCAATCTTTGTTGGACCTCTTTTGAAGCACAGGATGAAAAATAAAATCTAACGTCAAATTGACTGATTTCTTAACATTTCAACCGTTTTGAGGTGCAATAAAAGCGCAAACGTTTGTTGGTTATGAATATCATAATTAGAAGCTTTGTAGGTTCTCTGTATTATTTAAATCAATAGATGAAATGTACATCCCTGTGTTACATGACGTCATAAAATCATAGGGCTGCGCTCGTACTGTCTGCGTCGACAGAATGTCTAACCAATCGGATAGGCGTTACGGAATTAACCAATTAGCGAGCAACTCTAGCAGTTCAGGAAACATATTATATGATAAATATATGATAAACATATGATAAATATATGATATACATATGATAAACATTGTAACAAATTGTCTTTTTATTTGTCACTTTCATTTCATTATTCTCCAAATCTCGACCTCACTTCCTTCTATACAATTTACCCGCTGGTTTCATTCTATTTAATTTATATGCTCGAAGGCCCATCTGACTAGGGCGATGGTGCGAATTCCGTTGCGCGACATTAGATACAAAAATATAAACCTCTGTTTTGACAGGTCGAAAATGCGAGCTCCGCTACGTAACCTTTTTTTATCTTCAAACACACATAAATAAATATAAATAAATATCCCATAACAATCATTGTAACAATATAAATCTATCTTTTAACCGGTATACGATGCTGACTCCGGAGCGCGACGTTCTTCAATTTATTTCCTAAAATATTTCGAGGCGGCACTTGACACTGCGGATCGTTTATTTAATGTCTTTACTCACGCTACTGTCTTTTCTTCTCGAGAACGATTTTACGTGTTTCCTTTGGCCGCACGTCGTCCTGGGTGACTCTAAACTGCGCCGAACCCGGGTAGGTCAACGACCCCCCCCGCCTGATGACCTCGTTGGACACGATGTCGAAGACCCTCGAGGGCGAGAATCGATGACTTTTCGTCCGGGCCTCTCGTCGACGTTCTTTTTGTCGACTTGGTGCCGTGAACGACTCGGATGCGTGATGCCCCTCTTCAGCGTGGTCCGATCATTCAAGATGGCGTCCCCTTCCACCATGTGGCGACCGGTATGGACCCGTTGCAGACGTTCGGGCCAATCCACATGCATCCCCTTTTTGGGTGCACTTTTCAGACTTTGTTGACACCGGTATGGACCCGTGGCGGTTTCGTTGACTGACGCGGTCCTTATTGAGCGCCCTTTTATCTGTCGTGAATGACGATTGGATTTATTTTCGCACACGGGGAATGGACGTCGCCGCAACCGGCGTCGAAGCGTGATCAAAAACGAGTGTCTGGTAGTGTTCTCTCTCTCGTACCTAATCAGTACTATCTTTTACTATTGAGAAGGCTGTGACCGCCTCGGACGGTGGCGCCGCCTGGATCGGTTCGCACGGCCTTACATAATATTATTTGGCGCGAGATCGTGGACAATTTTAAAAACGTTCTAGGGACGCAAATGCGACCCTACAACATCCCCCTTTATTCAGGATCGGCTAGTTGGCCAAATAACGAGTTCGCTTCTGAATAAATAATACACATAGGCCATTAATGACTTCGATTCTTAATAACTAAACGCATGTAACCGACTTAAACTAATAGGAACTTTTACAAACAATTTGACATACATGCAATAAACGCCGAAGGGACTGAAATTTGAAATCACATTACTTAGGCAGGTTGAGTGGGCTCATTATACGGTTTCAAATGAATTCTATTATAAATTCCTTTTACGACATTATTGTTCCGAGGGTCAACCAACCGGAAAGCATTCATCCCATACGCTTTATCGATCGTATATGGACCAAAATAGAAATGAAAAAACTTCGCCGTGACCTTATCTGATGCATTAGAAGGGTACGGTCGACGCAGTAGCACCAAATCACCGACTTTAACATGAGTTGAAACTGATTTTTGATACTTTTTGGTTCTGGAAGCTTCGGAAGAAATTTTCATTGGCTTTAATAAGTTTGCGCTCATATAATTCTGGACTTGACTCGGGAAATTCGACGATTTTTATGAGTTCATTTGACGGATTTTTTCCCGTTTGCATCTCGTAGGGAGTATATCCCGTGCTGCAATGGGTTCTTATATTCAAAAGCTTCTCGATACGCGGGACGAATCGTGCCCATTTGTTGTGTGCTTCCGAGCAAAAAATCCTAAAAAATCGACCAAGCTCCCTCACCACACGTTCCGTGGGGTTGCTTTGAGGATGTCTCACCGAACAAAACCTAGCACGGATGTTCTGCTGTTCTAACCTTTGAATCCATTTTACAGATGTAAATTGATTTCCATTATTCGCGAGTATCCCCAGGGGCTTCCCTATTTCCTTAAAATAATTACATTCAAGCTTCGATAATGCTGCGGCCGTAGTGGCTTTCTTAATCGGATACAGTTTAACAAATTTAGAAAAAGCATCTAACACCATGAAAATATATTGCACTCCCGCCGTCGATAGAGGCAACGGGCTGTAAAAGTCGACCGTTACTAATTCAGAGGGCCTTTCAGACTTCACCAATTGGTATGCTCCTTCCAGTGAGAAATTAACGGGCTTAACTCGTTGGCATAGATCGCAGTGCTGGACATGCGTTTTTACATTTTGCCTCATCCTCTTCCATATAAAATACGTACTTATATAGGCCATCGTCTTTGAGGTACCTGGATGCCCGAGAGTGTCATGAACATATTCGATAATATTTGACGCTAAAATATGAGGTACGACTATACCCCATCTCTGTGTCACCGGATTATGTTGAAATAAAATGTCGTGCTTAATTTGATATAGATCTTCCCACCGTCCGGCAAGTACTTCTTTTATTATAGAGGCAATTTTTTCATCCTTCGCTTGTAGTTCCGCTAATTTACTCAAGTCCTTTCGCATTTCTTTATCCGAAGGCTGGTTTGTTACGCCTATAAAGCACGATAAAGTAGTCCGCACTTCCTGTTCTTCCAAACTTAGTGGTAATTTTGTGACCAACGAAGGTAGTAATAAGCGTGGTTGAGAGTCATTCTCAAAACAACTATTCGGATTGCGATTAAAAAAATCGGCAACTATGTTTTCCTTTCCAGCACAGTATGTTACCTCATAGGTATATTGCTGTAAAATTAAACACCATCGCTTTAACCGAGGCGTGTGAAAGAGTGTCGTGTTCAAAAAGGTAAGACCTTTGTGATCAGTTATAATTTCAAATTTCCGTCCTACTAGATATCTGCGACACTTCCCCACTGAGTATACTATAGCTAATAACTGTTTCTCTGTTGTCCCGTAATTCTTTTCAGCTGGATTTAGACATCGGCTCACTAAAGATATGATATATTTATTTTGGCCTTCGTGCTCTTGATATAACACTCCACTAATTCCTTTATCGGAAGAATCTGTTTGCAATTTAAATTTGAGTTCAGGGTTAACATGCGATAACATAACCGAATTTGCGAAATTTTCCTTCAACGCGGTAAACGCCTGATCGTGTTCGTTCGTCCAATTCCACGACGTTTTCGCTTTAAGCAGACTCCGAAATGGTTCTACGAAGTTGGCATGGCGTAAGCTAAACTGCCTATAGTAGGTGCATACCCCTATAAATTGTTGAAGTTGTTTTATATTTTGAGTTGCCTTAAAGTTTCGAATAACCATCAGCCGGTCAGGATCGGGGCGTATTCCCTCTACAGACAAAATAAATCCCAGAAATCGGACGGTCGAGCGACAGAACATGGATTTATTTAAACCAAGCGTAAAATTGTTTTGTTGTAGAGTATTAGAGACGCAATCTATATGTTCAAGATGCTCTAACCAGGATTTGGAGGAAATCAACAAGTCGTCGATGTATAGCGTTAAAAAGGAATCATAGCTCCTGTTAAAGATCAAACTCAATGCTCGAATAAACCCACTTCCTGCAGTCTTCAGACCGAAAGGAATACGGCAAAAGTGATATAGTGTTGACCCATACAAAAAAGCGGTATATGGGCGCGACAATCCATGCAAGGGTATCTGCCAGTAACCGTTGGCTAGATCAGCGGTTGTTATCATACAGATCCCATGATGTTTTTAGGTGAGTTCTTCAATCCTCGGCGAAGTTTCGTTATCTGACTCGATTGCTGCATTTAGAAAGCGAGCATCAAGGCAAATGCGCAATCGGCCATCACGTCTCCGCACGATTCGAAGTGAATTACAAAATGAACTGTTTGATCTTTCTATTACACCCTGTTCCAACATGACATCTAACTCTTCTTGGACGGACTGCCTTAATAAGTACAGAACTGGGTACGACTTCTTGACTACCGTATTTGGCTGTTTCAATTGTATTTTATGTTCATATTATCCTGCGGGCCAGGGCTTCGCCGTGAATAAATTTCGGTATTTGGTAACCACAACTTCCAGGCTATTCTTTTGTTCGGTTGACAATTCTGGAATTTCAGCGATTATTTGACGAAGATCCGAGGTGAACCCTTCGACTTCCCCTTCGACATAAAGTCAACAGATGCTGAGGTTCTCTTGTTGTTCAGCCTCAGACTCTTCCTCAAATTCTATCAGTTCGTTCAAGTCACTGGTTTCCTTTTCTACTCGAGATTCAGGCGGGCGGTGGACCTCCGAAACTTCTAGTTTTTTCTACCTTATCGGGATTATTCATTTCCGGTTCGCAATCTAGATTAGTTACTTCCTGCTCCGACGATTTCGGGATTGGTGACTGGTCGTTATCTCCCTCTTCAGGTAGAATTCCTGCACACCCTACGTTCCTATGATTATGTACGCCCTCCAGTGTTTCACGAGACAGATCTTTTTGGGGTGAAGCGTCTATAATCTGTATTACGACCACTTAATCAACCTTTGAAGTACTAATTTTATCTTTGCTTGGCGTGTCAAAATTGACGAGGCTTTCCGAGATCTGCTTTCCACGAATTTTCAACGTAAGCGAATCGTAGTCTATGGCTGCGCCATTGGCTAAGAACCAATCATCGTCTAAGATGGCGGGCGTGGTAAGATAAGCAACCACCAACAACGGTGATGAAATCCGGGAATCATCGATGGAAATTTCTATTTGAACCTGCTTGTGGACCTTGGTTGGCTTTTGATTTACGACCGTGGTCACCACCAAATTTGGGGCCGGCAACTCGTTAACGCCGAAATAACTTTTCAGATACCTATATAATTCCTCGGAGATACATGATACCTGGCTGCCCGTATCAACCAATGCGGATATCGGAATCTTGTACAAATGAAGGAGTAGACGAGGGCATTCGCGAATAATCGAATTCGGTTCTTTGCCATAATCCGGATCTTTTATAATCTTTCCTATCATATCCTCGACCATATTGTGTATTTGGTGTGACGCGGACACGCGAGCATGCGCCACACTACCTACGCGTTTAAATTATACGAAGTACTGGGCAAACTCATCTCTGCCGTTTCCGCCGATGTAAGTGGGGGAGGGAGGACTTGCGATTGCTGTCCCGCCTGATTGGTCATTTCCAAGGTAGCCTGTTGTTGTTGCGGAATCTCAGCAGTGACGGCCGCGTTTGTCACTACTTGGGATGCGTTAGTTGAACGCGGGGGTATCCCCCTTTCTCCCTGGTTCCCATTGGTTCTGACATTTGATTGCATCCCCCTGTATCAATCGTTATTTTGGTTTCTGTTATTTCCTGATCGCGGGTCAGCGTTGTTTGCGTATAAGGCTGGGGCCTCAGGGATATTTCCCCCTAGAAATCCTCTCCTCACTCTCTCCCTATCTTCATTCGTTCGGTCTAAAATAGCGAGCGCCTGCGAAACGGCCTTGACATCCGATAGATCTGTGGATATCATTGCCTCTCATACTCTGAATGGTAAACCCTGCATAATTGTATAGTTTATCTCGGATGCTTCTAATGGGGGCGTAATATACTTCGCAGCAGTATATTGCTTCAGAAAATAACTTTGAAGCGTTCCAGAATTAGCATTATACCGTTGGCTTATCCATTGGCTTTTGTATCGGACTCTGACGGGGATCGAATAGAATTCTTGCAAATAGTGTTCCTTAAAAATTTGAAAGTTAGGGCAAATCAAGCGGTTGGCTAGGTACCACACGCGCGACCGCCCCTCTAGTGCATTTTCAACAACCAACATTTGCATGTCAGGTTCACCTCTTTTCACTTGCAAAAAACGTTCTAATTGTTCAATGAATTTCTGCGGGTGGTTGACCGCCTCTTCTTTGAACTTAGGGATTGGCATCTCTATTTTAAGTGATTAGAATCCTCTAATAAGTCCGTTCAACGTACCTTGATTTTGTTGTTCTACCGACGTCATAGCTCCCGATGCTACGGCTGCTTGCAATTCTTCAATCGCTCTTTCTTGGCGTTCAGTGGCCGCTCTGCGGCGTCGAACCTCGACCTCGACCTCCACCACGACGTTTCCTCCGATTATATTTCTTTTCATCTTTTCGATTTCAACCCGTTCGGCGTTTATTTTCGTCCTTTCCTCGCACAACAGTCTCCTCTCCTCCGCTGAACCTGAAGCGTCATTCGTATCCCAGATAGACAGTCGTGATCATCACGCCGTGCATACAATTGATGAAGCAAATTTTATAGAATATTGACTACATATCATGATGCAAAGCCGTGAACTCATTTAATATAGTGAATGTACAAAGAATTTTGATCTCAATATGTCGTTTACCAATGCATCGTACGTTTGAAGCACGTTGAACTCATATCGCTGTGTTCAAGTGTCCACAATTAATATCTGCAAATTTTACGTCATATGGAATTCATCCAATGACTGTGTTGATGAATTCACTGGGTTAGCACTGGTAGTAGATATGCCATGCAAGCAATATGACGGCGATATGCATGTTTGTTAGTAATACATTCGATGGGCGCAACATGACGGCGATATGCGTGTTTCTCAGTGATACATCCTATGACGGCGATATGCATGTTTCTAAGTGATACATTCGTTGAGCGCAATATGACGGCGATATGTATATTTTATCAGTGATACATCCCAGGAGCACAATATGATGGCGATATGTATGTTTCTCAGTAATATATTCCATGACGGCAATATGCATGTTTTCAGTCATACATTCGGTGAGCGCAATATGATGGCGACATGCATATTTCTCAGTGATACATCCCATGAGCGCAATATGACGGCGATATGCCTGTTTCTGTGATACATCCTATGCCGGCGATATGCATATTTCTAACAAGGAGAAGGCAGAGCCTGGATGTCGTAAATCGGGTTCTCCTTTCGCGTGGTGAAAGTTGAAGACCTCCGAATTAACGTCGCTTTTGATTTTTGTTCCAATAAGCCTTAGTTGCTGAGATATCGCGATTTGAAAATTTGGGAGTTTCGTCTCGTGCGTAGAGTACGTTGAGCGTTGATACTTGAGACAAGAGCGGCCGTAGCTAATACGGTAAGACGAAAGACCGGCACTCTGAAAGTTCACGGTTCGCGTCCCTATGCTTTTTTTAATTCAATTTTTTTTTAATTTTATAATCTCTCATAAGACTCCACCTGTGCAGGTAAATAAGAATATTCGAAAATATGTATTACTAGTTTTATTTATCTATTATATAAAAATAATGAATCCAATAATGAAGTCACAATTAAAAAGCAAAATAATATGGTATAAAAAATAAATAATTAATCTAATTCACAGGAAAGCATATTTGAAGATATATATCTTCAAATATGCTTTCCTGATAGAATTTATAAGGTTAAATATGGTTGCGGTAATAGTACGTTCGTTTTATGTTCGTGGTGTCGTAAGCCTTTGTGCTTCCCTTGCTTTTACGAGGGTTTCCACCCTCCAATTTTTCAACATACTGATCTGATAGAAGAAGAATCAGAATAATTACCTACCGCGAAATTTGCAAGTATGAATTAGATTAATTATTTTTTTTATACCATATTATTTTGCTCCTCATTGTGACGTGATTAATAGATTAATTATTTGTTATACAATATTATTTTGCTATGTAATTGTGACTCCATTATTGGATTAATTATTTTAATATAATAGACGAATTAAACTAGTAATACATAATATTTTCGAATTGACTTCTTTACCTGCACATGCAAAGTCTTATGAGAGATTATAAAATTAAAATAAAAATTAAATAAAAAAAAGGACGGGGACGGGAACCGTGAACTTTCAGAGTGCCAGTCCGTCGTCTTACCGTATTAGCTACGGCCGCTCTTGTCTCAAAGCGTCAACGCTTAAGGTAGATCCTCTGCGAAAATCTCAACCAAAAGTTTACATACCATGTTCATGTTTAAAAGATTGATAATTGGTTTAATTAGTAATAAATAAAATTAAAAACTACGCAATATTGACTCGGTACTAGTAGATAATACGATGGATATCATTTATTGCCGTAAAATATATTTTATATTGTGTTTTTGATCAACTATTGCCAGTGAACTTTTTGCCGGGACCGTGCAGGCTTTACCCGAATTGTTTTTTTTTCAGGCTTTGCCAAGCTTTGCCAGGCTTTGCACCAGGATTGTGATATCTTACTCTAGCTTATCCTCGTTTTTTATCAATTTCTTAATTTTAGTTTTGGCGGTAGAATTAATAATGCTCTGTTTGCCCATCATAACGCATTTGTTATGTGTAAACCAAGCCAACTTTAAGTGTAAATATCTCAGGTTTGGTGTGGTCAAATTCATTCAAATTGCATAGATGTTTGGATAATGTATTAAATAACATATATGTCAAATTTCAACCATTTTTTAATTCAACTCTCCTGTGGAGGTACTACCTTAACGTACTCTACGCGCGAGGCGAAACTCCCAAATTTTCAAATCGCGATATCTCAGCAACTAAGGCCTATTGGAACAAAAATAAAAAACGACGTTAATTCGGAGGTCTTCAACTTTCACCACGCGAAAGGAGAACCCGATTCGCGACATCCAGGGTCTGCCTTCTCCTTGTAAGTGATACATTCGATGAGCGCAATATGACGGCGATATGTATATTCGTCAGTGATACATCCCATAAGCGCAATATGACGACGATATGCATCCAAATCCAGAATGATACAAATAGGCAGACACAAAGAAAATTGCAGAAGTGTTAGAAAGTAGGTAGCGCGCTCGGCTCTCGAATTAGAAGACGTGGTTCAAACCGTAGGTAGGTACAAAATTTAACTAGGCAGAATACGTTTTTAATCCATTTATCATATAGGTAGGAACATCAATAAAACGTATAGGGATAATAAAAATCCTACCAGAATTTTTTTATCAATATTTTTGGATTTTTTAAATTTTTCACGCTATGACACTCATATGAGCTCCATATGAGCACAGCATAGTTACGTCACGCCATGCCGCTAATATGAGCTCCGTATGAGTTTAGCATATTTACGTCACGCCATGCCGCTAATATGAGCTCCGAATGAGCACAGCATAGTTCCGTCACGCCATGCCGCTAATATGAGCTCCGTATGAGCACTACAGTTTCTTCACGCCGTGACACCCATATGAGCCCCATATGCACTCACTTATTGTTAGATATTCGTGAGCCAAATTTGCTAGTCTGATGAATTCACTGCATGCATATTCGCGTGAGAACAACTTTGCTTCATTTGGATGTATTATTGTGAATCATCATGTGATGCAAATATGACTTCAACGGGAGCACTCATAAGGGATACACAGCTGTGAGACTTTCTATGCCGCAGTGATGATGTACATATGATGCCAATATGAGGTACATCCGTCTATCTGGGATTATTACTTGGTTTGTTTGGTACCGACATGTGCAATGTCCGCTTCGCTTTGATTGTTCTTATCTCCGGCGATGGGGATGCCGGAGTATTCCCCATCTCCGGACTTCCCGTTGGCGTTCTTTGCATAATTTCAACTTGACTGTAAATTTCAACTAACTTTGATTTGAGTTTGAACGTTTTACCACGACTAATATTCCTAAAGATCCTATTAAAATTATTTTAACAATAAATTATATATTTTATGTGAGACTCGATACCTTTGATCGGGCCCCACGTTGGGCGCCAATTTGAAACGAATTGTCTTTTTATTTGTCACTTTCATTTCATTATTCTCCAAATCTCGACCTCACTTCCTTCTATACAATTTACCCGCTGGTTTCATTCTATCTAATTTATATGCTCGAAGGCCTATCTGACTAGGGCGATGGTGCGAATTCCGTTGCGCGACATTAGATACAAAAATATAAACCTCTATTTGGCAGGTCGAAAATGCGAACTCCGTTATGCACTCTTTTATATAAAGATAAATGTTCCTTTTTACAGGGCGACGATGCGAGCTCCGTTACGCACTCATTTTCACACAAATATATGTAAATATCCCATAACAATCATTGTAACAATATAAATCTATCTTTTAACCGGTATACGATGCTGACTCCGGAGCGCGACATTCTTCAATTTATTTCCTAAAATATTTCGAGGCGGCACTTGACACTGCGGATCGTTTGTTTAATGTCTTTACTCACGCTACCGTCTTTTCTTCTCGAGAACGATTTTACTTGTTTCCTTTGGCCGCACGTCGTCCTGGGTGACTCTAAACTGCGCCGAACCCGGGTAGGTCAACGACCCCCCCCCCCCCCCCGCCTGATGACCTCGCTGGACACGATGTCGAAGACCCTCGAGGGCGAGAATCGATGACCTTTCGTCTGGGCCTCTCGTCGACATTCTTTTTGTCGACTTGATGCCGTGAACGACTCGGATGCATGATGCCTCTCTTCAGCGTGGTCCGATCATCCAAAATGGCGTCCCCTTCCACCATGTGGCGAACGGTATGGACCCGTGGCAGACGTTCGGGCCAATCCACATGCATCCCCTTTTTGGGTGCACTTTTCAGACTTTGTTGACACCGGTATGGACCCGTGGCGGTTTCGTTGACTGACGCGGTCCTTATTGAGCGTCCTTTTATCTGTCGTGAATGACGATTGGATTTCTTTTCGTACGCGGGGAATGGACGTCGCCGCAACTGGCGGCGAAGCGTGATAAAGAACGAGTGTCTGGTACTTTTCTCTCTCTCGTACCTAATCGGTACTATCTTTTACGATTGAGAAGGCTGTGACCGCCTCGGACGGTGGCGCCGCCTGGATCGGTTCGCACGGCCTTACATAATATTATTCGGCGCGAGATCGTGGACAATTTTAAAAACGTTCTAGGGACGCAAATGCGACCCTACAACATATTGATTAGAATAATACGGAAAACCAACAAAGCTTCTAGTTCTGATATTCATAACCAACCAACGTTTGCGCTACTATTACACAACTTGTGGCATGTTTTCTCAACTGCTGGAGCTGCTCGCTGATTGGTTAATTCCCGAACGCTTATCCGATTGGTTAGATATTCTGTCGACGCAGACAGTGCGAACGCGGCCCTCTGATTTTATGACGTCATGTAACACGGGGATGTACATTTCATCTATTGATTTAAATAATACGGAGAACCAACAAAGCTTCTAATTATGATATTCTTAACCAACAAACGTTTGCGCTTCTATTGTACCTCAAAACGGTTGAAATGTTAAGGAATCGGTCAATTTCACGTTCGATTTTATTTTTCGTCCTGTGCTTTAAAAAAGGTCCAACAAAGATTGCAATTGATCCAACAACGATTAACAAACGACCAACAAACGATTTGTCATGATACAAAGCTTGGATGTTCCCTGTTGCAAAGAACCGATACAAACCAATAAAAAAAGAAATACTATCGGAAAATGATATGTTTTTGTCGTCGGAAACGCTTATGAATTCCGATAGGCTTGACGACTTTTTGAAATATATGATGCTATCGGGTTTTGTACGTATCTACGGTGCCCATAGATTACCTATAAAATCCGAAAACGGTTCCGCGTAGTTCAATTTGTAAATGCAGATACCTTTTAAATTTCAATCGTAATTAATCTGCAACAGCAGATTACTTTAAAATGTCCATTACATTCTAACGGAATGAACTTGCACTCACAAACTGGAAGTCTATTGGTACTAATCGGCTGAATCCATCTATAGTTCGTATAGGAAGTTATATGCTACAATCGAAATTTGACAGCAATCAGTTTGTATGTGACTTTTCAGATCGAAAACTCATCTTTAGCTGTACGGGAATGTATACGTATTCGCAATTATTTTTTGTCTGAATCTACTCGACTTTTCAGATCGAAAACTTAGCTTTTACTGTAGGAGAATATATTCGTATTTGGAGATTATTTGATATCCGCACCTATTTGCATGTACTTTTATTATAAAAGATTCGTCCTCAGAACATGGCATGGCTTTTTATCAGTAAATACGGGTCTGGTATTTATAAGGGTGGGATCCATTCAATCGTTTGCTATATGGATTCTACAATCCAACAATAATCCTTTGTTGTATAAGAATGTATGTGTATCTCCAAATTATTTTTTATCCGCACCTATCGGAATGTACTAATATTGTAAATGTTTCACTCTCAAGAGGAGGCATCGGATTTCGTCAGTAACTACGGGCCAATCATTTAACTGTGTGAATCGGTTTTTTCCTATGCACACAACTCAGAGTGAGGATTCATTAAATCCGTTAACACTCAGTTACACTGTAGAGGCAGTATTGTGATTTTTTTTAGTTTTTGTATTACTCTTCGGATTAGTCTAGTCTTTGAATTTTTTATTGCATTTCCTAGCATGCACTGGATATTCAGTAGAAACAAAATGTTACGGTAAAAATCATGACCGTTAAATGTCGCAACAAAAATCTGTGCAAAATTTTAGATAGACAAAGGGCTTTTCGGAAGTATACCCACGTACTAGTGTAAACTGCCGTCTCTTTCTATTTTTTAAAATATTTTTCAAAATGCAAAAAATGTAAACACAATAATGAAAACCGTAAACGCTTTCTGTGTTTCGTGTAACAAAGAGGCTATTTCACGTAAAGTAGACCCGATTCTTAGGCTGAATTTTTTACAATACCAATGAATACATATATGCACAAATAGACTAGTTTTGTACTTACGTATACATTACCATAGACGCAGATGCCATTTTTTTAATTGGATATCCATATATAGACCGACCGAAGCATTATCAGTCAAGTCTGCATAGGTTGGAAAACACCAATTTAAAACAGATACAGGATTCGAACGGGTATAAGTTTGACTCATATTTACATACAAGCACCCGAGCTTCATTATTAAGCTGAATCTTTGGCTGTACGAATAAATGCCGAGATGGGCAGATACATTATAATCTGCATCAACATATGTATTCACATAAAGGTCAGTTTTGATTTAGATAATCCATATAGAGCCCTATCTGAAATATTCTATCTTCACCCTGGATAAGTTTGGAAACTCTCATTAAAACATATACAGGTTAAACCTATATTTATCAATAAGATCGTTGAATCTGTCTATCCCCATTAAATGTTAATCAGTCAATACCAATTACTGCTGATGAAGTGACTTATCTGAAATATCTGATTCATTCATATTGAAAATGTACATTTTTATCGGAAAATGATGCGTTTTTGTCCATGGAATCACAAATTTTGTCCCATACAAAACTTGGTCCTAATATATCTGTCATTTCTCATAAGGCGAACTAAGTACAGTTTCATACATATCAGTTTTTGCATTCGAGATTTGATAGCTAAAAATCGTGGACTTTCCCGTTTTATGCACTTTCGCTTCCAAACGGTCAAGTCCATTTGAAACTTATACATTTATAACTTGTGGAAATACAATTAGAAAAATATTCAAATCAAATCCGTACCTGATGATAAATGCACGCAACTTGTCGATCAGTGTAAAATGCAGATTTGATACAGTAGATCGCACATACGTTATTCCCTATAGATTCCATCTTTCTCATAAAAACACTAGAATCTGATACATTCCATAGCAGTTTATTCAAATAGAAACCGTATATGCGAACATTCGAATGAGTCCAGATAAAATACCAAAATCTGCTATCCGTGCTGCCAATAGACCAAACAGCAATGTATCGGATTTTTATCGATGGCTAAAGGATCCTATCGGTCCTTTGCAACAGGGTTGTTTTCGGTGGGCCATTTTCACAGAAGGGCCGTTCTCAGCTGTCGTGGCAAAACTGTCGACTTCACGTGGCTTGTAGCGCACCCTAGGGCCAAAAAGTTTATCAACGATTAAATTAAAATTAAGCGCTAACAAACGATCAAAATGGACTAACAATCACTGACAATGGACTAACAATCGAGTAGGATGAAAAGAATCAGCATTTTGCTGAAATTGAGCAGTTACATGGGTAAAGACGTGCTCAGCCGTCGTGGCAATGCTGCCAACTTCACGTGGCTTGCAGCGTGCTATGAGAATGAAAGGTTTTTTAACGATAAAATAAAAATTCAACTCTAACAAACGATAAAAAACGACTAACAATTACTAAAAAACGACTAACAACCGATTGGTTACGAAGAAAAGTTCGAAATCATTACAAAACCATTTTCCCGCGGCTAAGTTTGACATGAAATTTGTTTTTCGGATTATTAAATAAATAAAGTCTAACAAACGCTGTATTTTGTCTAACAAACACTATCAAACGACCATCAATCGAGGAGGATTGAAATAATCAGCACTTTGCTGAAATTAAGGAGTTGCATAGGCAAAGCCGTGCTCAGCCGTCGTGGCAATGCTGCCAACTTCACGTCGCCTGCAGCATGCTATAGGTATGAAAAGTTTTTGAACGATAAAATAAAAATCAAGCTCTAACAAACGATAAAAATAGGCTAACAATCACTAACAAACGACTAACAATCAATTAGTTACAAAGAAAAGTTCGAAATCGTTACGAAACCATTTTTCCGCGGCTAAGTTTGACATGAAATTTGTTTTTTGGATTATTAACTAAATAAAGTCTAAAAATAGCTGGATATTGTCTATCAAACACTATCAATCGAGTGGGATTGAAATAATCAGCATTTTGCTGAAATTGAGGAGTCACATGCGCAAAGACGTGCTCTGCCGTCGTGTCAATGCTGCCAACTTCACGTGGCTTGCAGAGTGCTATGGGAATAAAAAGTGTTTTAACGATAAATTCAAAATTAAGCTCTAACAAATGATAAAAGTCGACTAACAATCACTAACAAACGATTGGTTACGAAGAAAAGTTCGAAATCTTTAGAAAAGCATTTTCCTGCGGCTAACTTTGACATAAAATTTGTTTTTCGTATTATTAAATAAATAAGTCTAAGAAACGCTGCATTTTGTCTAACAAACACTAACAATCGATTGGCATGGAAAAGAATTCGATATTTTCATAGTCGCCGGCTACGTTTATTGAGCTTATTCCTATGGCAATAAATTACTCGCGTGTTATCCGGGATGTTTGATTGTGTTACAGTCCACTTCGTGGCGCTAGTAGTGACGTGCTCGATTTCTTTTACGGATACGCGTTCCATGCTCTATATAATAATAACATTATCGGAGTATTTGGAGTTTTACGCGTTTTACGGTTGTTTTGTGACTTGTGGCTTGTGATTACAATACAATTTTCAGAACATTTTAAATGTCAAAAAATCAATCCGCGATCTGTGAAGTGTATTTTTTATTTAGTATGAGCGGCAATTGGTAAGAGCGGCAATTCGTTTGAGATAAATCATACCGATATGCATCGTCCCTGGTTGTACCTCAGAGTACAAATCAAACCCAGAAAAGGTGAATTTTTTCACAATTCCCAAGAACCCCTAAAGTGAGAATTTGTGGAAAATAGCTGTGCGGCGAAAGAGCAGCTGTATAAAAAGTGGAAGAGCAGTTTGCGAGAAGCATTTCCAGAAAACCGAAATAATTTGGGAACGCCACTTTCTAAGTCCCGATGGAAAAGTGCTTGGAATAGTGCATCCGATCATTTTTTTTGTCGTAACCCGAATTTTTTTCCCTCTTGGATTCGAAGTATGAAAAAAAATTCTGGGTAAATACAAAATCCCTCACTTAAACCAAGGAAGTGTTCCATCGCTACTTCCGTGGACCAAAACAGAACAGCTACAGTCAGAAAATGTGTTGACAGAAAATGAAACGGCATAAAAAAAATTCGCAATGTTGTACCCCGTGAAAAATATTCAGGTTTATTTATGTATTATAAACAAAAAGACCGGTTATTTTATTAAAAATTATTCAAGGTAAATAAATATATTTTTCCTCATATTTTTATTTATCGATTTATCTCTTGAAATTTTCATGTTTGTTTAGAAACCGACACGCACGCATACACTTACTTCCCGGTCTCTAACTGTCAAAAAACAAATACATTTCGAGTTACGTCATTTTAAACAATTGAAATAATCATATTATAATAATGATTATAATGAACATTTTGGCCATTATTTGGTGAGTTCGGCTGGTTCACAGGTTATATGTGACATATATAGTTATCGAGGAGGTGACTACTAGCGCCACACGTGGCAGCGATTGAAGATAAAAACGAATTACGCGAGCCATGTATGACTGATGGCGACAGGGGGCTGATATACTCCAAAGCGTGCCTCTATCCGACGCCTCTCTTTGCGGAACTGGCCGCAAAAGCGTGGAGCGCTACTATCTCGGAGGTATGTGTGACAGAGCGCGATGTATGCGCGCATGCGAATTGTCTTTCTCTTCGGGTGGCCGTAATGAAAAATTAATACATCCTAAATAATTAGTCGATCACAAAAACTAAAAGCATAAACCGAAAATATGAGCGATGTAATTCGTAATTCGTCCCTAACTAACGCGTCGGTCGGTACGGATTCGCGGAGTTACCCGAGTGGTAATCAGCGTTGCCAGTATAGTACAATTGTACTAAATCTGGTACGTTTTCGGAGTATTTAGTACGTCAGTACGCCTTTCGTGAATCTATTACGTTTTTCGAAATTTTAGTAGCCTAATAAGAAAAAAACTCAAACATTGATGAAAACCCTAGTTCATCCTCAATGGAAAAAGTAAACTCCCGCGCCCTCCTCATATTGTTGCAGACGTTAGATTTAAAGTGACCCCCAATGCCACCAATGAAGGGGAGGTACCTGAGTGAATGGCGAGAAAAACAGGCCAATTTCGGGAATTTTTATCTCAAAAACTAATGTTTCGATTGGATCCGGGTTTTTTTATTGGAAAATGTGTACATTGAGGTATGTTTAGGATTTTTTAAAAATAAATTCGTTGACTGGAAGCGATTCAAACGCGATTATCTCGAACCATAGTTTTCAAAGTCGGTGCCAGATATATCTCGAAAACGGCTTGTCCGATTTTGTCCAAATTTGGATACAATATTCTTCGAGAGTTTTTCTCGTTCGCCACGTAGGATTTTTTTGAAATTTTCGTTTTTGACGGAATTGCGATCGTTTTAAGTCAACATTCGTTTTTCGTTCGGAATTTCCGACCATTTTGGATTGCATAAACATTGCATAAAAAATCAATGGTTCAATCAAATGAAAAACCCCTATGTGGCGAACGAGAGAAACTATCGAAGAATATTGTATCCAACCTTGAAAAAAATCGGATAAGCCGTTTTCGAGATACATCTGGCATCGACTTTGAAAACTATGTTTCGGGATAATCGCATTTGAATCGCTTCCAGTCAACGAATTTATTTTTAAAAAATTCCTAAACATACCTCAATGTACATATTTTCCACTAAAAAAAACCCGGATCCAATCGAAACGTTAGTTTTTGAGATAAAAATTCACGAAGTTTTCCTGTTTTTCTCGCCGTTTACTCAGGTACCTCCCCTTAAGTACGAAAATTCAAAATTTGTTACGGTTTGGCGCTGCCGTCTAGTACCAAACGATAGCTCACTCTGGCAACACTGGTGGTAACGTTCATCGGTGGTAACGTTATCGACTACCATGCGTCGGTAACCGTAATCCCTTCCTTACCGACGCTCGGTGCGCGATGGATCGTGGCGCGGTAGATCGTGGTGCGCTGGCTCGTCACGGTCGATGATCACTCTCTGTTTACAAACGCGGCGTACGCGTGCCTTCTACTGTGGCTCGCTCGGGTCAGTTCTTTTTTTTCTTTGCTTCTTGCCTTTTATAATTTGATTATAATAATTAGGATATCGGTGTGTTCGCAGATATAAGTGTATGTCTGTACGATTTCGCACCTCCTGTTACCCTCTGTCCCTTTATTTTCTCCTGATACTATTTGTCTATTTAATTTACAATAAATTGCTCCTTTTTGCTATGAATTAATTATACAATACTCCCCTTTTATTTAACTCGTTATTTTCTCGATCCGCGGGTCGGTATTCGCGAGAGGTTCCCTATTTTTACCTACTTATTTATTTTTTATATGCTTTTCCCTCGTATACCTCTCGTGCTCCCTCTCCCTTTAACCAGTGATTATTCCAAGTTTAATTGGTGAATTATCTTTTCTTCTCTTTATTCACTTTATGTTGAATATTTTTGCTCCTTTCAGATTCCCTTTCTTTTTCTTTCCCTTGGCAACGTTTTCCTTTACCCCTTTTGGGAGTTAGTAGTCACGTCTCAAAGTACTCGTCCAATCCTCGGAATATGAAAGTGCTTTTTATAAGCAGACGACTCCCTTCGTTCAGTTGTTTCGGTTTTCCTCAGTAACGCTTTCTCCACCCTTTTTTTTTGCATGAGCGCATGAATGTACGAGTTAAGAGCCGTGGAGTGTCATCTCCGGTGATCCCTCGGCCTGTGTCGGGGCCTGAAAGGGGGCAAAGGGTGGACGATTCTACCGAAGTCGAGGAACCCCTCACGGAGAGCCAACTTTCCGTTTACCAGCGGGACGTGGGCTCGAACCTGTGCGGCACCCCGTCATTTTCACGGGGGAGAGGTTGCTGGACATCGATGTTCGTGGTAAGTAGCGACCGGGGATTTCGTTCGAGATATGATTTTGGGTATCGCTCGGCCGGGTAATGGACTAGCGGGGGCCCGGTTATTTTTGACGTGACAACGTCTTATAATTCGATGGAGCCGGCTGCACGCACGAAAAAACATGACTCATGCGGCGTTACCTCGCTCTGAGGCGTTCCATTTAAGGCTTGAAGTGCAAGCGAGAGCGCGGAACGAGCGACAAAGAGGCACAATCGGCCTCCGCGTTCGGCAGCGTTCGACATCTGTCTCTCTCCTACTTGAGTGATGGCCTCTGCACACTGCGAGCGATGAGCGACGAGCGATGAGCGATATCTAATGGCAACGTCACTTTCATAGAGCATTTCCGTCATACTCGAGCTCTCATTGGTTATCGCTCATCGCTTGTCGCCCATCGCGCGCAGTGTGCAGAGGCCATGAGCGATGCGTCCGCGTGGACAGCTGCTATACAATAATACATTTACATGTTTTCGTCAAGTATGAAGTGCAGTGAAAAGTGAATGTGGTGTCAATTGTTTATAGCAACGATAATTGCGGAGATAAAGGTAATGAGTCTTTCGATATTAAATATATGTTCAGTGATATATTGTCGAATATTCGTGCTTTCATCATTAAAATAAATAGCATCGATCCGCTAGTGCAGCGATTGTAGGTTATGCTATAATTGACAAAACTATAACAATAAGTTAACAGAACTATTTCACGATGAGTAAAAAATCAATTGCTTTACTATTCGATCGAAATAATTATCAAGCGTAGCTATGATTTCAAAAAATTAAAACATAAATGTTAAATCTTCCACATATCATAACAACGTGTCTGAAATGACAGGTTGGACCAGCCAGCCGTCAAAGGGAACAATTTTCTTCTATATCAAACACATTGAGGCGGGCTTTTTAAAAGCTAGAGTTACAAACATTTTTATGATGTTTCCAAATTTTTAATTTTTAATTTAAGATTTATGAACAATAATTTAATCACAGTTTATTCTTATAATAAATTATTCAAAATTATTACTTTTTTACAACAAATTACAATTAAATTTGCAAAAATAATTAAGTAACTAATTGAACAACAACTTTTATTCAGTTTACTTGCTGAAAGAAATAATGTCAATACAAAATTTATTATTATAAAATAATAAAATCAAAAATTAAATTTTAACAGTCGAGTAGAAATTTAAACAATAAATTTTATTCAAGTATTTTGTAAATTTAAAATGATTTTCTGAACGAATAATTTTATGAAAAAATAAAAGTTGTAAAACAATTGCTCAAAGCACATTCATACTTGTAAAAACTATGTACATCGTAAAAATAAATAAATAAAAATTGACATAATTGTATTTATGCGTACAAATAAATGTAACTTGATCCATTCAATTGTGATTTCCATTTACCTCCTTCTCTATATCCATACAAAATATCTATCAAACAAATAAAATTAAAATTTTCTTATGAAAAATGAAACCATTCCATCAGTATTTTCTTATGACGTTTTTTGGTTAAAAAGAGGCCAGTATGGGAGAGAAGGAGGTGGCTAACGACGAGCTCGGGATAATATTGTTTGCGTGTGTAGGCTCCGGTCGGGATTGCGTGAGTGTGTTCGCGATTGATCGTTTCATGGCATCTTGCGAAGGCCTTTCTATTTGTTATCGCCCGGGTTCTTTTTCCCGGTATTAAAACGTTGCGAAAAAGCAGTGAAAATAAATTATTGTTAAAGTATTAGTTCGCGGGATCTTTCTTGCCGCGCGTGATTGACACCTGACCCATCCCCTCTACCTTATTCACGAGGCTGCAGTTTGGCCGGACACTGAGTTCCCTTTTCTCGTCCCGACAAGCCGATTTTCGGCTGGTGCCCTTTACAAATTGTCGGGATAGGAAACAGGAAGTTTTGTGACTCTCTCGGTCTTTTTCCCCAGCTCCCTCGATTTTGCGGTCACAATGTTTGGAAATAATTCACATTTGGAAATAATTATTTAATTTAAGTGTGCGAAAACTTATTACTAATAAAGAATCAAATCAAAGGAACTCAAGAGGAAGTCACATGAGAGAGATGACCCAACGATGGGCCGCCCAGATACCACCATAAACTTAGCCGAACAATTTAACTTCTTAAGGTTTTTTCATTCTTAATCGTTTGGCGGTCGTTTGGTGGTGATTGGTAGGGTAATACGAAGGTTTGGTGGTCGACCGTTTCGTTGTAACTGAATGAGACTTTCTTTCCGTAAAGACGGCCGGACCTTTTTTTATTTATCACGCAGTCCAAAAATGCCACGCCGAATCGATGCAGAATCGTTTGGTGGTCACAAATATGCAAATCCCCGCGTTTGGTAGTTAATTAATCAGTTATGCTGGTCGAAAAATAATCTACGTCTAAGCGGATACGATGGGGGGCCGTAATTGGTGATTTATAGATCCAACGGAATACGGCGCAGTGATATTTCAATTTATTTATGTTTTCTTCGCTGATCTCGTTCCAATAAGTCTCAAACGGAAGATAATCGTTTGGTAGTGATTGGTAGCTTAATTGAAACATTTGGTAGTTAATTCCTTAATTACGCCAATCAAAAAACCATCTACGGTTAGATGTAGGCGATAGAGGGCTGTAGTTGGCTGCTGATGGATCGAACAGAATACGGAGCAGTGATATATCACGGTCTTTATGTTTTTTCACCGACATCGTTCCAATAAGTCTCACACGGAATATAATCGTTTGGTAGTGATTGGTGGCTTAATTATTACATTTCGTAGTCAACTCCTCGATTACGACGATTAAAAAATCATCTATGTTTCGACGAAGAAATAGAGGGCTGTAGCTGGCTACCGATGGATCCGACGGAATACGGATCAGTGATATCTCAATTTCTTCATGTTTTTATTCACCGATCTCGTTCTAATAAGTCTTAAACGGAAGATAATCGTTTGATAGTGATTGGTAGCTTAATTACAACGTTTGGTAGTTAATTCCTTAATTACGCCGATCGAAAAATCATCAACCTGTAGACACAGGATAGAAGGCTGTAATTGGTTGCTGAAGGATCTAACAGAAAAGAGAGCAGTGGTATTTAAATTCCATTATGTTTTTCGTCACCGATCTCGTTCCAATAAGTCTCGTACGGAAGATAATCGTTTGGTAGTGATTGGTAGCTTAATTATAACGTTTGGTAGTTAATTCCGTAATTACGCCATTTGAAAAACCATCTATGTTTAGATGAAGGGATAGAGGGCTGTAGTTAGCTGCTGATGGATCCAACGAAATACGGAGCAATAAAATATCTATTTCTATATGTTTTTTCACCGATCTCGTTCCAATAAGTCTCATACGGAAGATAATCGTTTGGTAGTGATTGGTAGCTTAATTAAAACATTTGGTAGATAATTTCTCAATTACGCCGATCACAAAATCATCTACCCTAACAAGGAGACGGCACGACCGTGGGGTCGGGGATTCGGCCGACTTTTTTTGTGGTGAAAGAGGACCCCTAGCACCTCATGTGGTTAAAGTAGTAGAACGTACTACTCGGAAAATTCTGAGAAAAATCGATTCAAAGTTTCTTAGGCACCTTATGAGTTTAAAATGTCAAACACTTGTCGAGCCGCCGTCTAGTCTGGACGGTTAGGGCTCTGCCTTTTGCGCCGGAGGTCTCGAGTTCGATTCCTTCTTCGGTTCTTTTTTTTGTTATCCCAACAATTATTCAAAACGTTTCTCAACCCTACATTATTTTTCATTTTTTGCAAATTATTTTCTTTTTTTTCCAATAAAAAAATTCATTACGGTGGGTTTTCTATTTTTCATTGTAAAGTATATGAGGAGGAACATTGGGTTTTTAATAAGAATAACAAAGTCGATTAGGAAAAATTCAATTTGTATTCATATAATAATTATTTACAAAAAACGCAGTGGTAATTATCGTACAAACAAACAAGGCAATAAGTTTTGTGACATCTTGCGCAACATATACGACGGATTTTTTTACAATCGCAGGGCGTTTGCAATACATGCGTACAAAAACATGTCCCATTAACATTCATGAAAATGTTTCTAGTAACTGATAATTTTTAGGCAAACCAGGCGTATTGCATCACATCTCGGAATATTGGTGACGATAATTGATGGTGAATTATTGAATGGATTTTTATACAATCTTCCCGGGAATTAATTTCACAATTCTGCTCTAACAATTCGCTGCAATTTACTATAAACTTTTTCATGAATTTTAATGGGACATGTTTTTGTACGGATGTATTGCGACCTCCCTGCGATTGTAAAAAATCCGTTTTTCTATGTTGCGCAAGATGTCGCAAAAATTATTGCTTGGTTTGCTTCCATGATAATTATGATTCCGGTTTTTGTATATAATTATTATATGAATAAAAATTAACCGGGTGCGTTGGTCTAGTGGTTAGCGTGCTGGCCAGCGGATCGAAAGGTCGCGGGTTCGAAACCCAGTCGCGTACTTTCGTCGGAAATGTTTTGTTTCGACATTTCTCGGCGAAAGACTACTAGTTCCGTGACTGGAAAGCGAACTTGTGACCGGCTGTATCGGTATAGGTTTTCCGCAGTTTCCCTATGCCCATGGCAGATCTGCCATGGTGAATAAGATACAGAGGGGGAAGTCGGCTGCGGTCTCAAGGTGGGAGGGTGGTAGGGGAGAATTGTGGAATAGTTGATAGAGGAGGTATGGATGTGGAATAGGAGGTAACAACGAAGTTGCAGCGGATTGGAGCTCGTAAAAAGGGGAAGACCTGTATAGTCCAGTCAAAAGTGGCCAAAGTCGAAAATTTTTGCGACCGCTTAGTGAAACACGTATTCCTATGATAATCGACCCGAGGAATCCGAATTTCTAGGAATTTTAACTATTAAGAGTGAAGAAAAGGGGTAAATACCGAAAAACATGCATTATTTCGAGAACGGAAAGGAAATCGCAAAAAAGTTTCGAACAAAAGTTGTAGAGGGGAAGATTTTACCCGGTAGATGTAGATGATGTTTTTTCTCTATGTCTAATAGTTGGGCCGTAAAGTTTAAAAACAAATTCACACCAATACTATCAACGCGCGAGGCACACGGACGTGACGAAATCTCTCTCTCTCGCTCTCGCACGACCGCTACCGCGCTTCGTTCGGGGGTCCCCGATGTTCGATCGGGTACTTTCGGCAGCCCAGAGGTACGTCAGCGTCTTCCTCTCTTGCCGGCACGGCGCGCCAACCGGCAGCTCGGCTCGAGAGTCCCCGGGACCAATCGGGGTTAGGTAGGGCATTTAAAATGACAAATCCGTTACCTGCTAATATTTCGTAGACTGAAATAAAAAGAGCGAGAATAGAGCATTTCGTTGAAACGACGTACAGAAAAGTACCTTTTTTAAAGGTCAAGCTCTATTAGTGGAAACGCCTATATGGAAAGGATGGTTATGAGAAATTTTGTTTAATAATGATTATAACATAATTTGTTTTCTTTGTGTATAAGTTTTTTATACAGTAAAAACATATGATTGAATGATAGTAACTCTAAATTCTAATATTGATAATATAATTTGTGTTAAAATAATAACATTTCATAAAATTATTATTGATGAAATAGCTGATTCTTTTATTCAAGTTAAAAGTAAATATCCTGCAAATATATTTGCTATTCATCGAATTTATCAAGTTAAAAGACAAATGATATTTCTAGTTGTTTCAGTTAAAACTATAAAAGGTATTAAAAGAAAGGGGGTCTTCTTTTGAGGGATTACATGCGCAAATGCAAAGTTTGTATAGTTTCATGAAAGGAAAATTATTAAACCAAATCAAAATGGGAGGGAAATGTCAATTGAAAAAATTAAATGTCTTGAACTTGTAAAAATATATGGGCTTGCGAAAAAATATATATGTATGTATGCTTTATTCGATTCCCCGTAAGGGTTACAAATGTCTCCGTTTCCTCTCCTCTCTTACATTCTTCCTTATAATTTCCTTGTGAACAAATATATAAAATTATTTCTTAAAATTAATATAAATAAAATAGTGAAATCAATTATATTAAAACAAATAAATTTATTCAATAATTTTTAATTCTTTGAATAAAGTTATTCAAATCAAATTTTAAAAGTTAATTAATCGACAATCAACTATTCGAAATAATATTGGAATAATAACAAAATTTGAATAGAAGAAATTCAATTTAAATGAACCATTGAATTGGTACGAAAATCAAAAATAGAAAATAGAGTTCTGACCATTTGAAGATACATTTAAAAAAAATGTTATTATTATACAAATTAACACTTTTTTCAATCTAAATAAAACTATATTTAAAGTTAATTAATTGTATAGTGATACTTGTGGAATATAAAAAATATTAATTTTAATAATTTAAAAATGACTTTTTAACTTTATATCTCAACTCATTTCTTTCATTAGAGGTAATTTTAATTACGATATATTGATTTAAGAGATCAAAACTTTAAATTCAGTCATCCAATGAAAATGGATAAGAAATTCATTGTATAACATTTTCATGATTAGTTCTTTCAATTGCAATGGGTATAAATCTATGAGTTTACCATACATTTCAGAACATTGTCCATAATATAATCCAGATAGATTTATATTAATTAAAGTTTGATTACTTCGGCCAGGGATTGAATTAATTTTCATACCTAATGATGGAACAGCTCAGGAATGAATTACATCTAAAGAATTAATTAATATACGAATTTGATTTTTATTTGGAATGATTATATTATTATCAACATCTAATAAACGGAAATGATCAGTAACATTGATATCCAATAGATTTAATTGTTAGAGTTGATATATATATTTCATCTGTTAAATATGAAACGTTGAATGAAGGAATTGCTAGATAAATTAAAATTAATATCGGAATTAATGTTCAAACGATTTCAATATTTTGATTTTGTTAAATAAACTTATTATTCAAATTATTAATTAATGAGGAAGAAATAATATAAATAATTATAATAGTAATTAGCAACAACATTATTAATGAATGATCATAAATTTGTTTCAAGTTTTCTGTAAATTGTAAATTAGCATCTTGTATATGTATGTAATGGTTTATTGCGTCCCCTTAGGGTTACATCTGGACCTCCGTCTCGTCTTCCTCCTTTTTACAATTCCGCAGCTTACACTTCTATTCCCTACTATTTACACTCTAGCTTAACCTATTCTTAATCCTATTCCGCCAGCCCCTCGCTCTCCTTCGTTCGCACTGCCGCTCTTCTCTTTTTTTCCGCCTTAATTCTACTTAAACCTACTCCGCTCACTCCTCTCCGCGTTGCCATACTTCCGTTTCCCCCTTTCACTCCATTCCGCTCTCATACCGATTCTACCTCTCCTCCTCTCTCATAATTCTCCTCTTCCCTCGCCTTCCTCCTTTCCTGCAGCCTTTTCATCCATTCCTCTCCCCCTCCTCCTTCATCCAGAATTTCTCTTACCCTTTCTCCTATCCCCCTTTCCTCCCCTTCTCCTCCTCCGCACCTGTCTATTACATGTTCCCATGAGTCACCCGCCTCCCCACACACCCTACATTTTCTCTCTTCCTCCGTCTCCCAATATCGCCCCTCTCTCATTTCGTTCCCTAACCTAAACCTCGCTACCCTTCTGTACCTTTCCTCTCCCCACCCTCTCTTTAAGTACCCTGGTACCCCTGTTGATACTACCTCTTTGTACCATCCATTAAACCTCGATCCCCTTATCCTTTCCCACCGCTCCCTTTCCTGTTCTTCTCTGTCCTCCGCCTCTATTCTCCCGTACCCCTCCCTTTCTTGTTCTTGTTCCGCCTCTCCCCTCCGTCTCCCTTTTTTCCTGCATTCCTCCCACCCCCTCTCCCACGCTGACCTCCCTGGTTCCCCCTCCTCTCCCTCTCCCTTATTTCCTCCCAGCATTTCCACGCCCACTCACTGCCTCCCCCCTTCTGTAACTTTTCCTCATATCTCCAAGCTCTTCTTTCTGCTCTCGTTCTTATTTTTTCCCTTTTCATTTCCTCTCTTACCATATATCCTGGTGTCCTCCGGTCTAACCCCAGCAGTCATCTTATATACCTTTCCTACACTGCCTCCATTGCCTCCCTTTCCTCCCACCCCCAGATCTCCACCCCATACCCCAGCACCGTCCATACCAGCGTGTCAAATAGCCACATCCTACTTCCCACATCCTTCCCGAAATCCCTCTTCCCTATTCGCCACACTTGTCTCATTACTGTCCCCACCTTCTTTATTCTCTCTTTCATCTGTGCCTCTTGCTCCCCATTCCTCTTAAACACATATCCCAGGTACTTGAATTCCTTCACTTCCTCTATCTCTTCCTCGCCCCACTTCCACGTCTTCTTTTTAAGCCTCCCCCCTCCTTTCCTAAACCTCATCACCTCCGTATTTCCCACGTTTACTTCCAGCTTCTTCCTTTTAAAGTACCTCTCCAGCCTCCTCATCATACTCTCCATGTCTTCCTCCCTCTCCACCATCACCACCACATCGTCCGCGTATGCCAGCGAGAATATTTTTTCTCTCCCTATTTTAATTCCTCCCCATTCCCCTTTTCTCAACTCCTCTTCCAGGTCTGCCGTGATTATGTTAAATACCGCCGGGCTTAAAGGGCATCCCTGTCTTACCCCCTTCTCCATCCAAAACACCTCTCCCGTCTCCCCCTGCCTTCACCCTACTTCTCATCTCCTCATATATTTCTTTTACTCTCTCCCTTAACCCTTTCCTTATACCTCTCTCCTTCAATGCCTTCGTTAATTATTCACGATCTACCGAGTCAAAGGCTGCTCTCAGGTCAATGAAAGCAAAGAGCTTTCCTCTCCTCTTCGCCACCCGCTTCCCTATCAAATAGTTTAATATATATATATTGTCTATCGTGTCCATGCCTGCTCTGAATTCCGTTTAGTTCTGCGGCACCGCTCCTACTCTCTCCGTCTCCTCTTCCAGCCTTTTTGCCAACACCGTCGCGTACACCTTGTACAGCGACGGCATCAGCGTCACCCCCCTGAATTCTTCCACTCTCTCGCCCTTCCGTTTTTTTGTAATTGGAACTATAATTACCTCCTTCCATCCCTCTGGCCAACCCTCCCCTTCCCACACCCTCCTGCAGATCTCCCAGGCCCAGTCAATCGCCTTCTCTCCTCCCCACTTCCACGCTCCGTTCGGCATTTCGTCTCCCCCCATCGCCTTGCCCTCTTTTATTTTCTGAATCGCCATCCTTATTTCCTCTTTCCTTAAACCCTCCTCCATATCTCCTCTTCGTTCCCTTCCTCCTCCCCCTTCCCCTCTTTTATCTGTTCCACCTAGCAGCCCCCGGAAGTATTCCTTCCACTCTACCGCCTTTATTCCGTCCTCCACTCTGTTCCTCCTCTTTCTTCCCCTGTTCACTATCTTCCACACTTCCTCTTCCGTCTTCGCTTCCGCTACCTCCCTAAGTCGCCTATCTCGCTCTTTCTCCTTTTTCCTCTCACACATCTTATTGTACTCCCTTTTCTTCCCCTTGTACCGTTCCGTCGTGTTTCTTCCTTTCCTCCATTTCCTTAGTTCCTCCCTCATCTCCCTCTTCTTCTTTCTACTTTCCTCGTCCCACCATCCTTCCCTTGTCATTCTTTTCGCCCTACCATCACCCTCTTCGCTCACCTTCATCGCCTCCTTCATTTTCCCCTCTATCTCCTTGGCCAACCCTTGCATGTCCCCTCCCTCTAATTCCACTTCCTCCAGTCTTCTTCTGTATCCCTCCTTCATCCTTTCCGTCCATTTGCCACTTTCTACCGTTCTTTCTCCTTTGCTCTGACCGTTTCTTTCCCTTTTCCCTTTTTTAATCGTCACCACTATCGGGTGGTGATCCGACTCCACATTGTCCCCTATCCACATCCTCTCCACCGCTTCCCTTGTTTTCCTGTCCCCTAATGCGTAGTCGATGACCGTCTCCCCCTTCCCCCTGTATATGTGAATTCTCCCTCTTCATCCCCTTCTATGTTCACGTTCAAACGCTCCCACCCCGTTTCCTCTAGCACCTTTATCAGCTTTCTTCCTTCCGTGTTTACCTTCCCGTCTTTCGACCTCCTTCCCTCCTCCCTCTCCTCCCTCTCCACCCGTCCGCGCGTTAAAATCCCCTCGAATTTTTACCCTCCTTCCCTCCTGCCGCTCCATCCATTCTTTTAGTCTCTCCGTTTTCCTTTCCATATCTCCGTTTATGTACACCCCGATTACTGCCCATCTATTGTCCCCCTCTTCCAACTCCACCGTCATCATCCCCTCTTCCTCCTCCCTGCCGCCTTTCCGTTGCGCTTTCATCTCCCTCCTCACCCCTATCACGATCCCTCCCATTGCTCTCCTCTTTCTCTGTCCCATCCTCTTATTCTGTCCCATCCTTTTTCTTCCACCCACGTCTCCACTATCACTACCACTTCCCAATCCTCCAATCCCTTCCAAAAATCCTTATCCTTATTCGTAAGACCCGCCACATTCCAAAACGCTATTTTCCACCTCCCCCCTTCTTCTTCCTTTCCTTTCTTTTTCTCGCCCTTTTCTCCGTCCTCTCTAATCGTTTTTTGATCCCCCCCTGGTCCCTTTCCCCTCTCGTTGTGACGCTCAGTCGGTGCGGATGATTGCGCACGCTTGGGATAGGTCGGCGGAATGATGTGGTCGACACGAAGAATTCTCTATTTTACTCCTATTTATTTCACAGCTTCATCATCGTGGAGTTGTTATTGTAATCAGCAGTTGCGGCGTTTGGCGATTCGCTCCAGAGGAGTGACGGCTGGGTGTTCGTGGGTCGTATGCCCGGCAGAAGGGCGAGAGGTGGGGTGGTAGCTCTGTCCTCGACTGGGAGGATTTTTGACGCTGGTGGCGGGATCTTAGTTTCCCACTCGCTGCCCGAAGATGTCTGCGATTCTCGGTCGGTCAGCGATGGTCTTGTCGCCTCGGAGATCTGGGTTCCTCTATGGACTCGTGGGCACCGGTGTGTCTGCGTCCCCACCGTACCTTTCGGAGAGCTAGGTATTGGGGAGAGCAGTGGCGGCCCTGCGGCTGTCCAGCGAGGGGACTTGTCATGAAGAATAAAGGTAAGGAGCCCGAACGCTGTACTGTGGACGCGGGCTATGGAATCAGCGAAAATTGTTACGGAAATATCCGCTGGCGCTGCTGTACTCAGGATAGGATACGACAGAGATGGAATGAGAAAAGAGAGAGCGATAGAAGAAAATATTCAAAGCGCAGTTATGCACGCAAGACAGATGGAAAAAATAATAAATTTATTCGTTTGTCGATTAATTCTGTCATCGTGCATTTGTTAATTAAATTATATACATAGGCAATTATTATATACCCCATTGAGCGGAACTCGCTCCAAACCCCATTTAACGCAACTCGCTCCAAACCCCATTTTTTTTCATTAGAGGCTTATCGCGGCTTGTCAAGGACGCGCTCACATGTCCCGTAAAACACACACATACGTGAAATATTAAACGAAAAACGAATATTCCGCGAGTTCTCGCGTCGAGGGCGAAGATCCGCAGGTGCGATTTTAAGGATATCTCGAAGGCTGTCCACACGTTTTTTCTCTCCCTCTCTCTCCTCCCCCTCCTCTCATTCTTATTCCCTCAGCCTCTTTCGCGATCTCTTTGCATGCCCGGAAATGAAAAATTCGCGGTCCAGTCGTGCGGCCGAAAATTGTGCCAGCGTAAATCACGTCAGAGCCTAAAGTAGCTCATAGAACAATTCTGCTTTTTTTTCAAACGAAACCCAAGGAAATCGAGAAAAATGTCCGAATTTATAAATTGAAGGAATTTTTATATTGAGAGATAAAGTATTGTCAATGAAAAATGAAGAATTAAATTAATGAAAAAATTGAAAGACATTTTCCCTTCATGTTCAATAAATACAACACTTACCTCCGTCGGAGTAAGAAAATCGTGACAGGTCGTAGGCACTTTATGTACGACAGCGTCGTTGCAAATAGCCACGGATCCATGAGAAGGTCCGGCTAACTGGTCGCAGGGAACATTCTGTTCCGGTTGACCACCGTTTTCCTGTCGAAATAAAAAATAATTGATTATTATATTTATCTCAATATAATAATGGACAATCTATGTCCAATTGTCCGAGGGGATAGCATAAGTCCAAATTGAAGAGGGGTAGCAGATAAGAATATTCCGCATATAAAAATTGAAGACCGCAAGAAAAAGATGAACTTTTGATAAATTATACTGCTGAACCGAGCTACAAACAATTAGCAAACACAGCTGCAGGTTAGCTGAGTTCATTCGATGAAAAGAGGGTATTATAGAAAAGTCAAGCGGAGCAGGAAAAGAATAGAGAAAAAAGAAAAAAAAAGTTGAGAAGTGGCGGAGAAACTCTTTCGGAAAGTCATGCCCCTGTAGCGCTGAATGTTTTTATGCATTTCACACAAAAAATTACTATAATTATTACAATCCTTACCTTGTTATGGACTGCGATGGGCATAGCATCAGCGATGAGGGTATGACGAAGATGAGGAATAACCTCGATCGTACCATCAGGCATTTTGATGCGGTCTTCTTTTATTATCGAGTCATTGGAAAAGTGAAGCTCGCACATGAAATCAGTGTGGGAGAGACACTCCCCGACGGATCTGCTCCATCGTTGTACCATATTCTACAAGATACAGGAAAAAAACAAAGCGGGTTGAAATTTCATATACACGCTAAATCATTGAGCAAATTTTTTTTCCTATAGGCAATAAGTGGCATGCAATTACTTCAGATTTCGTCAACAAATTACGCGCTCTATGCGTCATTTAACAAAAAGAAAACATTTTAACAGGCGATTTACCTTTGGAACCTTGAAGACGGACAACTGTTGTACTCCTAAGCGCTTGCACTTTGCTTTGCTGGCGTCTCGCCCAGTTTGACACCCTGGGTACGAACAGTATTTCGCCATTGTGCACTGCAACAAGAAAATAACCCAAAATAAAGTTTGTAATTACATATAATGACAATAATACGAATTCTAACCTCACTTACATGCTCGAGAAATGTATTTAATCAACCGATGAATTACAATTATAATATAATACAGAATATGGTTTCAAAATACCGTTTTCTTACCTGCTTTTGTATAATGCGGGGCAATCACTCACTGCACTCCATAACACTGATTTATACTGCAATTAAAAAATCCTTATTACAATTTCGCATTCACAGACGAACAGCCAAGAATGATATATAAATATTATAACCAAGAATTCTCCAGTTTATATATACGCTCTCTTCATAGCGTTACCGATGCCATACTTCACATCCTCCCCTCTCGGCACTTGCGCTTGATGTGGCTGAATTTCGAACCACAACTTTTCGTCACTTTCAGGGTCCACGTTTGGGGTGCTTTTAGCATACGCGTTCGGGCTCCTTACCTCTATTCTTCATGGGACTTGTACCGCCCAAGGAGACTAGAGTAAAGGAGCCCAAACTCCCTATCCTAGCCTGTATGTACGAAGTTCTTTCAATCGGTCGCAGAGAAGTAGTGCTCAGTTCCGCCGCAGGCGTCGCGAGTGTTCCCCAGAGCCCATAATATATAGTAATACAAAACTGCGTAAAGTCCGAGCTCCTCCTCATCGACCAATCGCAAGACAGGGGTGATCGTGTTTCTCTCTCGTACTCACCTGGAACAGTCATGGTGCGTTTTTACGCACACCCGAACGATAATACATCCAAGTAGGGATTACTTCTATTATAATATATAATAATATTGTGTACATATATATAATAAATGAAATATAAATAATATTAATGAAACAACTCGGGTTGTTTTATTCACGTGCAACACGAGTTATTTTGTTATGGAAACTTATGATTTGCCTGTTATGTTTAGAAATATAGCTAATTACAATAAAATGCGAATAAAGCGATAAACCAACTGTAATGTATCTCGTAATGTATTTATTATTCGGATGCGCGTTACTCCGTTTTCCTGTACAATAATAATAATGGTAAATAATAATAATAACATGTACATGCAAGAAACCGGGCGAATGCGGGAACGTTGGCTCTACATGCTGGGGTTGTCTTTTCAACATTTGTTTATTATATGTATATTCATAAAAACTCGTTATTTGCTAGTTACGTTTAAAAATGAAGCTAAATATTAATTGAATTAAGCGATGAACCAACCGAACAAGCCGTCAAGCCTAATTGAACCCCAAGCGCGGCAATCACTTTAATATGAAAAGATTATATTTATTGGCAAATGATTGTGTGGCGAAGTTGGTGGCCGCTAGATTACTGTATTGAAGGTCCTGAGTTCGAGCCTCGGTAGTTTACATTTTTTTCTTTTGCATTCGTACAGGTATCTGGTTGTACGAGCGAATTGAAGCAGTTTTAACAAATCAAAGAACTCGTCCAATTCCTAAAGAACTCGAACAAAAATAACATGGAAGAATATATTTTTTAATTTATTGCCATCAATAGTTGAAATTTGTTTTATAATTCCTACCTAGAGTGTTTACTGTTTCCCTTTATCTCATTACCTCGCAAGGAGTGGTCTCCATTATTATGCAGATAGTTCGATAGCTGCTGTGCTGGTGTACACGACAGATATATTTGTGTTTGACAGGCCCAAACAATTTTGCCGCCATAACACGGTCAGCTTCACCTTATGCAGTTTTGTATTACTATATGTTATGGGCTCTGGGGAACACTAGCGACGCCTGCGGCGGAACTGAGCATTACATCTCTGCGACCGATTGAAAGAACTGTTTGAGGCGGGAGTGTCGACTCCTTCTCTCTAGTCTCCTTGGTACCGCCGTACCCTAACGTCCCAGATGGCGAGGGAGTCTCGTGGCGGTCGGGTGAGGAATCCACGCTCACTTGAGATCGGCTCCTTCAGGGGGAGGAGCTTCCACGTTATCTCGTTAGTTGATGGCGCTTCCTGCTGGTTTCGTTTATCTTTGGTCTGACGCATGGGCATGCAGTCAGGGCGAAATATGCGAGGACAGCAGCGTCGCTGCTCTTCGGGGTCTCGCGGCGCTCCTTTTATTCCCGATCGTGTCGGGCTCCGGTTACGCGAGACTCGGGCGCGCTCTTTCTCTGCGCGCTCGCGGCTGAACTAGCGGCCGTACGTGAGTCGCACGCGGGAGGTGTCGGTCAGGCGGCCTAGTTCCAGGCGCCCGGGAGTGAGGGGCTCGAGCGTTTTCTTGAGGCCGTATCTCGCTCAATGTTAATTGTACATATATGATGGGATCATACAATGAATCCTAAAAATCAAATAGCTAATATTTGTTAGAGTTATCGAGTCCTTCCTGGGGTTTTGAAATTTCCCGCGGACCGCGAAGCTACGGTAGCGCCGACGAGGTGGCGCATCGGGCAGCGGGCGCGTCGAAGAGCGGCCGAGCGGGAGCCGCGTGGCCGTGACCGGAAAAGAGGCGATTAGGTCAGTCGGGCATCGAGCGTGAGTGCGAGAGTCCGTGAGCACAAAAAAAGGGTTAAGAAAAAAAAGGGTGCCGTCCTTTATCGATAGCCGAGTCTGCGTACGTGCAACCGGCGTGAGCGTCGACCGAGCGACCGCGATCGCCGGCGTGAGAGACAAAAATTTAAAGGGGCCACCGCGAAAAGGGCCGTGAGAAAAAGAGAGAGAGAGAGAATCGCGAGTGAGAGCAACGCATGGACGGTTTTGGAGTGCGCGTGCGTGTGGACTTGCCCTTAGGGCGATCGGTCAAGCGTTTAGCATGTATTGTCTTGAATGTGCCGTTTGTGTGTGTGTGTGATCCTTGCCGTGACTTTTGTACATTAATTTAGTTGAATATTCCTTCGGAGCATTTTTGTGCCGCGCTCTCATTATTACAAATAAAACCATACTTACGTAATACTAACCGTGTACCAATCCGAGACCTTCCTGCGAAAGACAAAAAAAAAAAGAAAGGGGAAAAGGAGGAAGGAAATAACATATTGAATAAATTATACGAATAGAACAAAAAGTTGATTTTTTTTCATTTTCGTAAAAACTATATGGGAAATTATATGGTATAACCAAATCCTGGTAAAATTAAAATATAAACTTCAGGATGTGCAAAACATCAAAATAAATGTTGGTATAGAATTGGATCTCCTATACCTGATGGATTACAAATTGTATTTAAATGTCGGTCTGTTAAAAGTAAAGTGACCCCTGCTAATACAGAAATAGCTCATAATAATAAAGTTGTTGTAATTAATATTAATCATGAAAAAAATCCCGATGAGTTGGAAGATTTAACAAATAACAATATAACATTTTTTAATATTTATGATTGTGGTAATAAAATTAATTGCTCCTATATTTGAGGATAATCCTGCGAGATTAAGAGAGAAAATGGCTATATCTAATGATATTCCTTCATGATATAAATTGAATGAAAGATGTTTCTTATAATTAATCAATTAATAGAAGGAGGTAAAAGTCAAAATCGCAAATAATTTATGCGTGGAAATGATATATCTGGGGCTGCTAATATTAAGGGAATTATTCAATTCTCAAATCCTCCAATTATAATAGGTAAAACTATAAAAAAAATATGATGAATGCATGGCGTGTAATGATGGAATTATATAATTGATAATTATTAATGAAGTAATGAAGATCCGATTACACCAGACAATATTCCCAAAATAAAATGAAGAATTCCAATATCATTATGATTAGTAGAGAAAAAAATCATTTTAGAATGATTTTTAGTTAACAAAAATTATTGCAAATTTAAAGATAAATTAGTTATAAAATTTTAAGTATTGTGTCCGATTTAAGTACTAAATTGTAAATTCATTTAAAAGATGAATTCTTTACTATAACATTATTAAGATTTAAAAGTAAATTTTTATTTTTATTTTGAAGATTAATCGTGTTTTAACTTAAAATGTTATATAATTCAATTATTTAACATGTATACATTTAGTGAACTGATAAATAAAGCTATAAATAAATTATTTATATTATTAATATTAAAACTTTATAATATAGATTAATTTTTAAGATCATTTTTTCATAAGCCTGAAGAAAAAATATTACGTGTGTAAAATGAAAAACAGATTGATATAATTATTGAAATTAATAAGATAATAAATATAATTCAATGTTAATTGAAGATCAGAAAAATAAAAAACGGTTGGGGCCAAGGCTTAATTTTTACTCCTTATTATAAATAAAAAATTCATATTGTGGTATATCAATATTTTATTGATATACATAATTAACAAATTCATATACAGCGGTATTGCTAGAATTCCTATCGCTCATTTTCTGGTTCAGTCTGTGCCGAAGGGCTGTCAGGTGAAAAACTCAGTCCCGATGGATTTCGTGCGAAAGGAAATATAGCCGGTAGCAGATCTCCACAATCCGACAGCTTAGCTATATATACTAGGCTGCCGAAGATACCCATTCGACTTTCGGAGACCGTCAGCCTAAGTACGTGCAGTGCGCCGGAAAGAGAGTAAGGGGCGGTTAGGTACCAGTGGTCTTCAATCTCCTCGATTGCGTCACGCGCGCGTTTATAGTTTGGTGTGAATTGGTTTTTCTAAATTTACGGCTGAACTATTGGAGATAGAGAAAAGAATCGTATACACCTATGAGGTAAAATATTCCATTCTACAACTTTTATTCGAAACTTTTTTTGCGATTTCCTGTTCGTTCTCGAAATAATGCATATTTTTCGGTTTTTAACCCTTTTCTTCACTGTTAATAGTTAAAATTCCTAAAAATTCGGATTCCCCGGGTCGATTAACATAGGAATACATGTTTCACTAAGCGGTCGCAAAAATTTTTGCCTTTGGCCACATTTGACTGGACTAGTACGGCTGGAAACGAACCAATGTATGCATAAAAATTGAATTTTTCCTAATCGACTTTGTTATTCTCATTAATAACCCAATGTCCCTCGTCGAATACTTTACAATGAAAAATAAAAAACCCACCTTTATGAATTGTTTTATTGGAAAAAAAATAATTAAAAAAAAATTAGCATAATTAAAAAAAATAATGTAAATAAATTTCAAAAATTAATGTAGGGGTGAGAAACGTTTTGGGATAACAAAAAATAATATCCGAAGGAGGAATCGAATTCGAGACGTCCGGCGTAAGAGACCGAGCCCTAACCGTCTAGACTAGACGGCGGCTCGACAAATGCGTGACATTTTAAACTCATAAGACCTGCGTCTAACCGTAGATGGTTTTCTCGATCGGCGTAATTGAGGAATTATCTACCAAACGTTTTAATTAAGCTACAAATCACTACCAAACGATTATCTTCCGTATGAGACTTATTGGAACGAGATCGGTGAAAAAAACATAAAGAAATAGATATTTTCTTGCTCCGTATTCCGTTGGATCCATCAGCCGCCAATTACATCCCTCTATTGCCTGTGTCTACGGGTTGATGATTTTTCGATCGGCGTAATAAAGGAATTAACTACTAAACATTGTAATTAAGCTACCAATCACTACCAAACGATTATCTTTCATTTGAGACTTATTGGAACGAGATCGGCGAAGAAAAACATGAAAAAATTGACATATCACTGCTCCGTATTCCGTTAGATCCTTCAGCAGCCAACTACAGCCCTTTATCCTTTCATCTAAACATAGATGGTTTTGCAATTGGTGGAATTAAAGAATTAACTACTAAACGTTGCAATTAAGCTACTAATCACTACCAAACAATTATCTTCCGTTTGAGACTTATTGGAACGAGATCAGCAAAGAAAACATAAATAAATTGAAATATCACTGCGCCGTATTCCGTTGAATCTATAAATCACCAATTACGACCCCCCATCGTATCCGCCTAGACGTAGATTGTTTTTCGACCAGCATAATTAATGAATTGACTACCAATCGCTGAGATTTGCATATTTGTGAACACCAAACGACTCTGCATCGATTCGGCGTGTCATTTTATGGATTGCGTGATAAAGAAAAACGGTCCGGCCGACTTTACGGAAAAACGTCTCATTTAATTCGTCAATCACCACCAAACGACCGCCAAACGATTAGGATTGAAAAAAACCTTGAGAAGTTAAAGTTGTTCGGCTAAGTTTATGGTGGTATCCAAGCGTGCAAGCTGTGACTTCCTGTTGAGTTCCTTTGATTTGATTCTTTATTAGTAATAAGTTTTCGCACACTTGAATTAAATAATTATTTCGAAATGAGGTCACGGATGAAAAAAAAATGTACGCCTCGGCTATGACGAATCAGGATCCAAAGTCATAACCGATCCAAGAACGGATATCCAGCGTCTTGATTAGAGGAATGCGATTGGTCACTGAAGGTCCAACCACCGAGCAAAATTGTAAACCACAGATGCACTTGCTACCTTTTGTCTGATTTCCCTTCAATGAGTCTTGATTTATATAAAAACTCCCGGAAGTATTTGGTATTCAATTTAGAACGATTGGTAGTCGATCACTAGATTGCGCCAACGAGAAATACGTTTCTATCGTGAACGGCGAGCTGTGATTGGTGGCCAGAAGCCGCAGCGGAAAAAGAAATTTCTAAAAAAAATTCACCCATTATTTTGTGGCTAATTCATTGTGATGAGACTTAATCGATAGAAAACTAAATCATAGCTTTTGGTATTCTATTCAGGTCGTTTGGTAGTCCATCAATCAATAATGGCCTCTGCACAATGCGCGCGATTTGCAACGAGCGATGGGCGATATCCAATGGGAGCTTCACTTTCCCCGGGGGTTTCTGGAATACCTGAGCTCCCATTGGATATCGCTGATCGCTCATGGCAAATAACGCACAGTGTGCAGAGGCCATAACGCTAACGCAAAATACAGCGAATTGGGAATGGAGCGCTAGGATTGGTCGCACGAAGCCGCACTGACAGAATTATTTATTAGCATAGATTTACTCGTCATTTCTTGTCCGATTACGTTCTACTGGGCCGCGATCGATAGAAAAACATCCAGTAGCGTTTGGTATTCTATTCGGGACGTTTGGTAGTCGATTATTGAAATACGATAACACAAAATACGTGCATATCAGGAATAGAGAGCTGTGATTGGTCGCCAGAAGCCGCAGGGGCAGATCGATGTGACATTTTCATAATTAGATTTGTTAATAAACTCCGACCGAACCGAAAGAAATTACGCGTATCCGAAACGGAAGGCTGCGATTGGTCGCGATAATATACGATGGTTTTGCGATAGATGGCGTTGGTTGTCGAGTCTTTTTCCGCTGCTGATCGTCCTATCTTATGGATCGAAATTTTCTTTTTGATTTTCCGACAAAACGGGAAACAACCAAAAGATTCGAATGGTTTACCAAACGCTACCAAACGACCACCAAACGATTCGTAAAAAAAAGTTTGATTCGTCAAAGTGGGGGGGCTAACTCTGACTAGGTCCCGTAAACGCGGTATAAACAAAAGTGCCTCCCCTTCACTAGCGCCACGGTGGAATGTGCAGAGAGAGGCGTCACTTAGAGTCACGCATTTTTGAACGGAGGGCCCAGACCTGTATATACGACTGTGCTCCATGCAAAGTGTAGAGTGGGGATAATGAGTCAAACACAGCGACCCCAGGGGACAGACGTTGCAATGAACTCAGTTATTTATCTGGCAAATCTGTATAAGCGTAGTACGAGATTTTTATTATGTAATAATTTGCAAAAATACTGGGAAGACTAGTAAATGCACATTTTTATCGATTTCCTGTGCCAAATTGAGAGCTAAAGCAACGCAACAAGTGAATAACCGCAGTTTTTCCTTTAAAGAAGTTTTGTAAGGCGTCAAAGAAGTAGAGGTTTGCTTTATGACACGAGCGTAAATGATTAGTAATTCACACCCGGGAAAAAAAGTTCATGTCTGAGTGGATATGTTCATATATGTTTCAGATATTGTCATACATGTATCAGATAGATTTATATCTGATATTTTACAGTATCATATATGATTAGGTCTGATCATATTCCACATCACATATGCATATAGAAGATCATCTGGTCTGACCATATATGAACTCATATCTGTTTATATCTGGAAGTATCTGGCCTGACCATATATGAACTCATATCTGTTTATATCTGGCTAAGTGCCAAGGCGAGTTGGTACTGTAAATTCGTATCTGAACATACATGATGTGATATGTGAACGTATCTGTTCGTATAACATCATATCCGATCAACTACGGTACCAGACTCCGCTACATAGATCTCATGTATGTTTTTGTCTGGTCAGGTACCAAGGCGAGTTGGCAGCGTGAAACCATATCTGAACATATATGGTGTGATATATGAGCAGGCACGTTCATATAAAATTTTATCCCATCGGATACGATACCAAACCTGGAAAATATACGAAGTCTTATACACTCATACCTTGTCGTATATGCAGTTCAGTTGTTCACACATGAAAACACCTGCATATATGAAAAGATATATGAGGATATGAGACGGTATCCGATCAGATATGGGACCTCACCTGACTGTATTATATGTGATCATGTGAGTTACTATAATATTATTAATTATTAACACGTCAGGTGATGACGTGTTAATAACCCCGCTCTATATATGTAAACATTTTAATATCTTCATGACTGCACTAACAAGATTTGATCTGTCTCAACAGGGTAAGATTTGCTCTGATATAGTCGGAGTCATAACTGGTCTGATGGTTCAGATAAACTATGATTCTATTATATGGGCAGGTCTATTGTTCATAGATGTCCAGGTCTACTGTATTCTTATACGGACAGACAGATCCACGGTATTTTATTCTTATACGGACAGACAGATCTGGTCCAATAAGATTAGATTTGCCTGACATGATCAGATCTGGCCCAATAAAATCAGATCTACCTGACATGATCAGATCTGGCCGAATAAAATCAGATCTGGTCCAACAACATCAGATCTTGCCAGGGGATTGGGTCTGGTCAGACCTGCTGCGATATGGGCGGGTCTGCTCTCAAAATTATCAAAATGGCTCTGATATGATCATACATGCTCAGAAATAAGCATACATGATCTGTCATGATAATACATGAACAGATATTGCCAACTTTCTTGTCTGATCATATCTGATTCTACAGATATGATTCAGATATATTCAGATATGAACTTTTTTTCCCGGGCAATACTTTTAACCAATTAATTTTGCACAATAACTCTAATTAATAATTCACAAAACATGACCGGAGGTTAAACAAAAGTTTAAACTTGGTTCATGTTTTGTCCTTAACTCTTCTACGACCCTAACGTATTCAGTAGATACCAACAGTTTTCCCTTATTGTTAGATTGAGTTTGAGGTTGGAAATTGGTTTTGTGAGTTATGATCACGAAGCCGGTGTTCAGAATTATGCTCAGTCCCGTCCGAACACCAAATTTGTTCTTTATTGTCCCGTTCGAACACCGATATTGTTCTCATTACATTGGATTTTGTAATGTAAAAAATTCTATTACCCATTACATTGGATTTTGTAATGTAAAAAATTTCCATTACTCATTACATTGAATTTTGTAATGTAAAGAATTTCCATTACTCATTACGATGTAATGAGTAATGGAATTTTTTTACATTACAAAATATAAAGTAATGAGTAATGGTATTTTTACATTACTTTTTCACGTAGAGAGAGAGAGAGAGAGAGATTTTGCTCTTAATTAAATCAAAAGTAAATGGTTTTCACGTAAATAATATAACTTACAGTATTAATGATTATTCATTTTTATTCGTACAATTCAGGGTTCATTTCACTATGCAACGATCACGCATCGAATCGACGTGAATTAATTTTCGCTGTGATCGAAAATTAAAATTTTGGGGCTAAATTAGCGGTGTTTTTTAATTGATAATTTTTTACGCTACGCTTGTGTTAAAAACATTTTACTTAAGGGGTCTTCTCACTTTAGACGCTAAAAAGGCTATTTTCATGAATTTTTTGATAGGCTTACATTATAGATATTGATATAGAAGTTGTAATGATTAATAAATACACTTTCGAAATACATTGAAAAAAATTGTTTAAGTCAACATTCATATACGAAAATGGTAGTTCAAAAATGTAGGTCTACGCTGTTGATGAAATCACGGAGATGAGTCATCCGAAAGAAAAAAATCAAACGGTTTTACATTCAGTATGTTAATGGCTATAGCGCATATCATAAGATTATTAAGATATGCAGAAATAACAAAATGGCGAACATTTATTGAAAAAAGAAAAAAACGTGTCTTTTTCACCGTTTTTGGCAACAAAAGTAAATATCAAAATTTAAAAAAATCCTTGACATGCTCTATATCTATAGTTGTAAAGCATATGCGGTTAAAGTTTCATAAGGATCGGTTTAGTAGTTTCGATGATTTTATCAACAAGCCGTCGAAAATCGTTGTTTCGAGAAAAACGCGATTAAAGATTGTTTGGGTTACATAAATACATAACAATTTTTTTAAATTTATTTCGAAAGTGTATTTATTAAGTGTAACAACTTTTATAATAATATCGATAATGTAATCGTATGAAAAAATCATGAAAATAGCTTTTTTTAGCGTCTGAAGTGAGAAGACCCCTTTATCAAATAATCACCGTCAAACGAATTCCGAAAGATTATAATAGAAAAAAGTCGAAGTTATATATGCAAATGAATTTTTCGACCCAACAACGCCGAAAAATTGGTCAAACTTCGTTTTTCGATTTTTTCATCGATGTGTTTGTTACCTACAAATGATTGCGCATCCATCCATCCATTCGTCCGTCCGTTCATCCATCCACCCTCCCTCCCTCTCTCCCGCTCCCTCTCCCTCGCCCTCTCTCTCCCTCCCTCTCCCTCTCCCTCCCTCTCACTGTCTCTCTCTCTCTCTCTCTCTCTCTCTCTCTCTCTCTCTCTGTGAGTACAGCCTGTCACATTGCTTATCGCTCCTCCTTTATCAGTGAATATTTTCTTCCGAATTTTGCCTCCGGGCGTTTTTGTTTTAGATACAAAGCACGCTCAATTTTGCTTTTCACCGGAGTTCTGAGTTTTTTCATCGCCTCAAAGCTTTTGTGCGTTTTCTCCCGGTGAAAAGTTTTCCAAACGCTATAACCTCACTTCTGCTGTGGTCTCCCCGCACGCCGCACGTCGTCGGACCGACCACCAAACGTGAGCCGCTGATTCCGCGCATGCGCCGACGCCTCCCCGCTTTTCGCTCTGCATGCTTCTGTCTCTCTCTTTCGCACCATCTGAGTGAGTTCAACTATATAGCTATAGCGACCGCGGTATCTAACGTCTCATTGGCTGACCACGCGACGGTTACTCGACTCACTGACCGTCCAGCGTGAAGTTGCCTGCTATCACCGACACGTTCTCATTGGTTGGTCATATGACGGTAATGTGACCCGCTGACCGTACAGTGTGAAGTTGTCAACCATCTCGACGCATCTTAGCATACTAGTCGGCGGTATATCAGCGAGACTTATTGAATCCTACGGTCTAGCGTCGGGGTCTCGGCTCGGGTGATTGCGGCAAATTGCGTTTGCAACTATTTTGTAATACAAGCTACGTTTTCCACCATGTCTACGCCACCGTCACCTACCGACTCTCGACCTGGCTCGCCTCCTGGCTCAGAGGGCTCTGTCTCCTCTCGCGGATCCTCGCGTAAGAGGGATAGAAATGGCGATGACGGCAAGCTTAAGCCTCCATCTAAAAAAAGCATGCAGCCGCCTAAGACACGACAAACTCACGCACACACCCTGGATAACGTCATGGAGGGACTGGCGGCTATTAATCAGACTCTCGCAAGCTATAAAATCATCCTCGACGATATTCCTGGGATTCGCTCTACTGTCAACTCTGTCAGCGCCGACCTTGCGACTCAGAAGGCCACTACAGACAGGCTCACCAACGTTACCGACTCTCTGTCCGGGTTGACGCAACACCTTGTAAAGGAGAACCAGGAACTTAGGGACTCGCTGCATAAACTGGAAGCACGGGTCGAACAGCTCGCTCCATCTGCTGCGTCATCCTCCTCTAGCTCCATTTTCGCACAAGAGCTTTCCAGACTTGCGGCAGCCACCAACTCTACGGCAGCGCATGTTCAACGGGCGCTATCTCATCAGGGTACTCTTAAGGAGTTTACCGTTTCCGGCTTCAGTTTTGGCACCGTTGAGGAGTCCGTTCTCCTAAAACTTGCATCGGCAATCGCTGCCACATTGAAGGTAAACATCAAACCTGGCGACCTCGTCAGCGCAAGGCTACTCCGAAAAAAGCCGACCACTGTTACTACGCCTCCACGAGCTCCTGCCGGGGTCGAATTCACCAGGACCTCATTTGCGGTGGTGTGCAGCTGCCCTAGCCTGGCTCCGCGTCTCCTTTCGGCCAAGCGCAAACACGGGGTTTTGCGTTTCTCAATGCTGGACAGGGAGCTGCTTGCGGGCGTTGATTTCACTCCCCCTGCGGCTGACCTTGTCATCAACATCAACGAGCTTCTGCCGACCAAAGTTCTGCAAGTGCTAACTGCTGCTAAGAAGACTCTAAAGCCCGCTGGCTTCAAGCATGTCTGGTGCAGGAACCACACAGTTCTCGCTAAAAAAACTGATGATGGCATCACGCACACCGTGAATACTCCCGAAGACGTTCCCAAGCTGCTGAGCCTTTACCGAGATCAAGAAAAGTAGCTCGTTCCGCCTGCTCACTCCGCTCCACCTACCGCTTCCGATTTCCGTTTCTGCTGCGTGAATGCCAACTCACTGCGCTCGCACCTCGACTCCATTAAGGGCTTTCTTGACGAATCCGCCTCATTCCATGTCATCGCCGTAACCGAAACCTGGCTTGCTCCCCCGATTCCCGACTCTCTTGTCGCCATATCGGGATACTCTATCATTCGGAACGATCGCAATGTACATGGAGGTGGGGTTGCTCTGTTCGTCCATAAGTCTCTCGCTGTTAAAGTCATCACCAGGTCATCGGGCACTGGCATCGGATCCATCGAGTTCATCATGTGCGAGCTCAGCAGTCTCGGCTCACCTCCGATCTTTGTCGCTGTGGTCTACCGCCCTCCTCACGTCCCTTTTACATTTCCGCAAGATTTCGAGCTGGAACTTGGAGGCGCCATGGATTGCTACAGTCACAAGGTCATCATGGGCGATTTCAACGCGGACCAACTCGGCGACAGTTTCGACGCACAATATATCAGAGGATTACTCGGCGAACTCTCGCTCAAGCTTGTCGAACATGGATTTACACACTGCTCTGGTGCTTCCGAGACGTGGCTCGACCTCTGCCTGGTCGATGAATCTGACGAGGTTGTTGCTTGGGGCAAGTCAGATTTTCCGCTTGGCGCCGGACACCACCTGATCCACGCAGCGATCAAGATCGCTCGAATAAAACCATCCAGCAAAACCATAGTCACTCGGAGGTTGGGAAAACTATCGGGCCCTGACGCCAGAGAGGCCTTTGCGGCCGTCGACTGGGACTCGCCTGCGACGCAGGAGTCTTCTGCGGATACGCTCCTTGACGTCTTCTACAAGCAGTTCTTTTCCACCCTGGACCTGGTCGCTCCTGTCACTACAGCAAGAGTCAACTCGGAGAGGCACGCCCCGTGGATGACGCAGGAACTCAGAGCTTCGATGCGACTTGTCCGGACCCACTATCGTCGCTTCCGCCGTATCAGGTCGGAGAGCAGCCTTGCTGTCTATCGCCGCACCCGCGACGCCCTTCGTCCCCAGCTCTCCGCGGCTCGAGTCGCCTATTATAAATCTCGTCTCTCTGGCTTATCTCCCGAGGCTACGTGGCGCGAGTTACGGAACCTCGGATTGTCTAAGGAGCGTAGCGTCGCACGGCTTGCTGTCCCGCCGGAGGAACTAAATGCTGCCTTCGCCAGTGTCTCAACGTCCGATCACAGGGCCTCTGACGATGACAGCAACCCCGATGTGGTGCTTCGACCAACGCTGGGTCGTCCTCTGCTGGAGTTCAGCAGGGTCTGCTCGATCGAAGTGGAGAGAGCTATGCTGATTTCCCGCTCCGATGCTCAGGGTGCGGACGGGCTTACGCGTCGCATGCTTGTTCCTGTCCTACCCTTGCTGCTCAACTTTTTCGTGACGTTGTTCGATAAAACGATCAGCGAATGCTGTTTCCCGCAGGCATGGAAGCGGGCGGTAATTGTACCGCTACCCAAGGTGACATCTCCGGCCAACGTCGGCGACTACCGGCCCATCTCGCTACTACCGACCCTTAGCAAAGCTCTGGAGCACCTAATTCATAATAGAATTTCTCAATACATCAAGCGGTACAACATCCTCGACCCCTTCCAGTGCGGTTTTCGCGGAGGTCACAGCACGGAGACAGCTCTACTTAAGCTGCTCAACGACGTCAGGATGGGCATGGACAGAAGGAAAGTGACGGTACTTATTCTCTTCGACTTTTCCAAGGCCTTCGACACAGTCTCACATGACCTTCTGCTCCGAAAGCTGCGAGACGTTGGCTTCTCTGGTGGAGTGATCGATTGGCTTCGCTCCTACCTCGTTGGCAGACTGCAGGCGGTCAAAACCGAGGATGGCACCCTCACGGGCTGGATCGGTACCAACACAGGCGTTCCGCAGGGCTCCGTCCTTGGTCCGCTCCTTTTTTCGCTCTTCGTCAATGACATAGGTTCTGCTATATGCTCCGCGAAGCGCTTACTGTATGCTGACGACCTACAGATATACTCCAGCTGCTCGCCTCTCGACCTACCGGACTGTATTCGGCAGCTTAACGGGGATATTGCTAGAATTAGCGATTGGGCGTCGAGGAATCAGCTGAAGCTCATCTACTCAAAACCAAGGCTATTATACTTGGCAACAACCGCCTTATCAACCAGATTGATATCTCTGAGCTACCACCGCTGGGGGATGGACAGATCACGTACCCTTCGTCTCATCAGTACGGAACCTTGGTGTCGTCATTGACTCAAAACTCTCCTTCAAGCACCACATCGCAGGTGTAACGTCGAAGGTCAACAGCGTGTTATTCAAGCTGTGGCAGCTGCGGGACTACACGGACGAGGGTCTTCGCGTAACGCTGGTCTCCACACTGCTGCTGCCTCACATCAGTTACTGCTCGTCGGTCCTTCTCGGAGCTGGGGTAGTCAACGATCTTAAGCTACAACGCTTGATGAACGAGGGAATCCGGTTCATCTTCGGGCTTCCTCGTGACGTCTCTATCTCCCCGTTTAGACGTGAGCTCGGCTGGCTCTCAATTGGTGAGAATCGTGACTTCAGCGTTGCTTGCACAA
>OZ023319.1:40822179-40972299 GCA_964007375.1 Ophion obscuratus | reverse complement strand
GCAGAGTTGGAGTTCAGACGTGTTTCAAATGCGCTCCGCCATTGAGTCAATTTTTTGGTGGAAAAAAGTGTGCAACAAAAATAAAAACTATAACAAAGTGATCAGTTTTGTGTGGTGAACAGTTTGAACTATCGATGATTCTGATACCTATCGGGATCGCGGGCCTGTGAACCTTCTTGGGACTGACATTGTTTGATTCGCGAAGAAGGTGACGGCGACCATTGCCGCTGCCACGGTGGCACGGTAAGAGCGCGCAATACGGAATAACGCAGTGCGGGATGGCCAATTACCGACCGTACTGACAATGGATACCACGACTGAGTACGATGAATATCGATGCTCAGGTTGCAGAAAAGCGATCAAAAACGTGGCAGTACGATGTAAGACGTGTCCGAAACTGTTTTATCATCCGGGATGTGTGAATAAGCATAAGGTGTACGATAAAAACAGAGAATTAGTGCAGTGTAAGGGTACCCTCGAAAACTTCCCAGTTGACGAAACCCCGAAGAATTCGACACCCGTGGCAGGTAGCAGCAGTTTCAACAGAGACCGATTCGGTTCAACTGGGTCAAATACCGCAAGCAGAGTTATGAGTGCGTCAGCAAATATGGAAGTAAAAATAGACTGGTTGGTGAAAACCGTGAAAGACTTAAAGGATGAAGTTGCATGCAAGAAAGAAGTTAAGATTATTATTAAAGAAATAGTCCAAGAAGAATTAGGAAGTATGAAGAGCGAAATCGAAGAAATCAAGAGGATGCTGCAAGGAGGAGTCTTAGGTCCAGCACGGGAAGTAACAAAAACATATTCAGGAGCCGTCAAAGAAAAGAAAAAAGAGAAGGTTATAATTATCAAGCCTAAAGAAAAACAAGAAAGTGAGGGCACAAAAAAGACGATCAAAGAAAACGTCGACATAAAAAACATGGCTGTGGGAGTAACAAGGTTAAAGAAAGGGAGTAATGGAACAGTGATTTTGGGCTGTGAAACGACAGAAGAAACAGAAAAGTCAAAGACCATAGTCCAGGAGAAAATGGGCGAAGGTTTCAAAGTCACCGAAACGATGCAACAAAAACCGAAAATTAAGATTGTCAACATGGAGACGGACGAATTAGAGTTGGCAGACGATGAGCTGGTTGAAACAATAAAGAAGCAGAACGCAATGGAAGAAATTGAAGGAAGGGAAATGAAAATCGTCAAAAGAATAAACAAAGAAGGAAGACACGAAGGCTCAATAATAATGATAGTCGATGAAGGAACCCATCAAGAGCTATTGATGAATGGCAAGATCAGCGTGGGATGGAGAAAGTGTCCGGTATACAACCACATCAATGTGAAGCGATGCTACAAATGTTGGGGCTACTATCATATAGCAAAGAACTGCACAAGAGAGGAAACCTGTCATAAATGTGCCGGAAACCACGAAGCGAGTAAGTGTACAGCGGCGGAAAGCAAGTGTATAAACTGTGTGTTCAAAAACAGAGCATTGAACCTACAGATAAACACGGAACATGACGCACTTGATCGGGAATGCCCTACGTATAAAAGAGCAATCCAAGAAGAGAAGAGGAGAGCAGGCTGGGACGATTAGCAACTACAGCAGGAAGAAACGTTATGGTATACGAATGCGCAAAGTCTTATTGCACACAAGGAAGAAATACGATACCAAGTAGTGGACAGAATGAAACCTGCAATTATAGCGTTATCAGAGACCAGGGTGACGACCGAAATAGAAAACAGTGAAGTGTATATACCGGGATACGGTATAGTCAGATGTGATGCGGAGAATAGGAACACAGGTGGTGTGATCTTATACGTCAGAGACGGTGTTAAATTTGATATGATACCAATAAGTAAAATAGAGTCAAACTGTTGGTGTGCTGGAATAGAGGTTAAGGACGAACATTATAAAGGAGTGATCGCAGTTGTGTATCACTCACCAAGTGCGTCGGATGCCGATTTTATACGATACATAGAAGACATTACTGAGGAACTAACAATAAAAGGAGACTGTTTGATAATAGGTGACTTTAACATCGATGTTACAGTAGAAACGTTCTATAAAAAGAACTTAATAACAGGAATGATGAGTCTAGGGATGAAGAAATATGTTAATAAGCCAACGAGAATAACGCAAAATAGCCAAACAATTATAGATTTATTATTTGCTAATATGAGTGTACAAGTTCAGGTGGAGCATGAACCAAAGATAACGGACCATGGATGGATAAAAGTCACATTAGTTAACAGGACGGAAAAGAATGAGTGCAGAGAATATAAAGCAAGAAACTATAGTAAAATCGATGCGAAGGAATTTTCAAGGATGTTGAGCACTACCATAAGACAAATGGAAGTGGTAGATGCAAGCCAACGAGCAAAAATGCTTGTTGATAACATAGTGGATGCACTCGATACGTTTGCACCGAAAAGAACAGTCAAGATTCCAAGGGTTTGGGACGGGAAAAAATGGTATTCGGAAGATATCACAGTAGCAGCGAGAAGAAGAGATGAGGCATACAAAGTAGCAGTTTTCACTGGCTTGGAGGAGAAGTGGCAGAAATTTAAAATAGAAAGAAATATGGTGGTTAAATTAATAAGAGAAAAGAAAAAGGAGTATTATGAAAAGATGATAGACGACAATAAGAAGGACCCGACAAAAATGTGGAAAACATTAAAAGAATTAATTAAAGGAGGACCAATAGGTACACGGGAAGTAGAAAACATAGACTTTGAGATATTGGATGACACGATGGGAGGTAATATAGCTGATAAATTTAATGTGTTTTATGTACAAAGTATAAACAATATAGTTAATTCAATACAGCGAGATACGTCTGGGAGCCCAAACAGAAGAAGGATTCTAACGGGCGTTGGGATGGATGAGGAAAGAATAATGGGAAAATTTGATGTTGTTGAAATAAAGGACCTAGAGAAGATTGTGATGGAACTCCCAAAAAAGAAGGGAACAGAAGAAGGAATATCAAGTGATGTATTAAAAATGGCGTTTAGTGCAATAAAAGAGGAATATGTAGAAATAATAAATGGGTCGCTAAGGGAGGGATGTTGCCCGGACAGCTGGAAAACTTCCACGATTATACCGATTCCAAAGATGAACAAGGCCGAGAAAGCCAGTCAGTACAGGCCAATTAATATGTTGCCACTGTACGAAAAAATGCTCGAATTAATAGTGACAAATCAAATTGAAAAACATTTAGAAGCCAATGACATTATAACGGAGCATCAGTCGGGATTTAGAAAGCAATATTCGTGTGAAACGGCGATTCAAACTATTGTAGATGAATGGAAAATGGAAATTAGTGAAGGAAAATTGGTAGGAGTAATCTTCATGGATCTAAGACGAGCTTTTGAGACCATAGACAGGGAAATATTATTAGACAAGTTATACCAATATGGGCTTAGAGCAAAGGTATTAGATTGGTTCCGAACATACTTGAGAAATAGAACACAACAAGTTCGATTTAATAATGAATGGTCTGAAATTATTTCCAATGAACATGGGGTACCGCAGGGGTCAGTACTAGGGCCGTTGCTATTTATTATATATATAAATGATATAGTTAATTTGTGTACAGAGGAATGTGCAATAAAAATGTTTGCTGACGATACAGTCATATATGTAACTGGCAAAAGCAGCGCGGAAGTGGAGAGAAAGATGAATATGCTATTAAATATAGTGGAAAAGTGGATGGATAGAAATAAATTTAAAATGAATGTAGAGAAAACAAAATATATGGTTGTCAGTAGTATAAGAAAAAGTGCGAGTGAGAATATTGTAGTCAAGTGTTTGGATGGAACGGAACTAGAGAGAGTGGAGACGATAAAATATTTGGGTATAATTATTGATGACAAGCTACGATTTAAAGAACACTGTGAGTATATGTTAAAGAAAATTGGTAAAAAAACGAGTTTCCTAAATAGAGTAGGGCATTACGTATCTGTGTATACGAGATGTGTCATATATAAAGCAATTATCGCCCCTCACTTTGAATATTGCGCAACGCTGTTAGTGGGTATGGGAGAAACAGAGTTGAATAAACTGCAGATCGCGCAAAACAGAGCGATGAGAGTCATATTGCAATGCAACCGATACACGAAAGTCGAAGATTTGCTGAATGCGGTGCAATTTATGTCTGTAAGGCAAAGATTGTACTACAATGTATGTATATTTATATTTAAAGCAGTGAAAAATCTACTGCCCAAAGAACTGAAAAGTCGGTTACAAATAGTGAGAACGAGGACTGGTAGGGAGACACGACAAGCGGAAAATATAGTAATACAATTTCGGAGAACGCGAAGCGCACAAAAGAGTATGTACTATGACGGAGTGAAAATGTATAATGCATTGCCAGCTGATCTAAAAGGCTGTGAAAAAGTCGAGCAGTTTAAACGAATGTTAAAAGAATATGTTGTGTCAACAGTAAAATGAGATGTACTTAGATTTTAAGGAAATATGTAACAATATGTACAACAAATAGCTGAGAAAGCTAATAAACATCAATCAATCAAAAATCAATCAATCAATCAATCTCTCTCTCTCTCTCTCTCTCTCTCTCTCTCTCTCTCTCTCTCTCTCTTTTAAGAGAGGCTACTTTTGTCTTTGCTGTATGCCTCTCACCTCTCGACTATGTTTCAAATACCGACGTCGTATAGCGGGTGATATTTTCTTGTGTACCGACTGTGGTAGTGAGTTTCACCCCGGGTGCTGCGTAGCCTATCTAGCGTATCGGAGCGCTTCGGCGTGTTGCGTAACAAATTTGAAAACTTCTGCATCTGAGTACAGCGCCAAAAAGCTAACGAAAAAATCGAGTGAACGATCGGGTTCACAATCCCCTCGCGTGCGAGAAAGTCCAGTTAAACGTAGTGCAGTAAATAACGTTAATACTTCCAGTACTGTATCAGTTGCGGTCTGCTCTGACATTACAGTAAGCGTTTGTGCTACGAGGAAAGTCATGGATGAAGCACAAGTCAATAGAATGATTGAAGCTATGAATAATTCTAATATTACAAACAAAAACCTAGCAGAAAGCATTCAGCGACAATCAAGCATCAATGATGATATAGCGAAAAAACTAAGCTGTCTACCGGAACTTATTGCGAAAGTAGAGAAGCACGATGAAACTATTGAGCGTCTCGAAGCAAGTATCGCACGTTTAGCTCGTGAATTAGAGTTACTCCGATCTACGACTGAGTCGAGTAGAAATCAAGCGTCGGCAGGGATTATCTTGTCAGGAATTCCACTCTCAATTTCCGATGAACATGAATCTCTTGTCCGAAAGATTTTTAATGCGCTAGGTATCCCAGAACTCTTTAGTGACGTTCTCAACATTCGAGTTCTGGCGCGAAAAGGAACATCTGCCGTTGGCGAAAATAGTCAAGCTCGTAGCACAGTGACGATGAAGTCATTATTAATAACATTGAAATCCACATTAGTTCGCGACTATATTATCGAGAAAAAACGCCAAAAAAGACGTATTCCTTCGAGATGTGTTTGGGATTGATCAGCCAGGGCGCATCTATCTTAACGAGTTTTTACCGGCGGCGACTTACCAATTATACCAAAAGACCAAAGCTAGAGCAACTGCTGCTCATCACAAGTATGTATGGGTGCGGTCCGGCGTTATCCGAGCTTGAAAGTTAGAAGGAAGTCCAGTGATACAAATCGGTTCTGAGGATGACCTTGCCAAAATGACCTAACTTGGACCAGTGCAGGAAGTCGTAGCAGTCCAAGGGGCACTACTACTGCTCCTGCGACGTCCAGCTGGCTCAATATTGCTCTAATCAATGCTAATTCCCTACTAGCGGAGAAGTCCCTTCACATTATTTACATTATTTACATTTCTAAAACCTGGTTACACGCGCTTATACCGGACGACCTGATTCGCCTGGAGTATTCCTGAGTTGTATTGAATTCGATCGGGCCAATGCTCGCGATATGAAATTAGTATTGTATGAAATAAATCGGCGTGAATGCGAAGATTAGCTGAATATAAGTATTCGCAAGATAGATCAAGAGTGATCAAGATAGATTAAATTTAAGATTAAATTCAAGATTAATATTAGTCTCACAATGTATACTACGTTTGTAGTCCGTTTTCTGCAAAGGATGTTAGAGAGAACAGGACTTTACTACTAATGATTCAAAAATTTGCCCCTAAGTTAGGAACTAGAGCATAACAATAAACAATCAATGTCTCTCTCTCTCTCTCTCTCTCTCTCTCTCTCTCTCTCTCTCTCTCTCTCTCTCAATGCGAAAAAGTTATACAAAAATTCCATTACTCATTACTTTATATTTTGTAATATCAAAAATTCCCATTACCCATTACATTGTAATGGGCAATGAAAATGTTTCACATTACAAAATTGAATGTAATGAGGAATGTAATTTTTTACATTATAAAATCGAATGTAATGGGTAATGGAAATTTTTTACATTACAAAATCCAATGTAATGGGTAATGGAAATTTTTACATTACAAAATCAAATGTAATGAGTAATGGAATTTTTTTACATTACAAAATGTAAAGTAATGGGTAATGGAAATTTTTACATTACAAAATCAAATGTAATGAGTAATGGAAATTTTTTACATTACAAAATGTAAAGTAATGGGCAATGAAAACGGTAATGCATTACAAATAGTAATGCATTATTTGCAACCCTGGCTACTAGTAGTCGTCCGGGCATTATTTCCTTTATTTTTCAAATAGTTACGATTTTGATGGTCCTGTCTCTGGCATTACACCAATTACGTTACAAAAAACGTTTGTACCATCATTTTTCTAGGCGAATAAGTACTTTCATTGCGTCTTTCCCATTTTTACTTTTCGGGGTTAAGGACATGCAGCCAGTTGCTAATATTCCTACAATCAAGTTTTCTCTCAGACCGTTTACATTTCGGACTAACCAAGTTGTATATGTTGTTCGATTTCTAACGGAGGGGAAGGTAGTTCTTTTATTTTTCCGAAAAATTAACCGTTTTGCAGAACATCAGGAATCTGCAATGCAACTACATGTCTTGTACTCGTCGTCGTTCTGTCGGTGTGACACTTCGCCTAGGGCCATGTATCACACGCGCCAACCGCTTCGAATTTTTTAACCCGAACTGGATTTGTGGAAAAATAACAGAGGAATTGGGGTTTGGGTATTTTAGGCATAAAACCAGAAAAATTGTACCATCGAAGCTCAAAATAATAACGACAATCCTGAAAATCTAGTACAGCAGTTTTCTGACTGATGGCGATCTCATATGGTAAACGTGCACACACGTACACGGTCTTTCATACAGGGGGCCTATTACGGTTCTCCAGCGAGACTTCTCACTTCTCGCATCTTCCCCTCACGTGAGTTTTACACCCGTATTCATAGATGTACTTTGAGGAATCCTTATTCCTTTTTCTTTGTTCAGAACGAAGAACAAGGAGGCCTTATTTCTTAAGGACTGACTATGAATACGGGTGTTAGTCACGCCATTACGGATCGGATGAGTGAAAATGTGAATTCACTGGATACTTCCGGTATAGGGATATGTCACTCCCACTAAACATTTCAAAGCGTTCGGTGGAAAGTCGTGTTGCGAATGAGTGTCAATATGAATATCACAGGAAAACAAAAAAAAATCATTTTATAATTTATGCGAGAACATTTAAATTTTGCACGTGGGAGACTGCGTTATAATAGTTGTTGAGAATGGTCCATGCGCGTTTCCCGAAAGTAACTAGTGAGCGAGAGCGCTCATTGGCCGGTTGGGTCGGAGCGAGCGGCGAATGAGTGAGCGAAGCGAGTGTCGAGGGATGCGTGCATGAAATGAGCCTTGAGCTGAGAGAGGAAGTCAGTCGTTGCATGTTCGTGGTAGCGAACGCTCTGTCGGAGATAGTCAGTAGAAATAAAGCAAAGTAAATCTGTAATAGAAAGAAAGCGATACATTTATTTCCCCCAATCCCTCACACAGGACCTGAGTACGCTCTGTTCAACAGGTTATGGGCCCAGTCACCCGGAAACTGAGCAGTTTAGTGTGAGAGATTGGTTGCGAATTTCGGTCGAGAGTAGTGCGCATGAAGAATAGAGGTAAGGAGCCCGAACGCGTATGCTAAAAGCACCCCAAACGTGGACCCTGAAAGTGACGAAAAGTTTTGGTTCGAAATTCAGCCACATCAAGCGCTAGTGCCGAGAGGGGAGGATGTGAAGTATGGCATCGGTGACGCTATGAAGTGAGCGTATATATGAACTGGAGAATTATTGGTTATAATATTTATATATCATTCTTGGCTATTCGTCTGTGAATGCGAAATTGTAATAAGGATTTTTTAATTGCAGTAAAAATCAGTGTTGTGGAGTGCAGTGAGTGATTGCCCCGCATTATATAAAAGTAGGTAAGAGAACGGTATTTTGAAACCATTTTCTGTATTATATTATAATTGTAATTCATCGGTTGATTAAATACATTTCTCGAGCATGAAAGTGAGGTTAGAATTCGTATTATTGTCATAATATGTAATTACAAGTTTTATTTTGGGTTCTTTTCTTGTTGCAGTGCACAATGGGGAAACACTGTTCGTACCCAGGGTGTCAAACTGGGCGAGACGCCAGCAGAGCAGAGTGCAAGCACTTAGGAGTACGACAGTTGTCCATCTTCAAGGTTCCAAAGGTAAATCGCCTGTTAAAATGTTTTCTTTTTGTTAAATGACGCAGAGAGCGCGTAATTTGTTGACGAAATCTGAAGTAATTGCATGCCACTTATTGCCTATAGGAAAAAAAATTTGCTCAATGATAAGAGGCCGAGGGACGAGTCGCCATCGAGGGAACGTTGGAGGCGATGACGGGTATCGCTGAGCACATAAATACTATGAAACGCCGACTCGAGCACGCGGTGCGCGTACAAGAAATTCAATCGTTGCTTTACGGCTGGCCGGGGTCGGATCTAACAACGAACGGCGAATTAGTTGCCGACGGAAGATTTCGTATGCGCGGCGCAAAAGCACCGGGGCACGCCTTTCTGTTCGAGCGAATGTTGCAGCTGACGAAAAATAAGGAGGACGGACTTCTCGTGTGCAAAGCTCATATAATGGTAGGTATTTGAAGAAAAATTGAACAGAATTCTCTTAAGTATTCTATATCTATTTATTAAATAGATAGATATAGAATAGAATTTAATAGACAGGAAAACACACCGAGCGAGCCGATGACCCCGACCTTGTCCTCGAAGCAGGACATCCTCCTCCCCTTACAAGCCGGACAAAGCAGCGAGCGTCAACACGGGCAATTCGAGTTTCGCCGAGGATAATTGCCTCGTCACATCCACCGCCATCGCAAATTCCTCGAAGCCCATCCGTCGATTATCAATCAAGCAACTCGTCAAACTTTCAAAAAATCGAGCACACAGAGGCCCTTGAACATTTGGAAAAAGCGTTGAGCGCCGGCGAGGCCACTTTAACCGAGACCCAGGGCATGGTTAAGATGGAACCGGACAAACAATTCACTCTCCAGTAAGAAGCTGAACCCTATTCCATCAGTATGGTTACGGCCAACAATAATTGCAGCCCCAGCAGTCCTTTTACAGCTGTCGAAGGTAAAACTTTTCTTATTCCCGGACTGTGTTTTCATCGATCTTTTACGAATTTTGATAATAATCGTATTTTTCAAATTAAACGATTACGAATGGAATACAGAATACCAGAAAATTTCTTTACGACATTCATTGAGAAACAAGAAACCTATTTAAAATATTTCCTGTCAGTTCCAATAAATTTTTTCGATGTACACACAGGATACCAACGGCGTCTGCAACGCTCGGAACACGACTTGAAGGAGGCTTCCGATCTGGTCGTTCGCGGCATGATGTTTCAAGTTGCATCAGAAAAATGCACGATACTGATAAGTACAATTCGATTCTAAATGGCATGGAAAGGAATTCTACAGAGGCGAAAAAGGGGCCGGGGCTCGAGTCAGCTCGAAGTCATCAGTCAGCCTGGTACCCCGGCAAATACACCATATCACATGATGAACTATCGCCTCCCCGAGAGCCTCAGCGTATGGTCCGAGGACGCCCTGGAAGAAATAATTGATCGAATGTTATCGAATCGCGTTTATCACAGTAAGATGTTCGGTTTTTAAATAGTTCGGAGCTACGGCTCTGAAGTTGCATTAGGGATTGTTTTATATGCTGTTTCCATGTCCGGGTGTACAAAAGGACAAACAATAGAACGCTTAGGTAGAAAGAAATATCTGGTTTCATGTATTATGACGAAACGTAAAAAAAGAAGAAGAAGGAGAATATCCTTTAAACAAACGAGTAGAATGAACATTGCAACGCTTTTTAGAAATACCGTCAACATCACTTATGACAACCATTGAAACATTCGGATAGGTATAGCCTTTGTTAAATAACGCTCCAGATGAAGTTATATTTGCCCATACAACGCATTATTTGTACCATATTTATTCACACTGAAATCGAATATAAGAGGAGGAAAGAAAAATGACGGCGAGAAGCGCGCCGATAGGATAGATGAGTGTGTACGGGGGGATAAAAAAAAAGAAGTGGAAAAAACGGTTCGGTTCGTGTGTGTTGGACCGCGATGAAATTTCCATATTATGACGGTCTAATTTATGCTTCTTGTATGTCGATCTCACTCCTGACTTTTTGTTACGCACAATTGTGTCGATCTCGTTCTACTGAGGTGTTCTCATACTGATATGGAGTTTGAAAGAAAGAAAGAAAGAAGATTTATCGAGGATGGGATTCGTCTAAATATTCGGACAATTGGGAGGATGTCTATTGACATTTTTCCGATCCTCTTGAGCTAGTACTTGTGAACCAAAGAAAAAAGCATCATAATAATTAGTTTTCTAGATGCCACGGGCGAGCTTTTCTCTCATATAAACTAAAACGATGAACAAAACGAGAGAAGAACGCCACAGCTCGATCCATTACCTCGGCATACCACTTTTTAGGACAACAATGAACAGAAGAAAAGAACGACTCCTCAGTTTCCTTGTACGACGCACTATTACATAATTAACGAAAAGCAGCTACTGTTTCATATTAGTCAGCCACTGGGGCGAATCATATGTATGTATATATATTTAATTCGATGTAATAATTAATACTGCTAACGGGCAGCGAGAGAGAGAGAGAGAGAGAGAGAGAGAGAGAGAGAGAGAGAGAGAGAGAGAGAGAGAGAGAGAGAGAGAGAGAGAGAGAGAGAGAGAGAGGTAACGTCGTCGTTATTTGTAGATCGCAACGTTTGACAATAAACAGAGGGTGAAATTGAGTTAGGCAATGTCACGGAATATTGTAGTTTTATGTACCTACCGAGGATTGTTTCGCCTCTTGGCAAGGATCGTATAAGTATAATGAGGATTTTCCTGAATTGCTGCAATGACAAAATATTTTCTTTTGCTCCAGTGCCACCCAGTCCAATTTGTTTATTTATACACGACGATCGGGGTGTAACGGACTGAAAATCAGTTGTTTTTCACTACACACATTTTTCAAGCATAGTTAAAAAATATGTCATCGTCATTATCACATCGATTCTGTAATTATCGATCATTCCATTGTATCGCAATTGTATTATTCCATTGTATCACAAGAAACATATTTTTATGTTTGAAAGAGAAAAATAACTAATAAATCTTAAACCAACGAACATTTAATCAATGAATTTTTGTTTTAACCGACTGATTCAGATGAACAAAAATATGAATGCATCGATAATCTTTTCTGTTATGACCACGCGTGTTTTTCCTCGGAATAAAAGAACAGCTCATTAATTAATTAATTAATTAATTCATTCATTTCGAGTAACGCCATTGTACTCATCTCGTTATATTTTTTTCCATATTCATGCATGTTTATATAGAACATACATTTTCACACGTAAGCGGTCACCCATCCAAGTAATGCCCAAGCATACGATGGGTGTTCGTTCGCGCGCGTCCTCGGAGGTGAGTTGCATTTCAATGGGGTTTGTTAGTGGCCTTAAGGGACGAGTTGGGTTCGATGGGGTCTTTTAATGGCCTTAAGGGAGAGTTGCGCTGAATGGTGTTTGGAGCGAGTTGGGTTAAATGGGGTTTGGAGCGAGTTGCGTTAAATGGGGTTTGGAGCGAGTTGCGTTAAATGGGGTTTGGAGCGAGTTGCGTTAAATGGGGTTTGGAGCGAGTTGCGTTAAATGGGGTTTGGAGCGAGTTGGGATCAATGGGGTTTGGAGCGAGTTGGGCTGAATGGGGTTTGGAGCGAGTTGGGATCAATGGGGTTTGAAGCGAGTTGCGCTGAATGGGGTTTGGAGCGAGTTGCGTTAAATGGTGTTTGGAGCGAGTTCCGCTCAATGGGGTATATAATAATTGCCTATGTATATAATTTAATTAACAAATGCACGATGACAGAATTAATCGACGAACGAATAAATTTATTATTTTTTCCATCTGTCTTGCGTGCATAACTGCGCTTTGAATATTCTCTTCTATCGCTCTCTCTTTTCTCATTCTATCTCTGTCGTATCCGATCTTGAGTACAGCAGCGCCAGCGGATATTTCCGTAAAAATTTTCGCTGATTCCATACCCCGCGTCCACAGTACAGCGTTCGGGCTCCTTACCTCTATTCTTCATGGTAGTGCGCGGGACACGAGGCCGGAACGCGGCAGCCATATTGGCGAATCGCTCCGGGAGTGAAAACGCGTGTGGACACGAGGCCGGAACGCGGCAGCCATATTGGCGAATCGCTCCGGGAGTGAAAACGCGTGTGGACACGAGGCCGGAACGCGGCAGCCATATTGGCGAATCGCTCCGGGAGTGAAAACGCGTGTGGACACGAGGCCGGAACGCGGCAGCCATATTGGCGAATCGCTCCGGGAGTGAAAACGCGCGTGGACACGAGGCCGGAACGCGGCAGCCATTTTGGCGAATCGCTCCGGGAGTGAAAACGCGTGTGGCCACGAGGCGGAAAAACGATCCGCGATGTCCGAAGCCATCTCGACGAACAGTGTCGTGAGATTCGATGGAACGGACTATCAAAGCTGGAAGTTCCAAATGCGTGCGTTATTTGTGGCGCATAAGCTGTGGGGCATCGTAAACGGGACGGAACTGGAGCCAGAGCAGGCCGGGGCTTCCCGCGAAGCGTGGATAGAAAATAATGCGCGCGCGAGGTTCCTGTTGGGCTCGACGCTCCAGTCTGCGCAGCTGAGGCCGTTACTCACGTATGAGACGGCTGCGAGCATGTAGAGCAAACTGGTTGTGGTTCACGAACAGAAGTCTGCGTCAAACAAGTTGATGCTGACCGGGAAACTGTGCGACTACAGAATGTCGGAAAGTGACTCAATCATGGAGCACATCGGTAAAGTGAATAGCCTAGCGGCTCAGTTAGTAGACGTGGGAGGAACCGTTTCGGAGGAGCTGATAATGGCGAAGATTCTGGGGAGTCTTACCCAAAAATACTCGGTGTTTCAGACAACGTGGGATAATATCTCACCGGCGTTGCAAACGCGAGTGAATCTCGAAGAGAGACTGCTTCGGGAAGAAACGCGGTTGTTGAAGAATGACGAGGTTCCGGGAGCATTTTCGGCGACGAGAAAAACGGGTAAAAACACGGGTAAAAACGTGAGTAAAAACGATAAATCGAATTCGCGGAGTTCGACAGGAAAAACAGGTGTGCGGGACAAAGCTAAAGTAAAATGCTTTAAGTGCCACGAGCTCGGACATTTTGCACGGGAGTGCCCCAACAAAAAACGGGAAAGTGACAGTACCGATCGGGAGGAGTCAACTGGTTACGCCTACGTTGTGGAGCAAGCGAGCTCAAGTTGTTCGAGCGAGGCCGGTAACAGCGGGAGTTACGATATCCCAGACAGTGTCGTGAAGTCCGTATGTCAAGCCGAGAAAAGAGATTCCTGGCTTACCGATAGTGGGGCGTCGCGACATATCACGTTTCGACGCGAGTGGTTCAGCGAGTATCGTGAACTGAAAGATGGCGGCACCGTGTCTCTCGGAGATGATAAACAATGCAAGGTCGTGGGCGAAGGAACGTTCGTGGTCGAGGCATACGTCGACGGCAAGTGGATATCGTCGCGTATCGAAAAAATTCTGTACATTCCGGACATGAAGAAAAACTTGTTTTCGGTCGGAGTGTGCACGTCTCGGGAATACGAAGTGTCATTCGCAGGTTACCAAGTGTTGGTCAAAGCCGGCGGGAAAGTTATCGCGTGTGGAGTCAAGCAAGAAAATCAGATATGCAGGAGTATCATTGCTGTTCCGAGTGAAGCGCGTAAAAGAACCTAATGAGGCAAATGTGGCGAGGACGAATGCTCAGCTGTGGCACGAGAGATTCGGTCACGTGAACGGGCGAGCGCTACGCGAACTGGTCGGAAAAGGACTCGTGGAAGGGGTCGAGTTACCGAAGGTTGACGAGTTCCTCTGCGAAGGCTGTCAGATCGGCAAGTCGCATCGGAAAACGTTCAAGAAGGAGCGCGTGCGTGCGAATACTGTGCCGGGCGTAGTCATACACACGGATGTGTGTGGACCGATGTCGGTCGGATCACCAAGGGGTTCGCGGTTTCTGCTCACATTCAAGGACGATGCGACAAGGTTTTCGGTGCATCTATTTCTTGCGTCACAAGAGCGATGTGTTAGAGAAATTTAAGGTTTTCGACAAGCAAATCGAGAACAAGTTTGGGAGAACGATGCGCGTTCTCAGATCCGACAACGGGCGCGAGTTTAAAAACAAGAACATGGACAGTTACCTCGAGTCGCGCGGGATCCAACGGGAGTTTACGGCACCGTATACGCCCGAGCAAAACGGGAAAGCGGAACGGGACAATCGCACGTTAATTGAGAGCGCGAGGACGATGCTGCACGCGAAAGGGCTGCCAACGGAGTTGTGGGCCGAGGCGTGTAGTACCGCGATTTATCTGATGAATCGAGCGAGTTCGTCGAGTGCGCGGAACGGTGCGACGCCGTACGAGATGTGGATCGGTCGGAAACCGAATTTGAGTCAATTGCGTATTTTCGGGTCCGAGGCCTTTGTAAATATTCCGAAGCAGAAGACGACGAAATTCGATCCGCGAGCGAAGAAAATGGTACTCGTTGGTTACGATTCGAATTCGTCGAACTATCGCGTGTACGATCCGGTGACAAAAAAGGTCACAGTGACAGGCGATGTCGTCTTCAACGAGAAGGTCGGTGAAATCGCGTTCTCAGTGAACGGAGAGTCGGACGACGAGGTACCTCTACCGAAGACGGAAGAGGTGGAAGCTCCGGTACGAGAAGAAGAGGACGAGCAAGACATCGAGGACGACGAAGTGTTCCTGCTAGCCGACGAGAATGCAGAAGGAGATCTGCCAGGAGTGGCGGAACAAGCTGGGGGCGTCGTGAAGCATAACCTTCGCGATAGAGGGTCGTTGCGGGCACCATCGCGATACGACTCGAACGTGGCCGAGTATGAAATTCCGTGGACGTTCGAGGAGGCAGTACGCAGTAATGACGCCAGGAAGTGGGGTGAGGCAATCGACAAGGAATTCGATGCGCACAAGGAGAACAACACGTGGTCTCTGGTCGAGAGGAAACCGGGAATGAAGACGTTGGACTCGAAGTGGGTTTTCAAAGTCATCAAGAACGCAACAGGCGGTGTTGTGAAGTTCAAGGCACGTTCAAAGGAGTCGATTACACCGAGACGTTTGCTCCAGTTGTGCGCTACGATTCGTTGAGGGTGTTGTTGGCTGTCGTCACGGAGTAGGACCTCGAGCTGGCGCAGTTCGACGTGCAGACAGCATTTCTGTACGGGAAATTGGACGAGGAAGTCTTCATGGAAGTGCCGGAAGGGTTGACTGTGAAACAAAGTGCCGCGGGAAGTGTCGTCTGTCGGTTAGAGAAATCGGTGTATGGTCTCAAGCAGGCACCTCGGTGCTGGAACCGCGAGTTTTGTGCGTTTCTAAAAGAGTACAAGTTCAAGGAGTCCGACGCGGACAAGTGTATCTTCGTAGGCAAGGTAGCGCAATCTGTAGTGTATTTAGCACTGTTCGTGGATGACGGCTTGGTCGCCACGGCGTCGAGAGAGGCTCTGGAGCACGTGCTCCGGCGTCTCAGTGAAGCGTTTAGAATCACGGTCGGTGATACGAGCCTGTTCGTGGGCATGCAGATCGAGCGCGATCGGAAAGAAAGACGTATGTTTATTCACCAGAGCGCGTATGCAAGTCGGGTGGTTGAGAAGTTCGGGATGGGCTGTGCGAAGCGAATGAGTGTGCCATCGAATCCGAGTGTAATTCTACAGCCATAATTCTACAGTCTCTACAGTAATTCTACAGTCATAAAAGGAGAAGAGCGAGTGGAAAGCGTGCCGTACAGAGAAGCAGTCGGATCACTTGTTTTCTTAGCAATTGTATCGAGACCTGATATAGCGTACGCGGTAAATTCAGTGAGTCGGTTCTTGAACAACCACAGCCGCGATCACTGGCAAGCGGTAAAACAGATAATCGCGTATGTAGCGGGAACAATTGATTACGGTATCGAGTTCTGTGGCGGTGGAAGCGTGTCGGAGTTGATCGGGTTCTCGGATGCCGACTACGCAAGTGATGTCGAGACAAGGAGGTCGATAACGGGCTACGTGTTCAAACTCGCAGATGGTCCGGTCACGTGGACTAGTCAACGCCAAAGACTGGTGACGCTAAGTACAACCGAGTCGGAGTATGTCGCAGCAGCGGCAACGGCGAAGGAGGCAATATGGCTGCGAAGCCTGTTAGATGGGATCGGACATCCCTGTGATAAAGAGACTGTGATCTTTGTTGATAGCACTAGTGCGATAAGACTAAGTGAGAATCCGGTGTTTCATCAGCGCACGAAACACATATCTGCTCGGTATCATTTCATACGGGAGAGAATTGAATGGAAAGAGCTGCGGGTCGAGCATGTGTTTACGAAATATCAAACCGCGGATATCTTCACGAAAGCTTTGACGAGAGATCGTTTTTGTATGCTGCGTGAACGTATGGGTGTGGTCGAGCGAGCGACGCGCAGAAACGGTGGAAGTGTTGAGAATGTTCCATGCGCGTTTCTCAAAAGTAACTAGTGAGCGAGAGCGCTCATTGGCCGGTTGGGTCGGAGCGAGCGGCGAATGAGTGAGCGAAGCGAGTGTCGAGGGATGCGTGCATGAAATGAGCCTTGAGCTGAGAGAGGAAGTCAGTCGTTGCATGTTCGTGATGGCGAACGCTCTGTCGGAAATAGTCAGTAGAAATAAAGCAAAGTAAATCTGTTATAGAAAGAAAGCGATACATTTATTTCTCCCAATCCCTCACACAGGACCTGAGTACGCTCTGTTCAACAATAGTAGCAGTAAAAAAATTATGGTAAGTACAGACGCGAGTGGAAAGGACACCGCTTTTTCATTATGAATACAAAATAAATAACCTATCAAACATTTGCGTGCACAGGACGACATATGGATTCAAATACCCACGTCTTTAAACTCTAGTGAAAATGGCCCACAAAAGAATATTAAACAACGGGAAAAAGTAAGTACATACACAGATTAGTAGAGAGATGTACAACGCCTCCTTTTTCGGCGTGCCTCGAAATTGGCGCTAAACCGCGGCGACGAATTCGGGAACTTAATTTTGTGATCATCGCCTCTGTCAAGGTTGCAGATTCCCTTGTAGCCGAGCGAGTCGTGATCACCGCTCAGGTCGGTATCGCAGTCAGCGTGAACATGAATGGGAAGTTCGAAGGGGGAATAGTCTCTCCCGCCTCGCAAATCGTGCTGACTCGACAGGCGAACGGAGCGAGGTTTTCCGTCTGATCGAGCTCGACATATGTGTGTGGCCGTACTGCGGATTGGAATATGCATTAAATGAATTTCTTTGAAACTAAAAATAAATTTCGTTGAAACGCGTCGAAAATAAAACGCCGAAACGACTGTGGAAGATTCAAACAGAAATCTTGAGCCTTTGCCGCGGTCGTTTCGGCGTTTTTTTGCAGCAGCAAACATTATGGATAAGCCTGTATCATAAATGTTTCGATATCCTCACTGAGCGTTCTTTTCTTCATTTTATATTTACAACATTTCTAACTTCCTCTCGCTTTAGCTACTTTCGCCTGTCCAGGCATTATTTATTATATTTAATTCATATATGTTTAACATTTAAAAAAAACATTGCTACCTGGGATCGAACCCGCGTCGTCTACACGGGTGGAGGTCAAAACTTTGAAAGGTAAAATATAGAACGACAAAGATTTCGAAATGACAGAATCCTGAACTCAAAATAACGAACTGTAAATTATTCGAAATTGTATTCTTCGACCGATGGCGAAATCGAACAACTATTGCACCAAAAGATTATTTATTCGAGAGCTCATTTATTCGAGAACGTGTATTAAGATTGTCTGCAGTTTAAGTCATACAAATACTGATTCAAACAATCTAGAACATTCATATCTCGGAAATAGAGAGAATTGAGTATCTAATATTGTTAATACCATCTATAGCAAAAAGCCATATATCGAGGATACCACCTTCGAATGTGTAGATCTTAGATGGGCAAACGAGCGATGGTCCAAAATAGCGAACACCAAAGAAGTAGACGAGTTGCTTCACAATTTGCTGTTGGTTTTCGCTAGCACGTACAAGATTCTTTCAAACTCTTGAAGGGGGGATATACATTTACAACGATAAAAAAATCAATTTTTTTCTTTAAGGGATAACACCACTCTAAGAGTTTGAAAAAATCGTTTTCTTTTGACTATAAAAATACTTTGGGGTCATAAAAAAATATGCAATTGGTCCTGCAGCGATTTTTTCAAGGTTCGATAAGTGTGTATACGTAAGTCAGGTTTGCAGTCACAAGAGTCTCGCGGTTTAGATATCAGCGTGCGAGCTCTGAGTGTAGACGACGCGGATTCGATCCCCGGTAGCAATGTCTTTTTTTATTAAACATATATGAATTAAATATAATGAATAATGCCTGGACAGGCGAAAGTAGCTAAAGCGAAAGGAACTTCGAAATTTTGAAAATATAAAATGAAAAAAAAATTGATAATAAATCGATTCATCGGGGATCGAACCCGGACCGCAAGCATCGTTATCCGTCATGCTGCTAACTCAGCCACGACGCTCATTGAGGATAAAGAAACATTAATGATACACGATAATCCAAAATGTTTACCGTTGAAAAAAAATGCCGAAACGACCGCGGCAAAGGCTCAAGATTTCTTTATGAACCTTCCACGGTCGTTTCAGCATTTTATTTTTCAACGCGTTTCGTCGTTGATTTTTTTAACCTGCATTCTCGGCATAAACAGGCACCCGAGAGAAAACAATGATTTCCATACATGTTCTTCTCTTTGAAATTCATTTAAGAGGCTATAGCAGTTTGAAAAGCCTCAGCCTCTCAGCAGACATTATTCGAGGAAGAGAAAGGTCCATTGTATGGGCCAGGTATAGCTGATTAACAGTTTTTATGGTAAATATCATTTTATCTTGCAAAAATCGATAGTTTAATCTTTAAACGCGTTTTTCTCGAATGAGATTTTTCAAATTTGCTGACATTGTCAATCAAAGAGCAATTATCTGATTGACATGAAATTTGAACTCTCTTGAATATATTTAGTCTGCAATGGCGTAGGATATTTTTGATTGGATGAAAATTGATTATTTAACATTGAAAAAAACGACCACTTCATAACCAAGAAAACAGACTTTTTTCATAACTACGCCATTTTGTTAGATTTTCATATTTTGCGGAAATCTTACGTCACTGTACAGGAAATACCTTCCAGTTTAACGGCATTTTTTCTTTTTTCGGTTTCAGCTACTCAATCGGTCGGAATCATGTCAGCGGTGGAGGAACTTCTTTTGGCGCCTGCAAAGGCAGCGCATACGTCGCTTGGATCTCAATATTCTTCTATAAAAACATAATGTAATATAGGTCAAATATAGCCATATATATTCTTAATTTTCCGAAACATTTAATTGAGTACTTTTCGCCTGTCGTACCGTTCGCCTGTCGAGTGAGCACGATTTGCGAGGGGCAGAGACTTTTCCCCCACTGAGCTACCCGATCGTGTTCACGCTGACTGCGATACCGACTTGAGCGGCGATCACGGCTCGCGCGGCTACAAGGGAATCTGCAACCTCGACAGAGGCGATGATTATAAAATTATATTCCCGAACTTTGACGACCCACGCATGCGCACATCGGTTTTCAACACAAAATTTCGTGCTGAGTAAACTCACGTGAATAATCTCGCATTTTTACTAGGACAAAAAAACTATAATAGGGTGCTCACTCTTGTCATTTTCACCCAAACTGAGAACTGTAATAGCCTCCCTTAAGAAAGAACAAGGAATCCTTACACCCATATTCCTAGAGGAACATCTATGAATACTGTTGTAAGGGTAGCGCTACGGCCTTTCGAAGGAAGGAGGTAGATCGATTTTATTTTCTACATGTACAGCTGTCACTTTTTTACATTTACCCAACTCTCGCCTTATGTTCTAATCCTTATATCTAAAAAAACACGCCCAAACCTTTTAAATAAAAATAAAGAAAATAAAAAGACAGCATATTTACACTATTTACCCTACTACCTCGCACGCCCTCGTACTATTATGTTCTTCCTCCTCCTCTCGGCCTTCCGCAGCTTTTGCCTTTCTTAATTTTGCATATGCCCTAACTACCGGGCATCTACCCCCTCGTTTAGGTATTTCCCAATCCTCTCCCAGCTTTCTGCGCTCAATCATATCAGGTCTATCACTCTCCTACCCTCTACCCCGTCCATCGCCTTCTTTAACTCCTGCCCCCACCTTGATGGGTGACCGTTCAGCATACTTCTCATTTACTCTCCCAGACATACCTTCGGCCATCTCCCTTCTTCCATTTTCAAAATTTGGACCAGGTAATGTCATGTCCTCCTCCGTGCCTCCACTTCCACGCTCCTCCTGCCTGCTTCCAGCTTCCAAAGGTAACTCGGCGTGTTCCTTGCTACTCCCAGAGCCATTTTCACCAATTTTCACTGTAGCTCCTATATTTCCTTCCTTTTCTTTCACCCCTAAATCTCCATTCCGTATAGTGTTCCCGCCTTGACCAAAGAGTCGCACAATTGAAGTCACTCCTTTAATCCTTTCAGCTTTGCCCTCTTCATTACTCCCCCTACCTCGTTCGCCGCTTTTTGCGCTCTTGCCACCAACTTCTTTATATGCAGCCCTCCTGTGTTCCGCGTTGAGAACAAGTACCCTAGGTAGTTGAATTCATTGACCACCTCTATTATTCCCCTTGTACTTCCATTCCTCTCCTTTTTTTCTCCCTCCGCCATTCTTGAACACCATCATCTTTGTCTTTTTCACATTTACCTTCATTTTTGCTCCTTCTACATATTTCTCCAGTCGCTCTTTCATTCTCCCCAGCCCTTCCGCATCCTCTGCCAACACCGCAATATCATCTGCATATTTCATCGCATACAATTTTACGCTGCCCATGACCGTTCCTCCTATTCCTTCTTTTAACCACCCGTCATCTACGTCGTCCAACACTATGTTGAATAGCGTCGGGCTGAGCGGGCAACCTTGTCTTACCCCCTTTCCTGTTTCGAAACTCTCCATCACCCCATTCTCCGTAATCACCTCATTTCTTGTCCTCTTATAGATTCTTCTCAACATTCTCATTGCCCCCCCCCCCCACCCCACCCCCTTTTTCGCCATTTCTCGAACAACATTTCCCGGTCAATCAAATCACATGCCGCCCTGAAATCCACAAAAGCTACGTAGAGCTTCCCTCCCTTAATTTTCAGCCTATTATAGATGTTCGCTACGTCCTCGTCTGCCGCCTTCTGGATTGGGTAAATTCTTGCCAATTCCCATCCATCCGGAATTTTTTCCTCGTTCCATATCTGGTTGAGTGTACTTCGCAGTCCCTCTTCACCTTTTCCCCAGATTCCCTTGATAAATTCTGCCGTTATTCCATCCTTACCTGCTGCTCTGTTATTTTTTAATCCCTTTATCGCCTTTCTCAACTCCAGCTTACCGATCTCCTCCTCCAGTTTCCCGTCCACTTCTTCTTCTCCCGCCGCTCCTACCCTCTCCTCTCCATCTTGCACATCCGCGATGCCGTCCCCCTCTTCCCCCCCCCCCAATGGTTTAGCGAAGTGAGCGACCCACTGGTCTTTGCTAATTCCACCTCCCGCTTTTTTTCTTTTAATTCGAAATTTGCCGACCGCCGCCCACCACTTCTCCATATTTTTGCTTTCCTTCACTTTCTTCCACCTCACCTCGAACCGTTCCCTCTTTTTCTTAAGGCAAAGATCTTTTATCCCTTTCCTTTCGTTTGCTAGTCAGCATTTTTCCGCTTCGTTCGTGCCCCCTGTCGTCCTTCCGCATTTCTCGCTGCTAAGCAGTTTTTTCAGCGCTTCCCTTGCCCGCGCTTTTTGTTCCCGATACTCCTTGTCATACAAGCTCCCCCCGTCCCGCTGTTCCCTATCGTCTTCACCATCCCCGCTTTTTCCGCAGCAGTCCAAATGCTGTTTTTCAGGATCCCCCAATCCCTCGCCGTACCTTCCTCTGTCTGCCACACTTCCTCTAGTTCCTTTCCAAAGTCTTCCGCTCCATCCACCTTCCACGACAATCTCACCTCCTTCGCCACTGTTATGCTTCTCCCCCCTCCGCTCACCCTCCACCCCTCCGCGCCCGCGAGTTGTCTCGCACCGCCGCTTTCGCCCACCATTGAAACTCCTTGTCCAGCCGTTGAATATCTTCCTTCTCGTTCTTACTCTCGATCCAAGTTTCCTGCGCTAAGATGACGTCAAATTGGCTTCAAAAGTCACGCGCTTCCCACAATTTCCTCACCCCGCCACATTCCATGTTATCACGCTTATTTCTTCATTCACCCTTGTACTACTGTCGCCCCCGCTCGCTCCGAAATGCTTCCCGCTCCATTCACCCTTGTCTCTCTACCTAGTACCAGCAAGACCCGTTCACGCACATTTTTAGGTATCCCAGACTTGTGATCTTCCCCTCTCGCCTCTTCGCATTATCCACGCTTCTCATAAATTCCGTCCCTTCAACCTCTCGCGCGGTCACGTCGTCCCCTATACCCACTCCCGAGCCACGCAGCCCCCCCGCCCTTCTCCTCATAATACTAATTTTATATTGCATTGAAGCGAGCATCAGTACCGTGCCTGCCCTTGTACGCTCTACCCTCACGATCTTCGGAGTGATCCCCGTTTTTTTCCCTTTACGATTATATTGCGCTTCCTTCTGAATCTCTCCTTCGCTTCCCAGTGCCACTCATTCTCACTTAGCGCCTCTGGTAATCACTGCCGTCTATTGTTGGGTCGCCGCGCTCGCTGTAGTGACCATTTTTCCTCGCCCGATAGACCCTCCGTCGTGTTGCTCGAACAGCTTGGCTCCCTTCTACGCGGCGGGCTCGCCTCCCGTGTAGGAGAGCACCCTGTTGCCCCACTCCTCGCTTCTCCTCCGTCCCTGTATCTGGCCGCCTCGTCTCCTCGTCGCTGCCTCGCCTGTCCGCGACGCGTTTCCCCGTTGACGGCGATTTGTTGCTGGCCTCCATCCCTTCGGGGCCACCGCTTGCACTCCCTGGTTCCTTTCTTTGTTCCCCGTGGTGCGCACTGCTTTCAGCCGCCCGTCTTTCACGGGGCGCGCCATGTGTCTCCGTGCCTCCGTTTCCTTTGTCGCTCTCTTCGTCTCCGTCTTTCTGCCGTAGGGCCCTCAACTCCCCCATCAGCTATTCCTTCTCCTCTTTCCATAAGGTCTTATCCTTGTACCGTAAATACTGCCACTCCTCCGCCTCTGTCAGCAATCCCTTGCAATTTCTCCCATCCTTTTACACCTACATGGCAGCGGTGTAATTTCCTTCCGGATGTTTCCAGTCATAATCTCCCACGGTTCTTCCCACCTTTTCTCCGACTCTTCCATTTCCCCTTTTATCGTCGCTAAGACCGAGTTGAGCCTTTCTTCACCCGATTCCGCCTCGCCTTCCTCTCTCTTCGCCGTCGGTACTTGCCCACCTCCCTTCTGCGACCGCGCCACCCCCTCACTATCCTCTACAACCACTTTCTCCAGATCGCCCTCGTCCTCACTACCCCCGGCGCCCATCGTCTCCTATTCGAAGCTCTTTTCGAACTACGTTGGCATAGGCCAATACGTAGTTCCAGCGTGTTAAAAAATTCGACCTTCAATAGTTCCAGATTGTGCCACTAGCAGCTCTTCTGACGATAACGTCTCAAATAATAATAATAGTCCAAATTTAACGCATGCGCACAAACAATAAAAGAATTTGATTTCGATGTGTTTTTGTGCTCCGCTTTGAGGCTCATTTTTAATCACATCACTCCGATTCCCCCACCAAACTCGGGCCCAACCATTTCTAAGGGAATGGCAACAGTGTACGCTGCAGCCATCTGATCGGCACGTGGTCTGGGAACTCGAAGCGTGTTTTTTCCCGTGTTCTTGAAATTCTGAGACGGATGTGAAATAAATTTATTCTGCAAACAAATTCAATTTGTTCAATTTATGTACGTATTTGTCTTTGTTACGGCGAATACAATTTAAACTGTCGGCAAAATGTTGTAAATCCACGATCCGACGTATTTTGACAGCGAATTTTTGTTGCTGATCGTTGAGTTTATGGTTATTCTCATTGCGGTTAGCTGCATTTGCTTGACACAACGCGGCCACAACTTTCAGTCTTTTAGCAAGCGCCTTTTTTCTTGTAAGCTTTCCTTTGTATCGCACTTGGGTTGACATTTTCACGCTTTTTTAATTTATATAAAATATTTCGCGAAGGACGGCTCGTAGGAATCTCAACGCTATGACTGCAGGGAAATCGCACTGTTGCCACGATTACAGCGCCGCTCTCTATACGATTACGAGATCTATCTATGCATGAGGTGTGAATGTGTGAAACATATAAAGGGTACAAGCTCTGTCAAAAATTTACAACCAACAGCGTCGTACAGGGATTGGATGTTCCTATACGCTTGGCCCGAAATTTTTGGCTCATACGCGTACTTACAGAACTACCTTAAAGCCTTTTTTAAATGATGTATTACTGTGATGAAAATAAAATAAAAAAATACGAGACACTTGAAAAATAGTCCTTGTTGTATTGTTTGTTCTGTACTCATGTGTCAGTTTTTGGGTCGCAAACCTTGATGGTTCGTACCAACGTCGAGCTATCTCATCCTCTGCAAACATAACGTTTACCAAAGAGTGTGGCAACGTCGGTTTTGCATTTTCATCGAGCTGTTCTCTCTTCCGTTGGTTCCATCTTCATTGCGTTTTTTTTGTTTTGTTTGCCTCTCAATTCTGATTAATTCTGACCAATGATGCTATTTATCAATTCAATCGTTGGAAGACATGAGAAACGTACATATGCGTATATGAGAAATAAAGATAAAAATTAAAAATTCAACCTCGCTGTTTATCGTTCAAAGACGTTGTCGATGTATTGTTTTCACGATCTAAGTATAAAATATAGTACAGAATTCATGGATATAATAATTGTATAAGGGGAAGAAAGTTTGTAAGAAAAAAAAAGTTGCACGACGAAGATTCGAACCCCGGCATCCTCGTGTATTATCCTAGCGCACTACCCACGGAGCTCTCATTTCCATCATAATAAGATGTAGGTTTCCATTATTTAAGTTGTGGCTGCGCTTGGGGTTTATATTCGGTTCGGCGGTTTATTTAGTTGGTTCACCGTGTTACGTACCGAACGGTACCCCGGGTTTCCCGAGTGAATTATTAATTTGTGGGCTTATAACGGGATTATAACGTGGTTTATTATTTATTAATAGTAGCCGACTTACAATTTTGTTGACGCCTGAACGAGTAAACACACACACCACATACATACACACTCACTAATGTTAACAATGAAGAACCTGTAGCGATACACAGTGATTGAACGGCGCCGCTTGTGTTATGTTTGCTATTTGATAGAATGGAATAAGATGTAATAATTGTTGCGTCTCTATCGCGTCGGTGTCGACTACGCACAAGTCTCACAATCCTGTGCAACCACCTTTTGCACCGGGTTCACTAGGGGATACTATCCACTTCCCAAATGCAAGGGAATTATGGTTGCCGCGGAATGCTTTGTGCGCGAGTAGGACTCCGTGCCCAGAAAACAACCAAGAGACGCGGTACTCGCGACACCGTTTTAACGACGGAAGACTGACGGACGCGAACCCGTGAAGACCCGGGAGTCTCGGATCGCGACTTGCTTTCGGCCGGAGTTATACCCCAACACCAGGTTACTTCCATGGCTAGATGGGAACTAAAAATATTCACCGCCACCGGACCGATGTTAGCACGGTAGCTATCCCTTCGGTGGGGGTTTTTGGCAACGTCCACGGAAAGTTGCCCGCTCCGAAGTGGTCGCTCCGGTGGGGGTTTTTGACAACATCCACGGAAAGTCGCTCGCCCCCGAAGTCTCACGGTCGAACTCCGCGGATCAAACGATGCTTGATCAGCCGAATTCGATCGGGTACATCCGGTCTCACTATCGGCATTTTCACACCCGACACCGCCTAGAGACACGAGGCGACGAAGTCGTCGGAAAATAATGAAAGTTAAACCCGTTGATAAAAACCCAATTATTGATATTATTAGACAAAACATTAAAAGTTTACGGAGACGTGACAAGCGCTTAATTTAATTAATTATTAGTTGCTATTATGAGTTTGCAACGATAAGAAACACAACGAAATAGGAGAAGTAGACGCAACCGTTAGGTTCCCCATTACGAATGTGCTATCAACGGCAACTGCGAGCATGGCAAGGGCACGATAGTACAGTCATTTGGTACTCAAAAAGGGAGTTACCTGGAAAGTTTTCCAGGAGTTTTGAAAATTGGTCATTTTGTAGATTTCGACGTTCTCTTTCCGAATTTTCACTTTGCCACGTCGAATCTTTGCCGCTCGCGCCGCCACATTGAAAAAATGGCGCTCAAAAAACAGTTTTTTTGACAATAACTCCTTTCCGACTCATTTTACGATGAAAATAATTAGAGAGAAAATTTCGTATACTTTATGTTTTTGTTTATATCGATTTACCTTACTGCCTGTAAGGTTCATCGTAGGTATAAAGGGACGCGTCACCTTGGCGTCCCCTTGGCGTCCCCCCCCCCCCCCCGTCCACTGTACGGAACATCTGCTGACAGAGCTCAAATATTCTGCCTAAATCATCAGTATAAGTTTATCGTCTTACAGTGTCTTTCGCATTTATAGAGTCATGGCTTCGAAGGAAGTGAACTGTTTTATTTGTGCAAATTCATTGCAAGGAAGTGAGATGATTGAAGTGAAGGAAAAAGGATTGGAGACTTTTCGTAAGTCAAGTATTCAAAGAAAATACAACAAGGGAAAACTTTTGGAGGGACTGAGATCGATAGTGGTTCACGATGTGTGTCGAAAACGATATAATAATGAAAAATTAATCTCTGCTTCTTTGCGTAGAGGAAGCGATGTCGCGACTTCCCATCCACAACTGCGAACCACTACCCCAACATTCTCATTCAGGGATCATTATTTTTTGTGCAGTGCTGAAATAACACCGCACAATAGTTTATAGCGAAACAAAAACAGGCGCGGTTGTGCGATCGTAATATTGTGTATAGCGTGCGTAAATTATTGATGAAAGACACCGTTTCAGAACTTGCTAGAGCTCGTAATGATGATTGGGGTCGAGCGATTGTTGAGCGTCTCGAGCACGTTTATGATGTGGTCGCAGTCGATGCACAATATCACAATTCGTGCATGAAAAAATTGTACCACGCACCACAAACTGAAGAAATAAAAAAAGAGGTCCGTATGCAAACGAGATCGAAACTGCAATGCAGTATATTTACTCCTATCTCGAGCAGAATTCTGAAGAGTGTCAGAAAATTGCAAACATTGAAAGTGATTACCGCCCGCACATGAAAACGGTAAAAGCACAACTTCTACAAAAATATGGTGACGATGTTTTGATTGCCTTCAAAGTCAATAAGGCTCCTGTGGTTTGTTTCCGAAACACAGGGTACAAGTTATTGACGGAAGCCTGGTACAATAAAAAAAGAAACGACGAGGCAGAAGAACGTCAGAGTATTGTCAAAACAGCTGCATCAATCGTTTTAGAGGAAATTCGCTCCACGGTTTACGAGACAAAACAATATGTTCCATCAGATAATTTTTTTCAAAAAATTGAGTCAGATATACCTGAAACTTTACGCGTTTTTCTGGATAATATAATTTTAAAGAACAAACGTGCATCGCTTGAGAAATGGAAGAAATAAAGCATTGCTCTCGCACATTGCATAATTGCCGCAGCAAGGCCGAAATATTTCGTGTCACCCATGCAGGTCGGAGTAGCAGCATTTTTGTTTTAAAAGTATGGATCTCGGAGATTAATAGATACATTGTCATCTCTCAGATTTTGCTCCTCGTACACCGAGGCGATGCTTTTTGAAGTTTCAGCTCTAATGCGCTCACCGTTGGATATCGATGATAACGCATTTCCGCATAGTGACGCTTGTATAACAATTCATCGAGGCAGAAAGAATGGGCAATTGGAATTCACATCTTGACACTATCCAGAAAATGCTCCCTTATTTTCATGCCAGTGGTCACTAATTATATCCAAAGACTTGCCACTTATATTTACAAGAGAGGCTTGATTTAAAGGGACGAATGACAGCTGAAGAATACGAATTTTTCACAATTAAAGGATACTTTACAATTAGACGTTCGGACAAATTTTGGTGTGGTACGTGGTCAGATATGACGATTGAGCAATCGTTGATAAGGACGATGAACTGTCTTGGCGGCCTTACTCATGGACGAGGAGTCAAAGACAGCGTGCTCTCCAAGTGGACTTTAGGAATGGTATTGCTGCACAATGTATGCGACGAAGTAGAAAAGTTTTGCAACGTAAGTTTTTCCAGTGCGGAGTAGCATATCGAAATGAGAAGCTCGCAGATTAATTGTGACAATGATGACGTAAAAAAAACTAATGGATTGGTTGTGCCAACATCCTCCTCTTCCAGATGTAAAAGAACTCATGTCAATAAGCACTGCAGTTATCGGAGATGAGAAGATGAATTGTCACATGTCTCAAGAAGTTGGTGGTGCTAGCATTTCAAAAAATCATCGGCAGCGATTTCTATACCGTAAAATTCAAACGGAATGACAGAGTAAAACCACTCGGTGTTATGAGTGCAGGTGTCCGGATAGAAGGCGACATTATCCTGATTAATCCTTTATTAATTTTTCAAATAATATGCATTGCAAAAGAATCTGACGAGGAACTTGAAAAGTTTCTTACGTACGAACTTGCTCTGTTTCCGTTATCCCTTTTCAATGACGAAGGCATGCGCAAGTGCGTTAAATCTTCTATGTATAAGTGTTAAGAATTCTTATCGAGAAAAGATAGAACTCTTAACAATTTATTGTTGAGAAAGGATAATTGGATGATCGGTAGAAAAGGTTGCAATAAAATTATTACAAATCAACTTTATTAGAATGTTTTACGAAAATTAGTTAACAGGTTTGAACTCGAAGTCTTTTCTCTGTAACTGCTCCTTCACAGAGCTGGAGACGAACTGAAGGAGAGAGCACGTAAGCCTTCTCACTCTCAGCTTGGTACAACGCCTCTCGCGTCGTTTACCGGTAACTCGAGCGTCGAGGTACCGATATAGTCGGACTCTGCTCGAACCAAGCCAACAATAAGGCATTTGAGCCATATTCTGGAGATGTTATGTATGTCAACGGCGGGGAATTTTTATTGCACCGAGTCGTTTGGCATCGCGGTGAATCGTTTTCATGCATTTGCAATAACTACGTCACATTCGTTCGATCGAACTATACATCCAATGCCATTGTCCTATTTGACGGATATCCGGAAGAGGAATTCGGGGCAATAATATCGGGAATGTCCGATCGAGGCCCCGAGAACCATTCTGAGCACTGATTTTATCTTTGTTAAATAAACAATGTTCCTACCGTCGTTTTCGCAGCATCGTCAGACTTCCTTACGCAATCTGACCGGAAGTAAGATAAAATCGGAGACGAATTTGGGGCAGTAATATCGGGAATGTCCGATCGAGGAAACCATTTTCACCACCGATTTTATCCTTGTTAAATAAACAATGCTCCTATCGTCGTTCTCGCACCATCGTCTAACTTCTCGACCCAATCTGACCGGAAATAAGACAAAATCGGAGACGAATTCGGGGCAGTAATATCGCGAATGTCCGATTGAGGCCCCGGGAACCATTCTGACGACCGATTTTATATTTGTTAAATAAACAATGCTCCTACCTTTGTTTTTGCAGCTTCGTCAAACTTTTCGACCCAATCTGTCCGATTGAGTACAGAATTTTGACCCGCATTTCGCATACATGGGTCGCTTTCGTCCTGCCCAAGAATATTTTCTTCGCAGGTAGCTTAATATTTATTTTTTAAAAATATTAAACATAAGAAAGGAAAAAACCCTATTTTCCCTTGAGCAGTACGGCCTAAAGATTGACCATGCATTTTTCAGATGTTTTTCATTGACAATTGTTGGTTTGGTAGTGCAAAAACGAAAACGACCGAGGTTCACGGGATTAAAGTGCCTCAAATACCTTCACGGATGGAGGGTTAAGATAACCGATTGAACTTAATTGATAGATTGTGAACTTTATTGTAAATAATGTCAATTTCGAAAATGTTCGAGGATTTTATGCTTCGCAAATAATATTTTCAATCATGCGATTTGCTAACAACTTTTGGAATAAATAATCCTAACAATACATTTTAAAGTAATTTGGCGTGAAATTATTATTTTTTACCAAATACTACGAGTATTTATGTTTTTTACTGTTTCATAAATTATCTTGAAATTATGTAATTACAGAATGTTCAGATAATTTATGCAACATTAAAAAACAAAAATAGTCGTAGCATTTGGTAAACAATAATAATTTCACGTCAAATTACTTTAAAATATATTGCTAGAATTATTTATTCCGAAAGTTATTAGCGAATCCTGGAACATTTTCAAAATTTACATTTTTTTCAATAAAGCTCTCGGACAGGGACACATTCAGATCCCTCTGTTCGACCGCGTGTCATAGAAGTCTCAACCAACTTCCTGTGACAGCCAAACATTCGGAAGTTACAGCTGTGACGTCAGCAGAATAGCACTGCATATAGCGCGCCTGTGCCTGATTTAGCTCATTTGTTCCACTGATTAAATTCCGATCTATCACCTTCAAATCGTATGTTTGATAATTTTTTTCTCCTTGACGGGGGGCGCTAATAAAGTTTTTTCGGGAGTGTTTCGTATTCGGAATTTTGTAAACTTCATTCTCCTGCACGCAAAATAGAATTTTCATTTTTTTCCAGAATACGCTTTTTTCTCTGGCAAATACTATTCATGACAAAAATGCGATATATTTTTTTTCAAAGGGAGCTTGAACAACCATTGAAAATCGTATTTTTTTCGGTCGCAAAATCACCGCGCAAGACCCTTAAAAAACCTATGCCCACCTTATAAAAGTCACCCTGTATATGCATGCTTGTCACATGACTACTAGCGCCACAGTGCGGAAAAGACATTTTGCGAACAGCATTTATCTACTAGCATCAGCCCCCTGGCTGCGGTGCGGAATTGATGAAATTACCGAAATTACTAATACGCGTGTGCTAATAGCGTGTGTTGTGCACGGTTGTACCTCGGGGTACCCACGTGTATCTTGAAAAGGTGCATTTTTCACCGTACTAGCCGATCCGCACATTGGAAGCTATGGAAAGTCTTTGAATTATATGTGTGAGTGTGCGTATATGGCCCTGCGCGCGTATCAGGATTGTTCAAAAACAACTAGCGCAACGAGTGGCAGAGTAGGACACTACAACCAGAGGATATTTTGCGTAGCAAAAATTCTGAAAGATGCCAGCCCCCTGGTTGCAAGTTAGAACCATGGTCTTACATGCACGTCTGGAAACTCCAGTGGAAGGGGTAGGTAGCTTATTGAAGAGAGTTGGTAGTTCACTAGTAGCCACTAGGTTCGTTGCGATCAGAATTCCCGTTATGGCGTGGTCGGGGGGGGGGGGGGGGGTCAGACAGAGACAGCACTAGTCGACCATGCTTCTATCCCTCTATCTCTGTCCCACCTTCATGTTCGTTACACGGATTTTTATTATAAGTTCGAAACACTGTTAAAAGGGCCAGGAAAAGGCGTTAGCCTGTGAGTTTCGATTAATACAATAAAAAAATATATGATCCTAATCGTAATCAAACAAACTTTCCTCGACAACAATACTCGCGTGGTTGTAGGTTGAAAGCCACTTGTCTCTATTTTTTTCTTCCATCTCTCATTCCCGTGTTTTTATGCAATTTTTATAAACGAAATGCAAACAATTCTGTGATGTTTTTTATTGTTGTACGTGAATTTTTTTCATATCAAGATAAGCAGAATGAATCCTTTCATTTTTTCTTACATTGCCCCTTCATGTTTTTTTTATTGTTGCATGTGTTTCGGTTGTCAACGGTACTGTGTCCAAAACGCAGAAAAAACAACAGCGACGCACGTTTCCAACCGCTCACTCCGTTGCTCGCCGTATTGAGGTTATGTATGTCCGGATTTCGGAACCGCAGCGACAACTAGTGGCGGCGCTGGGACCGAAATTTGCCACGCCAACTGATCCATCGAATCGCGGCTACCAGCATTAGAGTTTCCAGACCTGTATGTAAGACCGTGGTTAGAACCTCGGCGATTACTTTCACCCATCGACCGATATATTATTATGTATATGGGTCTGTTCAACCGACGCGTCATTCCTGTTATTCGCATTTTCGTGTATACTTTATTCACTCCCTCCCCATTAACCTGTAGACACCACACTGGTGCAAATTTGCACCCACGAAAACCTCTAGTGTCTAGAACCCAGCGGCCTTCCCCCTCCACGACAAATATGTCTATGGGTATACGCTTCCATCGAGCAGAACAGCGTTGCCAGTCGGAAACTTGTCTCCGTAGAAAAAACACCAGAATGTCGAAAAAGTGCGTATTTGCACCAGTGTGGTGACAACGTTAATTCAGTGAGATCTGTTCTAATTTTGAAATCGTGTTTATCAGGCCATAATCGAGTAGAATATCTTTGAAATTAAATATTTACAAACAATAATCATAATTACTTGAATAATATAACAGTATCACATGTTATTAGAATGTCGATGTACTATAATGTATAAATCTACAATGACATGTATACATGTTATAAAAACGGGTTCCTATCGTCGAAATTATATATTCTCTGCTGAAAATACGATTTTAGTATAATAATAATAATTATTTTTTATGCAGGATGGTACAACGAAAAAGATATTCGCTACTACAGTAATTCTACAGTAGTCGAGATGCTCGATGGCGACGAAGAAAACGAAGATGTTGAATCAAGCATCAATCAATGCTTGTATCCTCTACAATGCGATTAATAGAAATGAAAAACTAAATCGGTACCACTTTTTGAGAAAGCTAGCTTACAGCTTGATAGAGCCACAGTTGAGACGAAGTTTGGAGAGCTTCACCTTGCGCGTTTCTATAAAGCGCCTCATTTTGAAAATTTCAAAAGAGGATCCACCACCAGTGAGTCGCCAAGAAATTATTCGAGATGAATCTCGTGCTCGATGTGCACTTTGCGACAAACACAACGCGAAGCACACGCGCATGAGATGCCATACCTGCCGGCGACACATCTGCGACGATCATCGGTTAGGTGTATGCTTCGAAAGCGCTGCAAACAACAACTGAAGTATTTATATACTATTTTATACTACTATTGTACTAGTATACTATTTTGACTAAAATTTAAGCATTTCGTTGAATACAATTTAAAAAATCCTCTTGAAAATACCGACTTAGAGGTTTTTTCCCCTAAAAAATTACCTCATTTTCAAGCACGCTGAAAAATCTTTAATTTCTTACAACCATTCCGGACTATTTTTTTTCTTAAAATATGACTTGTTATCTTTCATTTCGCGCAAGAACTATGTCGATATCTTAATTAGCATTCAAATGGCATTTAAACAAAAAATTCCTTTTTTCAATTTGGCCATTTTTCTATAATAAAACTCAATTTTTCAATTTTTAAATGATTGTAATCGTTTACTAAGAAATTGTTACCCCTAAAAAGTCTCGTTGTAAGATTAATTCCATATATTCATCGATGAAATATAAAGTTTTGAAAAGTCGAAGTGCAATTTTGTACCAGTGTGGTGAGTGTGTGACCTCCAGAGATGGGCAATAATGTAATCGAATAAAATACAATTATAGATTATCCCAGTAATGTGTAATTGAACCTCACATTAATTACTCATTGAATGGGTAATGGATAATTGATACATGGTTTGATTATACACTAAGCTGGCAATGGATAATTTAAACAAGATTTAATTATACATTACACGCTTAATGGGTAATTGGACTCTACTAAATTAGAATTACATTGAGCATTAAATAACAATTGTAATTTAATTACAATGTAATTTGAATACAAATGTAATTCAATTACATTTGTAATTTAATTGAGTCTGTAATTGAAGTACAATTGTAATTCAATTACATTTATAATTTAATTCCAGTTTCTATTTAATTATATTTGCAATTTAGATACATCATATGATTCGGATGGGAGTAAATGTTAAAGAGACTATGCGAAGGTGCGGACCACCCTATCTGTACCCAAGTGCGTGTCTTTAAGTGAAGATATGTGACTGTGTGCTTACCAGGGTAAGTGGATGCCTGACATTACGAGTGCGTGTATGTGTTCGCAAGCATGTGTGCATGTGTGTGTATGTGTACGTGCACGTGTATGTCGAAATTCAAAATGGCGGATCGAAAAAACAATATTATATTTTTTGGAAATAAAAGCTGATACCCGGGGGTTTTCAGAGTCTCTGAATCCGAACCTGAACTCAGATTTTCAAAATTCAAAATAGCGGATCAAACATGGCGGATCAAGGAATCACAATTTTTTTTAATAAAAGGGGGTTTTCGGTGTTGTTGAATCCAAATCTGAAATGATCAGGTCTGAAAATATTTGCCCATGTACGATTGTATCTGCCCAGATATGGAATTATACTCGAATTCATCCAATTGGATCTATATGATCATCGCTGAACATGCTTGCCCACGTGTGATCAGATCTAATCAAATATGAATCAATTGATTCATATTTCATCAATTGATTCATATTTGAACGTATTCATCCATACCTGGTTGGATATGTTCATCCATGCGCGCACATATTCAAGTCTATTCATGTGTGAGCTCGAATGTAGTCGTGAATTGTACTATATCTGGTTAGACATGACCACATATGGGCAGACATGTTCAGCTATAAATTCATATCTGCACATATTTACTTATGCGCGATCATATCTGACCAGATATAGAGCTACCCCTGAGCGCATAAAAATACATGTATGTTCATCTTTGACCATGCATGATCAGATCAGATTCATTTATGTTGCAGATAAACACCTACATGAGCATATCTGCTCAGATATGACCATTTTCCCCGGGATATGTGATCAGATATGATCTTCTTTAAGCATATGTGATGTGAAATATGATCAGACCTAATCATATATGATACTGTAAAATGTCAGATATAAATATATCTGATACATATATGACAATATCTGAATCATATATGACGATATCTGAAACATATATGACAATATCTGAAACATATATGAACATATCCACTCAGGCATGAACTTTTTTTCCCGGGTGGTCTGATATCGTCAAATCTAATCATACATGCTCTGATATCGTCAAATCTAATCATGTATGCTCTGATATGGCCATTTTTCTTATGCATGATTAGACAAGATCCAGATATGATCAATCATATCTGGATCATATATAATCCAGATATAATCAGATGTGATTTGGTCTGATAATTTTTTCTCGGAACGATCATACATGCTCAGATATAAGCATACATGATCTGTCATGACAATATATGAACAGATATAGCCAATTCTCTTGTCTGATCATATCTGATTCTACAGATATGCTCAGATATAAGCATACATGATCTGTCATGACACTATATGAACAGATATGATCAAATCTCTTGTCTGATCATATCTGATTCTACAGATATGCTCAGATATAAGCATGCATGATCTGTGATGACACTATATGAACAGATATGACCAAATCTCTTGTCTGATCATATCTGATTCTACAGATATGATTCAGATATGTTCAGATATGATCTTTTTTTCCCGGGAGGAGCGCGTAAAAAGTCGAGGTACATCTCGATCGAGTGATGAAGAGGATAGACGGCGTAGGTTACCGGTGACCGAAAATGTGCGCGCCGTTCGCGATTTGTTGAGCGAGTTTGACGGTAGCGAAGGTACATTTTGGAAGTGGGAGCAACAAATACGTCTCCTGCGAATAACGTATGCCCTGGATGATGGTGCGACGAAAATTTTGATGAGTTCAAAATTAAAAGGGCGTGCCCTTGAGTGGTTCCACTCTAGGCCGGAACACCTCACGTTGAGCATCGAAGTCCTCCTGGCGAAGATGAAGGAAATGTTCGATCTGCGCCAATCAAAGATGTCACTGCGAAAAAAATTCGAACAGAGAGTATGGAACCAAAGGGAATCGTTTTCCGAATGCTATCACGATAAGGTGATCCTGGCAAACCGTGTGCCTATCGATGACGATGAAATCGTCGATTACATTATCGATGGTATATCTGATCGCAATCTGCGAGACCAAGCACGCGTCATGCGCTTCGACACTCATGCGGACCTATTGGAATCGTTCAAAAAGGTGACGCTGCATACAAGAAAGTTCTCTGATCGTGACGCAAAACAATCAAATGATCAGGAGTCGAAGAGGGGGAAAGATGAAAAGGCGCCGTCGAAGGAGAATCCGTCGTTGTCTAAAGGAAGTTTCACGTCATCGGGCGAGAAATCGTCGCCGAATTGGCGGCGAGGATGGGATCGAAGAACAGTAAGATGCTATAACTGTAACGAAAAAGGACATGTTGCTCCTGCGTGCCCTCAACCAAAGAAACGGAGGGGATCCTGCTACCGTTGCGGCTCGAGGGACCATGTGCTGAAGGACTGCTGCGAAGACAAATCGAATTCTGCATCGGCGAAAGCGACTAATCTAATCGAGCCAATAGATATTAGCGATCCGTATTTTGCGAAACTTAGACTTTCATGCCCAGACTTATTCAATGCGGATACGTACCAGAGAAGTTGCGCGAGCCTATACCGCCTAACGGTCAGAATTTTTGCGGAGTAAATAAATCTCGCGTACGCGTATTGGGCGCCTTCACAAGGTCAGTCGAAGTTGAAGGAATAGAGATAGCATTGCGTTTCTTAGTAGTACCAAATGAAACAATGTCATGCGCAGCGCTGCTCGGACGTGATTTTACCCGAAATCCCTTGATAAGAGTAGAGTTGGGTCAGACGATAAAGATTACGAAAAGCTGCGATCCGTCGGGCGAAGTCGACTTTGTCTCCGAGATTATGCAAATAGAGTACCTTGAACCGCCTGTTAAAGTTACCGAGGAACTGAACGTTAGTCCGAATGTCGAATCAGGAGTGGCGAAAAGGGTACGGGAATTGTACGATTGTGAGTATGTCGCTAAGTGGGACACCGACGTGAGTGAACCGGAAACGGAAATGAAAATCTCGCTAAAAAACGAGCAACCGATCACTTTCCGGCCAAGACGACTAACATTTTCCGATAAAGAGAAATTGCAAGTAATTCTTGACGATCTGTTGGAATCAGGTACGATTAGACCGAGTAAGTCGCCGTACGCCAGTCCGATCGTTCTCGTGCGGAAAAAGGATGGTAAATTGCGACTATGCATTGATTTTCGCGAGCTGAATAAAATCACGGTGAAAGACAATTTTCCTACGCCATTGATAGATGATCATATCGATCGATTGAAAGACAAAAGATATTTTAGCAGTCTGGATCTGAAAAATGGCTTTTACCATGTGAAAATGTCGGTATGCTCAATAAAGTACACATCGTTCGTGACGCCGCTCGGACAGTACGAGTTTCTTCGCATGCCGTTTGGGTTGACTAATGCTCCGCGCGTATTCCAAAGATTTATTAACGAGACGTTCGAAAAACTTATCCGAGAAGACAAAATATTGCTGTACCTCGACGACATTTTGGTCGCAACTGAGGGTCTTGACGAGCACTTAAATATTTTGAAAGAAGTATTTGAAATAGCGAGACGATACCGGTTGCAGTTCAGAATCGACAAGTGTTTTTTCGTAAGAACAGAGATCACGTATCTCGGGTATTTGATCGACAGGCATGGCATACGGCCGAGTACACAAAATATTGAGTCGGTGAATACCTATCCGGTGCCGCGAAACGTGAAAGAAGTGCACCGATTCGTGAGCCTGGCTAGTTACTTCCGACGGTTTATCCCGAGCTTCTCGGTGCTGGCTAAACCATTATACGATTTGGTAAAAAAAGGCGTTCCATTCAGGTTCGGACCAGAAGAGAATCGAGTTGTCGATACATTAAAACGAATGTTGCCCTCGCAACCATTAGTAGCGATTTATTCGCCGAAACTCGCGACAGAATTGCATTGTGACGCTAGTACAAGCGGCTTCGACGCAATTCTGCTACAAAAACAGAGCGATAATATAATGCGGCCCGTGTTTTATTTCAGCAAACGAACAACGAAAGCGGAGTCGAAATACCACAGCTTTGAGCTCGAATGTCTCGCCGTAGTTTACGCGGTGAAACGATTTCATGTTTATCTAGCGGGGATACCGTTTAAAATCGTTACTGATTGTGACAGTTTCCGCCTTACGCTAGGTAAACAAACCGTTAATCCGCGAATTTATCGCTGGGCCCTGTTCTTAGAACAATACGCGTACGAGATTGTACATCGACCCGGTAAGCGTATGGGTCATGTCGACGCGCTTAGTCGTTGTCACGGTATTCTTGTTCTGGAGGCAAATTCGTTTGAACGAACGTTGTCGATCCAACAGGACCGGGACGCAGGCATTTTGGAAATCCGCGATAGGCTGGGTGGCTTGGAAGATAAATATTATGAGCTAAGGGACGGTCTGGTTTACCGGAAGGATCGAAATAAGAAATTGTTATTTTACGTGCCCTCGTCGATGGAGAGTAACGTAATTCGAACGTGTCATGATGATGTCGGTCACGTCGGAGCCGATAAAGTTGTCGACAATATTCGTAAAGTTTACTGGTTCCCGCGGCTGAAAAAGAAGGTAAAGGAGTATATTTCGAATTGCTTGCGATGTATAGAGTTTTCTCCTCCGAGTGGTAAGAAAGAAAGGCTGCTACACAGCATACCGAAAGGGAACTTGCCATTCCAAACAATCCATATTGATCATTGTGGCCCCTTCGAGAAAACTGGTCGTGGATTCAAGCATATCCTTGCGATCGTCGACGGGTTTACAAAGTTTATAAAATTGTGCGCGTGCAAATCGACGACTTCTGAAGAGGTGATAAAGCACCTTCGAAACTACTGTCAGACGTATAGCAAGCCGCGACGGATTATAAGTGATCGGGGAACTGCGTTTACCTCTGATCGGTTTAAAATGTTCATGGATAGTGAGTCTATTCAACACGTTCTAGTCGCCGCTGGCACACCGCGCGCAAATGGCCAAGTTGAACGGTTCAACCGTGTAATTACTCCAATGATCGCAAAATTGTGTGATGATCCGAGTAAGTGGGACCAAGTCCTAAATAAAGTCGAGTACGCGATTAATAACACCGTATGTCGATCAACGGGAGAAATGCCCAGTAAGTTGTTGTTCGGGGTCGATCAATGCAACGAGATAAATGACAGCCTTCGACTCATCCTCGACTCATACTCGAGTGACGACCGAGATTTAGTAGCGATAAGAGAATCCGCATCGGGAAAAATTTATAAACATCAACAGGAAAACGAGCGTTACTACAATCAGAAACATAAAGAAGAGAAGCATTATAGCGAAGGCGATTACGTTATGATTCGCAATGTCGATACTTCGGCAGCTAATAATAAGAAGCTGATACCGAAATACAAAGGGCCGTACGTAGTAAAAAAGGTGTTGGATTCCGATCGCTACGCGCTAAGCGACGTAGAGGGATTTCAAGTCACGCAGTTGCCCTACCAGGGGGTGGTCGCTATCGATCAGATGAAGTCGTACGTTCGCGAGTAAGTTCGTAATAAGTTCATTGTAAGATTACATACTATGTAATACGCTTTTTCCCCTCTTCCATTGTCATATTGGTTTGTAACTTCAATGCTCGTGTCGGTTTGGCCGGGACGGCCATAATGTCAGGATGGCCGACTGTAGGCGATTATTATTACACAGTTCGCGGAATTTCTGTTCATTATTATATGATTACAATGTGAGTATCGTCCTGAGTACTCGTGTACCGACGAAGTCGTGAGGTAGGGGTCTTCCGATTCGTCTTCGGGAGAGTAATAAAAGAAAACGACGAGACCGCTCGCCGACCAGTTGAAGAGCGGACGGTGTCGCGCGGGAGAGCTGTAGCCACATGTGAATAATGGAATCGAATAAATAAAACTTTATCTTTATCCAATACATTTGGATCGTGGTCACGTTATTCTCTCCCCTTCATATTGTTGAAATGTAGCTCTTTTATATTCTTAACATATTAAATAAAATAATCTATATATTATATTTTTTAAATAGAGAAAATATGCTTTTGTTGACTTTGAAACCCACGTAATCCCTTAAAATAAAATTATTATGTTTAGGCTTGGCGTTCGTTTCTTCCACAATTCCGGTATTCAGCCGAGGTTCCCGTTTTGCTCTACTATCCATTTTATTACAAAAGTAATTAAATTACAAATGTAATTAGATGTGTTGGTCTAGTGGTTAGCGTGCTTGCCTCTGGAACCAACAGATCGGGAGGTCGTGGGTTCGAATCACCGTGTCGTAGTTTCGGAGAGAAATAAAAACACAGGCGTGACGTAGCTACAGTTCTACACAGATGTCGCGCACACGGACCGTGTGTGTATAGCCTGTGTAACTGTATGGCTGTGTGGCTGGAGCCTGTGAGCTTATTTCTCGATGAAACGCGACTAGTTCCGAGGCTTGTAAGCGAACTCGTGACCGGCTGTATTGGTATAGGTTTTCCGCAGTTTCCCTATATTCATGACAGAAAATGTCATGGTGAATGCGATCCAGAGGGGGAAGTCGGCTGCGGTCGCAAGGTGGGGATCGATTAGAGATGTGAATTGGAGAAAATGGTGGGAAATGTAAAAAGGGGAAATCCCTGTACATGGAAGCTACAAAATAGCGAAGCGTTCGCCGTAGCAGATACAATAAAAAAAAATAAAAATAAAAATACAAATGTAATTCAATTACAAAAGCATTTTTTTCTTAGGTACACGGTTATCGTGTGTGTTACCTATTCTTCCCCTCATTGTGCCCGTTTCTTTTCTCTACTGTTTACGCCTTTTTTCTCCATCAATTCCCATCCTCCATCCCACTGATCACTCTTGCGGCCGCAGCCAACTTGTAATTAAATGATTTTTCATTACAAACGCTAAAAGTAATTATTAATTATATATGTAATTTCATTACGTGGGTAATGGCCCACGCCCATCTCTGGTGACCTCAAGGGGAGTGTGATGGCTACGGGTTAAGTCTACTCCCGTGATTATTTTTCTTTAAATATTATAATAGTGGGCCTTACACTGACGTGCTAAAATACTACTTCCACACATGAGTCGAAACGTTTTCAAATGCAAAATTAAGTCCTTAAATATTTTTGCAAATCTAATTTTTTGACCAACTTTCAAAGTCTTTAGAATAAAAAAATCACATCGGGTTGTTTTTTACAACTCATATATTTGTAACTTAGTTGAAAACTACACACACATACACACACACAAACATTATAATTAAAAAGTATTATTATATATATATTTTTTTTTTAATAGAATTTATTGCTCAGGGCAACGCACTTCCTCAGTTTGCACTGGGAAACATTCACCTACCCCCGGGGGTTAGGCTCGGTCTTACAAGGGGACAGTACGGCAGTCGGATTTTTGTAATTTTTCGTACTCATGGTACGCGAAGTTCAGAGCTCGAATATTAATATCCCAAAGCAGTTCGACGCCATATTCAGAAATTTTCGAGAAAATTGACTTTGAAGTTTTCGAGCGCACTCTTATCCCACAAAGATGCAACGATATTCGAACCGGGCTCGTGGCGTACCCGGTAGCGCTCGAGTCTAGTAATCGCGGGGTCACTGGTTCGAGTCTCACTTCGAAATTTTTTTTAATGAAAAAACGCAAGTCATATTTTTAATTATCTCTTGACTATAAACATACATTTTCAAGTATCAATATTTATAACCAACAACATTTTTAGGATGAAAATGAAAAACGTCGGGTAAGGAATTAAATCTTTTATTATTCGGTCTGTATTCGTTTGTTTTATACATCGGGTGTAATGCTACACGAGCCAGAGTGATAACTATCGTAAAAACAAGGAAAACAGTAATTTTCACGGCATCTCGCACACCGTACAAACGCTGCATTGTTACATTCACAATTTTTTTTCAATACATCGATCGGAAAACAAACTTCATTCACGTTCATGAAGATTTCTCTTTGATCGCAAAGTTTCGAAGCAAACCACGCATATCTGATCATGTTATTGAAGACCGGTGAAGATAACTGATGATGAACAATAGAATGAATTTTTATGCAATCTTCTCTATCATTAATTTCACGTCCTTGTTCAATCAGATAGGCGCAGTTCTGCAGACGCTTTATGAAATTTTTTACTTGGCGGTAAAAATACACGTCACAAGGTTGCACTAATGGCGTGCATTTTGGTGGAATTACCTGCACCGTGCAAGTAGGCAGACGCCTGTCATTTCGAAACACCTCATTGTACATCACGGTATCGGTTTGGCCTCCCCAGGAATCGATAATTAAGAAAAACTTTTCTTTTTTTACGTAGGGCTTCAAAACGTTGATTAAATAACTTTGTAGTAAATTTTCCCGATTTCGATGACGTGACTACGACGTTTCCGTATTTTTTTAGGTACTCGTCGACCGAGTTTTGAACTCTGGGACCAAATGAACCTGTTGTTTCTTGTAGGCATACGAACACCAGGGGCAACAATTTCCCTGATAGGGTGATAGAGTACTGCGCAGTATAGGAATGGGTGACTTTATTCATATTCTGCCGCTTTACCAGCACTACTTTTGATCCTTTGGTCGCCAGAGTTCTGTCGAACGTCGACTGGTATTGGCATCCTGAAAAAAATAGAAAAGGAATAAATTGAAAATACTATATACGAAAGTCTACATTAATTTATTATGGAAAATGAGAACAAATTTTGAATACCTGTTTGGTCTGTATTAATGACGAAATCGGGACCAAAGTTTGGTATGACATCACGAGCCTGGATACGAAAATCTTCTGCAGCAGCCAGGATTTCATCCAGCGTTGCGGTTTCTCTTTCCGTTACAAACTTCGTGATTTTTTTTGGCGAATTCGATGTCTCCGTTTAAATTTCACAACCCACCTATCGGAAGCTTTGAAATCAAAATTTTCAAATTGACTCGCAGCCGATAAAGCCCACTGCTGCAAGTTCCGGGTTGTAACTTGTTGGTTGTTCTGTCGCGCTTCCTCAAAGCGATCGTAAGTCCACGAATCGATGGTCGCGTATTTGTCTGTCATGGTTCCTCCGCTTTTTACATGTTTTTCCCATTTTGGCAATTCCTCCATGCGCTTTAAGCGGCTGCACCCGTTTTTTTGCAGAACTTTTAGGCTCCATGTCGGATGTGCTCGAACTATATTGATAACTTTCCTTTTATAATCCAGCGGAATATTGTCCGTGTACGATTTCGCCCTTTTCTCCTCTGGCTCATAATTTTCAGAAGAATCTTCGTTGTCAGATGCAGGTTCGTCAAAAGCGTATTCTTCGTCCAATTCATCAAGCATAATTAGTTCTTCATCCGTTACAAACTTTTTTTCGTGTAAAGTTTGTACTGTATAATGGAACAAGTCTTCTGCTAGTAACATTCCCTCTTCAGTAATTACCTCCGATGGTGTTGGTGCCACAAGATTATTTTGTGTGCGAATTTGCTCGTAATATACGAGGGCATCCTTCAATCGTAATTTTGAAACTTCACTGCACAAAGAATATTCAATATCATCTTGTGCCGTCGAAGGCCCAGGCACCTCGTCGTCTCCCACGCCCGACATTTTGATTTTTTTTTATCCAATATTCTACAAAATCGTGCATTACGCGGAAAAACAGTACTTGCTGCTCCGAAAACCAACGGTCGAATGCTACTTCAAACAGGCATTCCTTGCGGAAGCCGCCGTATCCCTTCCACCCGTTCTGGAACTCCCAGAAATCTTTTGTGCACAAGCAGCTGTGCCCGCTTCGCAGGTAGTTGATCAGGACAAAGGCAAACGATGTACGCAGAACTGTTATTCACAATATCGACGGTTGCCAAAGCAAGCGTTATATTCACATATTTCAACATTTAGTCTTCTATTTATATTCCTATTAATCTACAAGGGAGTTTATGTAAATATTATTACTGGATATTTTTACGTCGCCTATTCGCAATTTCAAGCAAGAGATAATCAAAAATAAGACTTGCATTTATCATTGACAATTATAATTACATATATGTGAATTAGCATAGATTTTATGATTTTTATCCCGGGATTATTTATTTATTTTTTTATAAATAATCACCTATTGTTATATATAAATAATATATGATCATATATGAGAAAATATATAATTATGTATAACTATAATGAATTTTGTACATAAATAACTATATATGGATTTTGTCCATATATAAACATATATAGATATATTATATTAATTATATATAATAATATGTGATTATATACAACAAAAATTTATCGGGATATTTAAATGACGGAGGTATGAGAATTTAAAAAAAATTAAAAAAAAAAAAAATTTCGAAGTGAGACTCGAACCAGCGACCCCGCGATTACTAGACTCGAGCGCTACCGGGTACGCCACGAGCCCGGTTCGAATATCGTTGCATCGAGTTCGAGCTTGACCGCCGTGAGCAACGCACGTGCCACGACGCGCTCTCGAAACCTACTCATTGTATACTATACTACCGAGAAAACCTTATGCGAGAAAAAAAATATAGTCTCAGAAGCTACCGTACCACTGGTACGAACCCCACAAATCTAATAACAAATTCAGATTTATAAGTGCATAATAAACTGACGGGCCCCGGCCCGACAACGCAACCAACATGGCGGGAAAAAAGAAGATTCCCCCCCCCCCCTAAAGAAGCCGATAAACTCATCCAGTTTTGACAAACTAATCAGAGAGGCGCACAAAGAGTTTGGCCTAAATCGCCGCAAACCTAAAAATCAACCAGCACCCAACCTGGTACAAAGACAAAAAATACGTAACACGCAGAGCGACTCTGCAATGAATACATCCGAGGAGGACACCCCTGGCACGTCTCAGCCCTGGAAAATCCCCCGTAACACAATAAAAAGAAAATACGTCCAACTGGAATCAAATATCTCCCCCTTTGACGGCGGTAGATACAGCTGCCTCAGTGACGAAAGCGGGACGGAAACAGATTCCACACACACGCTACGCCATAACACCCAAAGAAAGTCCCTGAAGAGAGAAATGACCAAAACAAGCAGAGACTCGACTCGCCGAGACGCGCAAGAGACCGAGCCAAACAACAAGAAAGAGACGCCACCAGCTACGCACAGATACGCGAATGCAAAGCCGCCGCCGATAAACATACATTCGAACAAAGTAAGTGACATCGCCGCCTTACTCATAGAGCAAGGCTTCACCAGAGGACAATTCTACCTGAAGCTGAATGAAGATTACATCACGCTCACTACCACCGACCTAAGCATATACAAAAAAATCACACAAACCCTGACTGACAAAACCATACCGTGCTATACGTACACACCAAAAGCCGACAAACCAATAATACTTATCGTCAAGGGCATCAAAGGGGACTACAGCGATGAAGATATAATGAACGAGATTAAAGAATACAACATCGACAACGCCACGATCATCAAAGTCGGAAAGATATTCCTCTCCAAGAGGAACCCGACCGCCTACCACCACATGGTACAACTAGCGCCAAACAGCAGCGCTAAAGAAATAATGAAGATCCGCCACCTCGCACACCAGAGAATCTCCTGGGACAGCCTACGCAGGACAAGCGTCCATCAGTGCCACAAATGCCAGCGTGCCGGCCACACGAGCTCCCGCTGCAACCTGGGCTACAGATGCGTCAAATGTGCGCAAGCGCATGACCCAGGTAATTGTAGTATCACAGCCGAAAGCGAAAAAACCAAATTAAAATGCGCAAACTGTGGCGAGACAGGCCACCCTGCCTCATACAAAGGCTGTCTGTATCTAAAGCTCGTAGCAAAAACAACAGCCGAGCAAAAAAAGGTGCGAGAGCGCGCCAGAATGGCAAGAACCGTTGCCATACAGAAAACCGTCATGCCAGGATACTCTTTCGCATCAGCCGCCCGCGGATATAACCCGCCCAGCGCGGCCAACCACCGACAGTCGGTAAACAGAGCGCCTAACTTACCGACCGTAGCTTACGAGTCGCGCCACTTACCGACAGCAGTACAAGAGCACAGCTACATACCGAATCACCACACAGAGCCCGAGCCAGGCTATTTCGACAAATTTGAGAACATGTTCAAGGAACTACAAAGCACATTGATTAACGCGATACGCTCCAGCGCAGATAGCCTCCAGATGCTAATCGCTAACAACGCCAGCCGGATAGACCACATATACAGCGTATTTAACATCGCCTGAGAATGGAGGACAGAACAACCGCGGACACTAACTCCAACCAGAAGGATGCCATCAGAATAGCAGCAGTTAATGTGAACTCGATCATCTCACACGCAAAAAGATACGACCTCTTCAAATTTACAGGGGACACGGATAGGGACATCATCTGCGTGAACGAAACAAAACTGAACGCCAATCACAAAGTATCCTTCGCAAAATATAATATCTTCCGCGCCGATAGACCTAATGCGCAAAAAGGGGGGGGCACGGCAATCCTCATTAAAAAAGACTTCCCGTACCCATGCAAACAAATACACTTTCCGTCACCTCACTCAAACGAAGTCCTCGAATATACAATCGTAGAATGCAAGGTCAACAACACCGCAAGGCTATACTTAATCAGCGCCTATGCGAATAACGAAGCCCGTCAAGTTTTTATACACGAAATCAATTTGCTCCTATCAAAATTAAACCTACAAAACCTAAATAAATACTATATCCTCGCCGGGGACCTCAATGCCCGACATATTGAATGGGGGGACTCAGCAAGTAATTATAAAGGCCACCTACTCAGAAAATGGGAAACAGACCAATCCCATCTATATAAGGCGACTATATACCCCCCCTCGGCCCCAACGCTCCCGTGTTTCGACTCTTACATCGATCTCTGTATTGCAGACTCAAGAATCCAAATCACTAATGTCGACAATGAATCCAAGCTCCCAGTAACCCACTATCCCAGCGACCACGACGCAATCCTAATAAATGCAATCATCCCCATCGAACGGCATCCCGACCAAACTGGCGATGAGACAAACCCGGCCTACCTATATAAAAAAACAAAATGGAAGGAATTCCACAGACAGCTAAGAGCAAACTACACAGCCACTCTACCAAACGACAGAAACCTAACGACGGACGAAATAGACACAGCCATAGAAACAATAAATATAGCACTACGGAAAACAATTCAGGAAACAGTACCGACACATAAGCAAACTGACAACACACTAAATTACATAAACAATAAAATCATACACACACAAACTCTAAAAACCAAAATAATAACAACATACAAAAAACTAAAGCGCAGACAATACCCCAACCACCACCCAATTGTAGCAACAGCTAAAGCAATGATAGACTACCTAAACAAGAAACTCAAAGCAGAATTTAAACAAACGTACACCAAATACTGGGAAAAGCAGCACCGCAACATAGACTACCGAAACCCGGAAAAATTTTTCCCAAAAATAAATCGCTTCTTCCGTCCCAAGCAGCCACTTCAGATCAAGGAACTGCAAGTAAAAGTAAATGACCACGACATAATAAATAGTAGCGGTATAAACACAACAGAAGCCCATCTGGCAAACGGCACGTACACAATCAGCAACACAACAGACAAGCTGAACCTAATCGGAACAGTTTACGAAAAAATAAACTCCCCCCGCCACACAAACGACAACACCCCGACGAAAAATAAGGTAAATATCTCAGTGAGAGCCCTAAAACTCGAGCAACAAGTGTACAGGACAAACCACACTACCATAACCCAGTTTAACGAGGAAAACACAGCAGACCACCCTGACAACGACCAAGAAAGCCTGCCAATATACTACCATAGCGTGTATAAATTGCAGAAAATATTCAAAAACCTCCCCAACAAAACTTCAACCGGGATAGACCAGATCCCCTCGATAATTCTCCGTAACCTCCCCCTATACGTCATCAAAGACTACACGATCATATTTAATAATGCGCTAAACCACAGCTACTTTCCACCCGCATGGAACACCGCAAAAGTTATACCGATAGCAAAAAAAGGGAAAAACCTACACGACCCCGCGAACTATAGACCTATATCATTAACGCCAAACATCAGTAAAGTATATGAGATAATAATCAACAACTCAATAATCCGCCACACAGACGAGAACAAAATAATCCCCGACCAACAATTCGGCTTCAGACATGAACACTCAACAACACACGCAATCAACAAACTGACCAGTGACATAAATACGCAACTTGACGAAAACTGCATGGTGGGGGCGTGTCCCATAGATATAGAAAAAGCTTTCGACTCGGTGTGGCTAGATGGTCTGATCCACATCCTCCAGAGCACAAACTTTCCCAAACCGCTAATATATGTCATATGGGACATGATCACCAACAGGAACTTTATCACCACAGACGGAAAAAACCTCTCTAACAAGACGTTCAGAATCACAGAAGGACTGGCACAAGGAACGGTTAATTCACCCATACTATTTAACATTTTTACACACAAAGTACTGCACCTACATAACAACCCCAATAGCGACACACTCTCTCTAGCTTTTGCCGACGACTTAATAGTTTACGTACATGACAGCGACCCAGACAAAATTCAAAATAAGTTACAACAAGCAGCGAACGAGATAAACAACTATTACCTCCTCTGGAACCTCCGAATAAACCCGACCAAGTGCGAAACAATCATATTCCACAAACCGCTCCGATTTATAGGCAGAACAAAAAGAGCCAGCATAAAAAATTTCCATATCAAAATCAACAACACAGAAATACCACACAAAACAATAGTCAAATACCTCGGAGTTCAACTAGACTATCTACTACGACTAAATGACCACGTACACCATCAACTAAATAAAGCCAACAAGGCCTGGAAGGCAAATTGCAGGCTGTTCTTCTCAAAAAAGCTAGACCATCGAGCCAAAATTATATGCTACCTCCTCTTAATTAGGCCGATAATCACATACGCTACCCCCATATGGTGGAACACGTCAGCGAGTAACATGGAAAAACTGAGAAAGTTTGAGAGAAGATGCCTCCGAGCTGCCCTACACATCTACAGATACACAGACAACCCGACACACATGACAAGCAACAGAATACTATACGAGACAGCAGACACACCGAGAATAGATAACTTCATAATAAAACTAACAAGAGAATATTATAACAAACTGCCAGACAGCGACAACAACATAATCAAGGCCTTGGCCGAACCACCCAACATAAACAGAACCCGACAAGCTTCATCCGGATACGTAACGCCACAATCATTCACCTACTTCGACAAGAAAGGAATAATACAAGACAGCAACAACACACCAATCATCTACCACATCAGACGCAATCAAGCCAATAAATCCCTCCCAACCAGCTACACAGAAATAGATCCACACAATACCGTCTATTCAAAATCCATCCCAAATAGAGATATCAACGACTTCACCAGAGTTCCGGAGAACTACTGGTGGCTCGCGAACGATGATATACACGTAGACGAAATCCGAAGACGCAAACGACACAAACAACTACAGCAACGACAGCAGCGCAACGGACCCGCAAACATAGGCCGCAGATACCGCCAACCATTCTAGGCCCCCCCCCCCCTGTATATACGTACATAACTCCAGTAAAATAAGCCGGTAGATATAAGTAAACACAAGCAGCAACAGACAACAGGTTTTTTTTCTCGCTTCACCAAGCACACAATTATTTTTCCTGTTACAAAAATGCAACATAGTACATAGGCACTCAAAGCACGCCGTAAACAAAACGCGAAATCCCGCATAGCAATAAACAACCGTACCGATCACACGTGAGATGCCTGCCAACAACGGGCCAAACGTGGGTCATATAACTGCGTTACACCAGACCCAGCCTGGCTTTTTCTTGGTTAGACTGTTTTTAGCCACAACACACAAATATATGTATGAAGAACAAATAAAAACAGCGCTTATTAAAAAAAAAAATATCGTTGCATCTTTGTGGGATAAGAGTGCGCTCGAAAACTTCAAAGTCAATTTTCTCGAAAATTTCTGAATATGGCATCGAACTGGTTTGGGATATTAATATTCGGGCTCTGAACTTCGCGTACCATGAGTACGAAAAATTACAAAAATCCGACTGCCGTACTGTCCCCTTGTTAACCTAGACCGGAAAAATAACGCTGGGCGGCACTCGAGGGTTCCGACATCACCTCGGCTGCCGCCCAGACCAAAAGTCGCGCGAAAAATCCAATATACCGCTCTGCGATAGCCGCTCCCTCGAGCCAGAGGGTTATCGGCTACCGCAGTCCACAATCGTGTTGCCTGAGTAAACGGAAGGACCCAAGTATGACCGCCTTCTGCATCCGACCCGCCAGCAACCGGACACCGGGTTTGCAAACCGGTATGCTAGCGAGGCCCGATACAGAAGACTCTTTCATCCCCCCTAGCGCGCCGATGATGAGGACAACGAGAGTTACCCTGAATCCTCGGTGCAAACGACATGGCTCGGCCAGGAGAGGCTGATGCTTGAGCCGTTTCTCCTCTTCCTTTCGCGACACGTTCACTTCGGCCGGAGCCGAGAACTCAATGACGTATATCGTCTTGTCGTCGAAATCGAGGAGGACAACATCAGGCTTAGTCGCTGGAAGCGGCCCGATGGTCGCGAATGAGAACTTCCAATAAGTCTTGCAGCTCTCGCCCACGACAACGGACTCAATATCTCCTGGTAAATAAGGCGGCACGGGCTCCCGGTCTATCCCACAAGAGTGCCGTAGATGGTAGTACAACACTCTTAGGGCCGCATTATGGCGATAGATATAGCCGGAGACTGCATATACTGGGCAGGCCGACAGTAGATGCATTAGTGTCTCCGGCGATTGTTTGCATGCACGACACAAAGTGGTCGGCAGAGGCTGACCCAAAACGCGACTGCGATAGACCAGGCTGTTGATGACTCCGTCTTGGCAGGCGCAGATAAACCCTTCGGTCTCGGACATCAGTCCAGCTGACCGCAAGAAGGAAAAGGTCAGCTGAGTGGACAGCCCCTGTTCCTCGATGTGGTGAAAAAACACACCGTGCATGGGTCTGTCCACGCGCTGCCGAGTCAGGACAGTCTGCTCGGCAGCGCTGTTTGCCCGCCGACGTCGGGACTTGGGCAACCGAGCGACGGAATCTATTGGCAAGGCGCCGTCGTCGGCGGAACTCCAAGCCGAGGGTCTCTGCCGCACGATCTGCCGCCTTATAAAGAAAAGCACCCGCCCCATGAAGCTCATGCTGGTGCACAATCTCTAGGAGCGGGTCCGAGCTTGTTATTACATCGCTTGCTATTCCGAGGACTATACGGTCATGAAGACACTCCAATCCCAAGAGCCCACGCCCGCCGCTCTGACGCAGCATATAGAGGCGCGGGGTGGAAGATCGAGGGTGCAGACTCCGCTGGATGTTCATTATTTTGCGTGTGCCGATGTCCAGCTGTTCAAGCTCGTCTCTACGCCATTTGACGACGCCAAAGGAGTAGAGCAGGACGGGGACAGCGAGCATATTGGTGGCAGGGATCTTATTTTTCCCAGACAGATCTGATTTCCAGATCCGTTTGAGACGCCGCCTATACTCGCTGTGGAGGGCCTCCTTGACACCCTCAGCGTCTTGTACAGAACGCTGATCGATGCCAAGGTACCGATAAGACCCTCCGGCGTCCAGGTGTTTGAAGACGCTCCCGTCCACCAGCCCAACATCAGCCGCGACACCCTCTGCTCTCCCTCTCTTGAGATGAAGAACAGCGCACTTGTCCAATCCGAAGTCCATTCCCGCCGCCCGCGTGTACGTCGCTGCGATGTTTAAGAGGAGCTTAAGCCCCCCCTCCCCAGGAGCGTATAGCTTGAGGTCATCCATATAAAATAAATGGGTGATCTCCCATTTGGGAGAAGCCCAAATGGGACGAAGCGGGGATCCAATGGGACGAAGCGGGGCCCACGCTCCCCGGGGGGCCCCGCTTCGTACCCGCGTGCAGCCCGCAAGGCGATTGACAAGGGTAATAGTGAGATGCAAAACAGGAGGGGGCTGAGAGAATCTCCCTGGATAATCCCCCTTCTATACTCAACCACTCCGGTCGACACGTAGCCTTCACTAGTCTTAACTGTGAAGCGTGTCTTCCAGAGCGGCATGAGTTGCTTAATGCATCCCACTATGTAAGGACTCGCCGAAAGGCGTTCGAGTAGGTGTATAATCACTTTGTGACTGACAGTGTCGAACGCTTTACGGTAGTCTATCCAAGCGACTGAGAGGTTACGCTTGTGCTGGACCGCGTCTTGCGTGATGCAGCGGTCCATCAGCAGGTTCTCCTTACAACCTCCCAGCCCCCTCTTGGATCCCCTTTGTTCGTGTATCTCCTGCCATGCAGGCTCGATCTCGCGCAGAACACGCTCATAAAGAATCTTTGTGAAGATCTTACAGAGCGCATTCAGACACGTTATCGGGCGGTAGTTCTCCGGACGAGACAGATCCCCTTTTTTGGGGATTAACACCGTCCTTCCCTCTGTCAGCCACATAGGGATTGGCACCGTCCCATCGATGAACGACGAGAAGATGCGGGCCAGATGGGTATGGGTGCACGTGAATTTCTTCCACCAGAAGATGTTAATCCCATCCGGCCCGGGAGCGGCGTGGTTCCTCATGCTACTCACCGCCTTCTCCACCTCACCCCGCATGACTGGAAAACAGTCGCCACGCTGACTCGGCTGTTGCCGGCAATACGTGTCGAACCATCCCAGAGCTGGAGTACTTTCATCAAAATGACCCGCCTCGCTATACAGTTTTCCCCAAAACCGCTCCACCTGAACAGCTGTTGGCGCTGTGTCGGGAGCAGGCGTAGGTGGTTGGAACCAGCGGCCTGGGTCAGAATGGAAGAGGGCGTTGTCTAACGCCCGACCCAGCCGCCTCTCTAGGGATTGCTTCGCAACCCCCAGGTTCCGCACCTTCTCCACGTAGCGTTCCTTCACAATAAGAAGGATAGCTTTGTTCAATGTGTGGTGACGGCATTTCAGTTCCGAGCTGATTTTTCGGATTTTAGGGGTAAACGCCTTCCCCGCCGTAATGAAGTCTAACAGACACTGAACACGGGATGCCTGCCTCCGCGCTTCATTGATCTTATTCTGGAGCTGTGCAACGCGCCGCCGGGTCTTAGCCACAAACGCTGCCTTATCATTGCGTGTCTGAGGCTTCGACTCAACAGCCGCGCGATACACAGCCCAGTTCAAGCTGAGGAGATCAGCGGTCTCGGGTATTGCTGCCGCGAGGGATTCATTTGCCGCCTCTAGGCAACCAGGCTGAAGAGAAAATTTCCCGGTGATTCTCTTCCTCCTTGTTCCCCAGTCCTCTGTCAAATCGTCGCGCCAACGGGGGGGGGGGGGGGGGGGGTTCCGACTGCCGGGGGGTTCGATCTTGAGGCCGTCCGGCGGAGCTCCGCACGGAACGCGCGGAAGGAAAAAGTATTTATAAAAATAATCCATCTCTCGAATCACGCGACTATAATGTGGTAAATAGAGACAAAATCACGCTTTTGCTCCGTGCTCATAGATTCAATATATTCTAATATTTCCTACTATTAATTTTCTCCTTCAAGCGCACTGATCAAATTAGTACACGACTGTGCTGAATGGAATGGAACTTCAAAACACGAGTAGCTGGTTATGAAATGTCTGGGAAATTGTCAATACTATTTCTGGCTGGGCTTGCGATCTCGATTACGATGCAATCCTCTACGAGAGTCACCATTTCTTAAAAGCGACAGCGATTAAAGGGTTTGAGAAATAGCCCTCGAGCCGATTTGGGTATGTGCTATTTATTTTACTTGAACTCTTCTTCAGGATTGTCGGACATCTTGGTGGAAGAAACGAAATTCTGAAACGCCGCTTCGTACGATAAACATTTTGCTCCACAATATAACCAAAACTAAATAAATAATGCAAACGAGTTCGAGCTCCATTCGTCCCCGGATCGTTTGTTCGCGGGGAGTTGAACTCGTTAACCTCGGGCACGAGAGAACGATAACGAGATCCTCGAGCTTGCAAAGAACACCCAAACGTTTGACCACACTTATTCATGAACGGTGGTCAGAATTATTTGAAAAAACAGTTCTAAGCATCAGGTCCAAGAGATAAGCTCGGAGAAATTGTACACGCGCATACTCTGGAGTATCAGATCTTCGATTAATATTTATTTCTCGTGTTATTTGCAGGCATTAACACAGTGTCAAGCTTCAATATCCAGAAGCCGACGTCCAACCATTTTTGGTCAAGTCACACCAATACTTTCAGGACTTCAAACAGCAAGGTTTCAAGGACATACATCAGGCAAGAAAGAGTCGGAATAATATTAATGCCCAGTGTAACAACCATTATACGACAGGTGAAGGACACCAAATTGTACAATCAGGCTCTCGCCAACAAGAGGCATGAAAAACTAATATTTTATTCTCTTAAAGCAGGTATCGCAACAGAAACCCCAAGTACTGCGGTCACGAAAGATGCCATGGATCCCATTCAGAGTCCAGAGAAATTGAGAGCGCTCGAGGCTCAATATCGAACCACCGTCTCGAATAAATTTAGGCGTAAAAGGGAAAAAGTGCGTGTACACTCCTACACAGCCGAGATATTGAATGTTTGATTAATTAATGTTGAGTGGGCGTAGCTTGTGCGTACTTTGGAGGGGCTGACCATCCCCCGATACGTCTCCTGTGTACACGAAGGACAGATGTACAAATTATGAACTCGAGTTCCATTCAGCCGCAGTTTAAACTAATCAATTTTCAAGATAAGCATTGTGGCACTTTCGAAAATATTTATTTGAGAGAAAAAAATGTATCCTTGGAGTAAATGATAATTATACAATTTTTTTAATCGGCCAGTAAATATTGCGTAGATATTTATTGTTAGTCTGGTTTTTAAACTATTTTTATCAGCAAGCAAATATTGTTCGATCTTCCTTGTATTCTTCTTTACTCGAGAGACTCATCGAGGATTTTTTGTAACTCGCCACATTTGTTTTTTTTATCAATTGAAGATGAAGAAACGATCAACGCCGAATGTTCGTTACTGGCTTTATCGCAATTAAGCCAAACACATTTATTCGAAGACTCCAACTCACCTTGACGATCCTTGTGATATTTTTTTTTTTCAATAATCAGCGTTCGCGATTTCACAGCGTGTAATTAATTCGATTCGTGCTGCTAGAATAAAAATATTAATGCATGAAAAAAAAACAGACAATACGAACGAGAATAATGAGGCTCAGCGCAAGAAGTTCCAACTGCGCTCGCGAAATCGGCGAAACACTTTTTGCAATGTTTAATTTCTGAATTTTGATACCCTTCATGTACGCACGCAGATATTGTAGATTAATTCATTGAAAACAAAAAAGAATTCATTATCAAAATGCAGTTGATATACGCGGTTGAGAATTTCTTGTATCCAGCAAATGTCAGATGGCTATAAAAAGTTCAACGAACCGCCAACGAGCCTCCAGCCTGTCCTGTGCTACATCAATTTATGGGCTGTTCCACGCCAACGCGAAATATTTTGAAAAATTTATAATTTCATGAAATACAAGTCGTGTTCATTTTTGGGAAAAACAAATCAACGAACTACAAATGATTAATTATACAACCAACCATCGTAAATGTACAATCTAATCGGGAAGATGTACACACTTTTTAATCCCACAACATCTCGGCCACCTTCGTATCTGTTTTTTGAGCATTGTGAACATTTCATGGGCGTGTAAGAAACAAATAAAATATCGGTGGTCCCGAAATTAACGTTTATTATTCATTCATCGTCAGTATTTTTGTTTTGCGAGGGTTTTCGTCTATAATTAGCAGTCCATAATTTCCGTTCAGTTTTTTTTTTAATTACTTACATCTAGGAGCAAAAATAAAACTGATTTTTTCATTTCGACACTCAGTTTATGAACAATATTTATTGCGAAAAAAAACTTTCCCGACGAGGGTACGATCCCGGGCTCTGGCACACGTTACTCCAGCGTGCTGACATTGAGCTATCATTTGCATCAATCTAATAGAGTAAGTAGTTTTTTAATATTTGAGCAGTTCCCCCGGATGGAGTTTAGATTCGGTTTGGATTGTTGGTTGGTTTGAGGTTTAATGTAAATTCTATATTGTTTTATTTTTGTTTGTCGTGACTTGAAAAAATATTTCTCTTTGAAATCGAATAAGCGATTAGGATTTGGTTGGGTTGCATTAGGGGTTAGGTTGCGTTATGGTTATTTGATCGTTCATGTCACCGAAAAAAAATAAAACATTTGCAGTATCGATCTCCAAGTCGACAAATTACTGATATATTGACATTTCATAACTATGAACAAAAGCATATCAATATAACTCATCAATTTTATAGAAAAAAATGTACGACAAACTATTTTGAATCACCGCGTTTCCCGGAGTTTCCGGTATCGCCGCAGTTGAGGCGCCACCACGCGATAGGTGGTGTAAGTGGTAGCCGACATCGCTTTGTCAGACCTTTTTCCATACAACACTGCGTTCGGGCTCCTTTACCTCTAGTCTCCATGGTACAGATATTACATGGAACTCGACGGCCCGTGTTAATGTTTCGCAGAAAAAATGTAGTTAGTATTTCCGCCGGTAAACTGCGCGGCGATGTATCGGTGTTCCACACAATGATAGAGGTTCAAGGCACGCCTCTCCCGGTTGTCTCGCTCTCTCTCTCTCTCTCTCTCTCTCTCTCTCTTCTCTCTCTCTCTCTCATCTCTCTCTCTCTCTCTCTCTCTCTCCTCTCTCTCTCTCTCTCTCTCTCTCTCTCTCTCTCTCTCTCTCTCTCATCTCTCTCTCTCTCTCTCTCTCTCTCTCTCTCTCATCTCTCTCTCTCTCTCTCTCTCTCTCTCTCTCTCTCTCTCTCTCTCTCTCTCTCTCTCTCTCTCTCTCTCTCTCTCTCTCTCTCCTCTCTCTCTCTCTCTCTCTCTCTCTCTCTCTCTCTCTCTCTCTCTCTCTCTCGCGTATGCCAATCGGGCTATAGTGCTATTCCGCTTATATTAATAGTCGACTGACCGACCAAGCGTTGGACGGTTCGGTAGGAGACAACGCATCATTTAAAATCACGTTGAGATATTACTGTCGCGGACGGCCGTATTTGTGGGGGGGGGGGGGGGGGGGCACCAGGATTTCCCTTCTGAATCAGTGATAAATTATAGTGTCGCTTAGTAAAAAATAAGTGACAATCAATTATTATACCCAACAATAAACTGGAATAAAAAAGTTTGCGCAAATTTTGTAGATTCAAACGTTTTTGTATTTTTCCTGTAAGGTTGCGGCTACGACATTTAGTCTTAAATATTTTCTTTAAGCATTCCGCCCCCCCCCCCTGTTTTTATTGTCGTTACGGGATAAACTTCCAAAAAGCTATTACACTTAATTCGGCCGAAATTTTGCACAGATGTTCCATTTAATATATAAAGACATCCCCTGAAGGGATTTTTGGCGCGTTCCAATAGAAATTGAGTTTTTAAGTTTATTTTTTAGCCCGCACGAGTATATCTATATTGCTCGCCACGGCCGATCGATATCCCCCCTCCTCCGACTTCACTGGCGGCTAGCGGGCCGCGCTTGCCCCTGCAAGTATATCTATATAACCTAAAAAAACCCAACCGAACCCAAACAAACAAACCCAGCCGGTGGGACCTGGTGTCCGGAGACCCCTAAAAAAACGGTGGACACGATTTCTCAAAAACTATCGCATCGATCTTATTGAAATTTTGCACACTTCATCAAAATAGCATTGACCAGTGAATGAATGAAGCATTTAAAAAAAATGTAAATTTGCATTTTCGGCAGAATTATATGCAAAATAGTTCAATTTTTGGTACAATTTACGCTACGCATAGTCTTGTAAAATTAGTTGTAATCGAAAAAAAAACCTTCGCTCGATCACTAGTCAATGCTATTTTGAAGAAGTGTGCAAAATTTTAATAAGATTGGTGCATTAGTTTTCGAGAAATCGTGTCCACCGTTTTTCCGAGGGGTCACCGGAAACAAGGTCCCACCGGCTGAATATCCCAAATTTTTCAATGACATTAAAAAAAAATTATTGTACTGTTGCTCTTTTACGTGCTCATCATTTGGAATAAAATCATTTATCAATTATATTTTCTTTACTAAAGAATACACGAATACACGCTTAATTAACTAGTTAGATTGATATTCAGTATTAATAATCACGAATACGTCCGAGGCCTGTCAAATCTCTGACAGATGTAAGCAAAGTAGCAACAGTTTTCTGTACCGCGTAGCAAGTTCCTTGGAAGAAATCGCTGAAGGCATGCCAAAAAGAGATAGAACGGGTGAGATGGAAAGGAGCGAGAGAGTAGGAGCGAAAACAGATCGATTGAAATCCCCGGCAGAACGAGCACGTGCCTTAGACTGCTTGACCGTTGCTGCTGTTAACATTGGAATCTGCAAGAGAGCGAGCGAGACGCGAAATCACCTCAACCGTAGTTGGCTCGAGCGTAGGAAGAGGTGGAGCTGGGTGGAGCCAAGCGCGCCTGTGGTGTGTCCATGAACATCGATACAGGCAGCGCTTTAGGTGGTTGGGGAAGTAACAACGAAACTCTCCCAAGAAATCTTGCCAAATCGTCCCATAAGCCGTGTTGTTCCATGTAATATCTCTTTGCCGGAACGCTAGAAACCAGTCTCTTTTTACACCGAATTGACGAAAACGCAATCGGAAAAGTTTGCGAGAAGATTTACTAAAAAAGGCACGAACTGTTGCATGCCGTACCGTCATTCGCTTAAAATAATAAGCGATTCGCGCGTGTGCCTGTTGCATTCCTTGATACGGGACCAAGTGTTTCCAACGTAACCTCAAAATCCGTGTGAATCGCAAAACGTCGGATTTCGCTGTACCTTTCGCCCCAAAGTGGCAGAAAGATGGAGATCGAGGGCGTCCAAGAATAAATCGAGGCCATCGCCGTTAAAATTTTCAAAAAACTCAAAGCGTACTTCCAAATCAAAATTGGTACAATGGCCATCAGCGACAATCATATTCCTTACATCCTGACGGGTTGTATTTTTTATATGTTCGGTCTCAAATGGTGTTACGAATATGCAAAATTTTGGGTCCAACCGAAGCGGAGGATCGAAGAAAAGAGCGGTAAATTCGAGAGATTGAAAAACAGCTGTGAGAGACTATTGACGAGTCATCCGGTCGAGGGTAGTCTCAAATTGACAGCAACGGCAGTGGGCCTCGCGGGCACATTGATCGGCGGTTTACGCGACGACGGTATTGTCTCATCCAAGGTCGTACACGCCACCATCTATCTATTCTTTGCGTTCTCCGGTCTCGTTGACGTTCTGAATTTTTACTTTCCCCGCAACGTCACCGCCGGCCTTACCAATCTTGCGCTTGCTCAGAGTTTTTTCGTCGAGGGCTTCCTGTTTCTGTGGGCCAGCGTGGATGGTGGCACACCGGTCAACGTTATACTGACTGGAGTAGTCTGGACGACATCACTCGTGGTTGCCCTGGAGCTCTTCTGGCCGGAGCTGAAACTGCTCCGAGGCTGCACTACTCTCATTCAGGGTGGATGGATAGCTCTGATGTTGCAAATGTATCAGACCAGTGCAGGCCGCACCGAAATAGCTCTGGCATTCTCGTGGCACGTAGCGGCCGCTTTTGCCGTCACGCTATGCGTCGTTGCAATAACTCGCAGCTGCATGCCTCGTCTCGTCGTCGAGGAACCGCCGGAGATTCCTATTTACGACTACTGCCACGAACCCAATCAAGAGATCTAAAACGCGAGGAGCTTCGACGAGACATCCCTCTGTCCTCTGTCTCTCTCTAGCTGGGCGATGAATTTTAGCTGTAGGCCAAAAAGATGATACTCGACGCGCGATTGTTGCAAACCAAGTCCACTTAAAGATTTAGTCCCCTAAGGGTGGAATCCTTGTATCGAAATGTTGATAAAAACTGGACAAATCCTAGTATGTTTTTATTACAGGATAGAAATGGCCGTAGTCACGTTCCAGGTGATGTCGAAATTTACATAGCTGAGCTGCAACGAACATTATTTTTTCCTCCCACATTTTTATTATTACACTGCCGCTTGGTTTTTGCACATCACCTTGTAGATATGTGATAAGGATTAGCAAAAAAAGGTTAAGGTGATTAGAAAGAATCCATTTTTATTGGATTCACCATCAACGAAAACTTCAATATCATGGTTTAAGCGGAGTCTGAAACGTACACCGATAAAGCCAAAGTCTGAGCTCTCTGTGAAGTTTTATGCCGACAAAGAAACATTAGTTTTTGTATTGTGATATTACGAATATAGAACATGATATTGTTTCAGCTTTGTGCAAGAAAGACCATAGGTTTAGGAAGATATCAAACGTTACAACCATTAACTTAGGTGCCTTCCTCGTTTTACTGATATTATCCTCATATTTATGAGGTATAAGGATTTTTTCGACATTTTTCAAATGGCATACTATTACGTATTTGGTGGAAAAATACGACCATTTGAAGCATTACTGATTACAATTATTCGTGAGAATTTGCAATACTATTGTTATTTATTCACGAGAGTGTCCACCATACAACCCATTCTTGTCGTGTGTTGGTTTTTTTACGGTCAATCTATGAACGAATTTACACAACTGATAATCAAAGGGAGCAGAACAATAATGAGTTTCTGGAAAGATTTTGAAAATACTTGTTGCGAACTTGTGCCAATTTTTTGCGAGATTCAAGCAATAATAGTGAATAGCAATTTAAGATAGTATTGTTGTCCAATGCGCTATTTTAGAGGTGATTTTGAGGATGGAATAACTGTTAGACTTCCAGTTTTTTTTCTGAATTTTTTTACACGTGTTTATCGATCTTTTAATAACATGGATATCAGAAAAAAATACTGTCGTACTTTTCTGCACGTTTGTGTATAACGGTGGGCGGAAAACACCACCAATTGGCGACCAGTGCTGTGGATGTATAAATGTGGAAAAAACCAAACATATTCTTCATCTATATTGTGATGTTTGGTAGCAGATTCAATCAAAGAAAATGTACAACATAGCGCCATGCTAAACTTTGATTATCAATTTTTCTTATGTATCTGACCATTTTGAGAGTTATATGAAGAAAATATATATTTTTTCGAGTCGATTCTGCTACCAACGTTGAAAAACAGTTTACTAAAGGTTTATGGTAAATCTGAGCTCAATCGGCCAATTAGTTATCGAGATATCGTGGTTGCCGATTTGAAAAACAGTTTCGATAAAAATGCGTTCAAAGTTGGCTGCGTCTCGATCGCGCACCTCAAGCGTACTTCTTACAATTTCTGTAAACCGGCTAATTTTATGAGTATAATTAACCGGTTTTCACGGATGTATTCAGAATGGACTGTAGAATAATAAAATATTTTCAAAACGATTTTCCACATGTCGACAATACTGCCTTAAGAAACGACACGGAGAAGGAAGTTCGAGCGCTTACGTATAGATGTAATGCGAAAAGGCAGGGACGTTTTATATGGTGATGTACACGATATTCCTCTATGTATACCGAACTGTAGCGTTTTATAGGAAAAAACTATATTAAAATATTTTCTGTTGTGCCTTGTTGAGGTAACGCTTACTTGGAAACCTTTTGTAAACATTTTAACAGACCATTTGTATATTTATTAAAATTGAAACGACAACACGATCTTTGTCATTTTTATCGGCCTAGGAACTCCCTTTTCTGCCGTTGACCACATACAGCTGATGTCACCGAATACCACGTTACGTGATGCTAAAAATTAATTTCCTCAATGAACTATTACCAATAGTAATATCTTACGTAGATATGATCTTTGAAGGAAGGAACATTTAAAAGTTTTAATACTGTTACCGTCGGGCCTGTCGTCGTGGATCGACTAAATGTTAACCCTCGAACGGTACACTTCCGGATCCGATCACTACCGGTACACCAGGTGTTTGCCACCCGGTCGACTTTAGGAAACGATGGTTTCGACTGTAATGAAGATATTTTTGTGAATCCAACGCAGATCTTTCCTTTGAGGTATTAAGAATACGTGAGAGTAAAAGAAGTCTGATTTTACAACAATTTGTTATAAATAAATCATGTTTTTCGAAGGAGTGCTACAAAAATGCATCATTCCCCTAAAAAATAATACCTTCTGTAATCTATAATGTTTTCAAATTCGTTTAGCGCTATTTTAAAGAGGAAGGTTGACACTTTTTATTTTATAAAAATGCGAAATCCGTCCGCTCCGAAGAGTATAATTATTTGGCTTTTCTGTATCAGTAAAACGCAAGATTTTCGTTGTAGAAGAGAGGAAATGTAAAAATTGCAGACAATAATAGCCTGTGCACGTAGTGATGGTTGGATGGTCATTATGTTTTAAAAAATCACAATTTTTATAGCATTTTAGAAAATCATTTTTTCGTTAAGATTATCTTTTCAAATTGTTGTCCACTGTTCTTCCTTTTTATGGAATGGAAGAGTATTTTTGTTTAAAAAAAATGTACAAAGTTTTTGCAAGTTGAGGCAATAAAATGTGCAAGTCAAAATGTGCAAATGTGCAAGTCACATTTGCAAATCCCTCAAAATTAAGCAATTTTGAGGGATTTTTAGAACTAAGCAATAATTATGCTACGCTTTTCGAACTGTAGATATACTATAATGGTATATTCAAGGATACAAACAATTTTTCTTAAATTAATTTTTCATTAAAATGGCGAAGTTGTGGCAGAGTCTTACAGCAAACTAGCCGCGGGCATTGCGAATCGGCATGCAGTCTAGCTTTCTGTTGACTTTAATTTGCATAAAAAAATGTCATTTGCTTAGTAACAATTTGTATAGTTTCTATTTGAAGGTAATTGAAATGAAGAGAATGCAAATTTAAGGTGTGAGATGCAGTCAGAATTTTCAAAAAATCGATTTTTTTTACATTTTCTTGAAATATGATGTTCCGAAAATATTCCCTGAAAATGTCAAGTCAATCCGATGAATAGTTTCCGGGATATCCCACAATTAGTGAAGGGGCGTCGGGTCCCCATGGCAAGTAGCGACTGACAAACGCGCAAACGATAATACCCGGAAAGGCAGAATGCTTCGAAGACAACAACAAATTGATATATTGGAAGCTTCCACATCGGCAGAAGTCCTATTGTATGGGCCAGGGATTAATCATTCGATGTAAGTATTTTTTTTATGAGTATTTCTATACATAAGTCAGGTGTAAAATCAGAAAACTCATTCAGAAATTAAAAAAAAATTATTACTTAAAGACTATGAACTTTAGCAAATATTGAAAAGAATACTTTCGTTTCAAAATTGCCCAAAATGTTTTTAAAGAATAATTCATCCCGAAAATTTTCAATTTTTTGCAAAATTGTTTTAACAATTGGCTATAAACAATTGAATGCTCGACTTTTCGGCAAACAATTGTGATATTCGGATTCAGCGGATCAAAGTACATTAAAAAAAGTTTAGCTTCATCCATCGAGCTCAAAATTTTACGAACATATAATACCGTATCCACATCGAAAAACTTTAAACGCGTTTTTCTCGAAACTATGTTTTTCAAGTCGGTTACCGCTATAATTGAAAAACAACTCGATGGATTTTGGTGAAATACGGTGTGCTTATTGATAGGATTAAAAACTAGTCCTTAATCGAAGGATTTTAATTTTTGTTGAAAATTTATATTTTTTTTAACAATAAAGGATTGATTTTTTGGTCGAAAATCGAAAGTTATCTGTCGGAAGCCACCATTTTGTTAATTTTGAAGAAGAAAACTTCGATTAAGCACTAGATTTATCATTAAACTAATGATTTTTTTTGGTTTTCTGATTTCAGATGATCCAATAAAATGTTATCATGGTCACCGCAAAGCACTACATGCCGAAGGGGGTCCGACAAAGATGGCGATATTTTTATAAATAGTCAATATTTTCCTTTGAAAATTTGTGCAAGTTAAGTTGAAATATAACATAAAAAGTCTGTGTAACCACTTTTGTAAAACAAACTTAATTACGTTAAAAAAAATAATTGAAAATGTTCGTTTTTTCACGCCTCTGACTGCATCTCAGCCCTTAAAAGAATGACACGCATTTATCGAAAAAAAGTATTGAAGTATTGAAAAAGTCGTTTTTCTCTTCTAATTTTGGAAAAACAACTTCACTCAACTTGAAGGTAGCTATATTATCAAGATTTCTACCAAGTTTTATCTCAATCGGCTTAATATTTTTGAGTAATCCTGCACGCGGATTTCGAAAACGCAGTTTTAAGAAAATCGCGTTAAAAGCTTACATAGAATTTGAATTAAATTGCACTAGGTACTTGTGGTAACAAATTACTTAAGTAATGTGTTACAAAGTAATTAAATTATCAATTACAGTAGTAGTTGTAAATGTTAATTTAATTACTTTTTGCTCATTTCTGCCTGCCATTTTGCGCTCACACTTCTACCTGCGGCGCGCTCTCTAAATCCGAGCGGTGAGTCAGAGTTAACGGGCCGGAACGTTTGAAGTTTTTCGAATTTCGCTTTGAAACTGTGGGAAAATATCCTACATATATAGTTCTATCGATTGAAAAAAACATCGATTTCTTATCGTTGTAAATGTATAAATCGAAAAATAACCCGAACAAAATCGATAGGAAAAAATCACATTACATTGGTAAACTGTCATTAGATTTTCGATTTATTACCGCGTTTTCGCGTAATGTCGAGAAAACGTTAAAACTCGTCTGCAAAATGCCATCTTACTGTATAAAGAATCGCGGTATGTCGTCAGTTCGTCCGTGGCGTCAAGATTGGTTGCATCGATCAGTGGCGTCGGATTTTTTTTTTAATTACTTGGCGTCAAGACGCTCTTGATTCCGCCTTAATACGGAATGACACCTCATCGCGGTCGGTATGGTAGAACAATTATAGATACCTAAAAATCTCTGAAACGGCTCTTTAGATCCCGTCGAAACTTTGCCAAACGACGTCAAATAGATAGCCGAACGCTGTATGCCCCTTAAATTTTCCGAATTTGATAAATAAAATGTACATTGGCTTATGATAAGCCAATCTATATTTTTGTTCTCAAATTCGGAAAATTTAAGGGACATGCAGCGTTCGTCTAACTATTTGACGTCGTTTGGCAAAGTTTCGACGGGATCTGAAGAGCCGTTTCAGAGATTTTTGGGTATCTATAATTGTTCTACCATACCGACCGCGATGAGGTATCATTCCGTCTTAAAATGAGCGAGTAGAGTAATTAATTGCATGGAAATATCGTATGCGAACGCACCGCTAATATCAGGGTTGTTATGCAATGCAACACCGGGAAAACTCGAGGAATTTCTTATCTCCTGGAATAATCAGAGAATAATCACTTTTTCAAGAATTACGAAAAATGAAATTACTTTGACAAAAAAACTGAACGGTATAAAAATAAATATTTTTGTACATTTTTCATATTTATGTTATTCTTCATTATATACAAAAAAGTAATATCAGTTCCAAACAATGAGTATTTAAAAATCTGAAAACTAATTTACCGTAAAGTTATATACATTTGCATTCGATCTGTCGATACACAACCACATCATTATTGTTATAGATAAGAGTTCATATTTATATTTTATTTATTGCCACCAGCATAAAAAATTCTGTTCATAATTAAGAACAAGTTTTGTATTTGCTTTTATTGTATTTTTTTTACTCTACTGTTACGTCCCGGAGGGAGATTTAGATGGGACTCGCGAGGTTGCCGATTTAGAGCGCGAAAGTTCGAATTGAATTAGATTTCGCAGTGAGTCTTTGTTTGGCTTCCGCGTGAGTTCCGAACACAGTTTAGTAACAATTTCGATTGAGACGAATTTGAGGTGCGTGATTCTGGTAAGAGAGTTGGATCCGCCCGATGGATTGATCGTTGATCAAATAAATGTTCAGACACGTAGATTTTGTCTTATTTCACGTAGTTCACGTTTATTACGTTTAACTCTTACAAACTTATAATTTCGGTACAAAGATAGTTACGCGTACAATGATTACACGGAAACGCGGAGCGAAAGGGTTTAGCCTTGTAAGTCGACTGTTCAGTTCGGAGTTCGGATACAGAGTGTCTGCTCCTTCGTGATATGAAAATTAGGAAAGTCTGGTTGTAGGGGAAGGAGCTTTTTTTGGGGGAATGCATTTTTGGATCAGAGCTTCTTAGTGATTGGTTAATCAATCGTGAGAATGTACGCTGCCTTACGTGATAGGTCGGCGTCATGCGTGGGAATAGTTTTGTTCGTCTACTTATTAGGTCATCGCTATGGTGAATGCAGCCATTGTTCTATGTCCGAGGATCGGGTTCAGCGACCGAGGTTTCGTGGGTCTTGATATGACCGGGTGACGTGTTCTCGCGCAAGCGAGTTTTCCTCGTGGGATTGTTTGGGTCTTAGGACAAGGCAGGATTGTGGCGTAGTTCGGACCCTGCATTTTGTTCGAGTGCTCTAGGCGTAGGGTTTCTCTTCCCAGGCTGCGAGTACGCTCCTCTCGTAAATTCGTCTGTCGTTGGCTATGTTTATGCGTGGGCGCCTACGTGCGACGGTTTCGCTTTTGGTCTTGTGGTACGTTTCGGCTATCGCTCGCTTAGCGTTAAAGAAATATAGGTTTTTGGTCGATGAATGAGGGTGCTGCTATCGTGCGTATTTGCCATCGTGGTTTCAAGAAGAGAGAGAAAAAAAAGGTGAAGGCTGGGACGTAACACCTCCCTCCTTCAAGATTGAGCGTCTCGCTCAATTAGATTCAATTATAATTGTAATCGAAAGGTATGATCGCACGATTTGTGAGCTGGCATCGTCATTGATCGATTTACAATGTAGCTTAAGTATATTGGGAGATAGGTATTGTTTGTTATTTGATACAGTAACATAATGCAGTACCATAATGTTTGCGAGAAGTTACATTTTGCTTTGATTAATTTTATTCTTAGATTCTATCTGGTGTTCATCTACCAGGGTAAAGGAAGAAGAAAAGGTATGTATATATTTTGATTTTATCCTACGCATTGTTAACATATGTGTTCAAGTGATAGTCGTATGATTTTTATCTTATTTGCTAAAATATGTTTGTTAAGTAATAGTCGCATGTTTTAACCTAGTTTGTGGAAGTCGAGTTCGGTGGGATGCGATGGGTGAGTTTAGATGATGTGGGAGGAGTCGTGCAGGTGTGAGTGCATCGGGCTTCGGGTCTGTGAGATTGATTCATTAGTGTGCGAGTTTAGCCCGATCACAGTGGATGATTTTTCGCTTATTGTTTCCTAGTGCGATTTCGATGTCGTTTTGGTCTGGGAAAGTTTGTGTTATCTCATAAGGACCTAAGTAGTTGTCGTCAAATTTTCCTATTCGCTGATTTTTAATCAGGTAGATTTGATCTCCGATTTGGAATTTTACGGGGTTGATTTTCTTATCGTAGTGAGTTTTGGATTTTTGTTTGGCATTTTCGAGGTTGTTGCGAGCTAATTGTCGTACTTCTTGTAAATGATGAGCAAGGTTTCTCACGTGTTCGTCGTACGTTAAGATTTCGTCGAGATATGAAAATTGTGAGGGTAGTCGTGCTACCTTGCCTAGGACTACCTGGACTGGTGTGTATTTCGTGCCTTCGTGTACGCTTGTATTGTATGCGAAAGTTGCCAGCCGTAACCACTTATGCCAATCTTTTTTATTGGTGTAATGTTTCAGGTAATCCGTGAGCACTTGATGACTTCGTTCGAGCGATCCGTTCGATTGTGGATGGAATGCTGTCGTTTTAATTTGTTTGATTTTTAGGATCCTCGTTAATTGTTTCATTACACGGCCGATGAAATCTGCACCTTGGTCTGTCAATATTACTTTAGGACATCCGAATAAGCATATGAATTCCGTGACTAGTGCGTAAGCGATTTCGTGCGCGGTCGCGCTTTTTAGCGGAATTGCAAATGAAAATTTTGAGAGGTTGTCCTGAATTGTTAGTATGAAGCGGTGACCAAGTTCAGATTCTGGGGTTATCGGTCCGACTATATCCATTGCAATTTTGTCGAATACGCTGATCGGAGTATCTGTAATTACCATGGGTTGTTTGGTTTTAATTCTCACCAATTTTTTCCTCTGGCAACTGGCGCATTGACGAATGTAATCTTCTACGTGTTTTTTGAGATTGTCCCAAAAATATTGTTGTCGGATTCTGTTGTATGTTTTGGTTACGCCCTTATGACCTGCTATTGGAGATTCGTGGCATTCTTTTATGATGTCGAGCCTGTCTTGCTCTGGTGGGACAGTAATTTCGTCGCGGCAGATTTTTATTTGGATTTCGGTATCCGCGAAAATTTCTCGAATTATGCTTTTTATTTTTGCCCATGCTGAGTCGTTAAGGTTACTGCGCTTCTGAGAAAATGCTGCTGATTTGACGTTCAATTCTACCATCGTTGTTTTCAGATTTCGGAGGGATTTGGTAAGGTTTTCTTTCGTTAAGGATGATGTGGAGTTTTCCTGTGTTACGAGAGCAAACACTCGTTTCTTTGGTGTTCCCGATATGAGAACTTGTCCGATTTCGAAGGTGTTAGTTGGGGATAGATTTTTTAGCAATCCCATCTCGATTAATCGTTTGCCGATATCGTTCGAGACTGTACCATCGGCAGAAATGAAACAAATGTAATTGTTTTTTGTCATTTCGATGTTGTCTCTTGTTTCAATGATGTTAATGAATTCCGTTTGTTGCTCGTTGTTGTTTATTGGCTCCTCTTCAGTGGTGTTTGTTCTGCTATTGTCGTTTCCGTTTTCTATCGTAGGGAGGGGATTATTGAATGGTGTCAGGGAGGGAGCATTTTCTTGTTGATGAAAAGATTCGTTTTCGGAGCTGTTGGCGTTTGCAACGTTTGGAAGAGTGGGTGGGGGTTGTTCTTGGCCCGGAGAATTCCTGATTATTTTTGCTTGTGAAGTACTCCTGGGTGGCCCTTTTTTACCCTTCGCTACTTGTGCACGTGGGGCACTAGTGTGTGCGTGATTGTTTGCATCAGGGCAGCAAAAACATTTTTTCGGTTTTCGTGGTCTGGAGGATTTACGAGTGGCTAAAAGGACTGGTTCCCCTTTTTTGGCGATGGCTGTTACATCGTCCGTGCGCTGTTCTACGTTGGTAGTTGGGGGTCTCGTAACTTGACTTTTATGACTTTCGTCTGTTGGTTTTCTATCTTCGTTTGAGAAGCCTACGTCCATAGGTTCAGTGATGTGATTGTCCGTGAGACTTTTCTTTTTGTTAAGAGGGAACAATTCATCCTCTCTAAGAGATTCTTCGCTCGTGTTTCCATGACTATCTGGACGGTTAGGCATTTGGTGGAATTTCCTTTTGGTACGTCCAGTGGGTGATGGAGTGAGTCCTAGTGTTTCGTGAGCGCGGTTTTCGAAATTTATGGCAATATTGCTTACGCCATCGTCGCTCGATTCTTGCTCCGAAGATGAAGATGTTCCGAGCGTGGCGAAGTTACTCGGCGCCATGTGGGTAATGTCTTCCTCGTCTCCCGAAGACGTGGTAGATTCGGGTTTTGAAGGGTTCCCGAAGGGAAGATGCCGACGTGTGTGGCTTCTTCGTTTCACTAGCACTTTGAGTTTTTCCCTTCGATATTCTGGTGAATACGATTCCTGGTTTTCCGAGGAATTCAAGTTTTGATGCTCTGAGGAATTTGATTCTTGATGCTCTGAAGAATTTAATTTATTACGTGGCCTCTTTTTGTTGAGGTCTTTGATGATCGGTTGATCAGGCCGGTCACCTTGAGTTAGATTTGATCCTTTGGCAAGCGGGCTTACGTACGTTTCTCTCGGAATTGCCGTATCTGTAAGGTTGCTTGTTTGGGGAATCGGGATTGTTTGATTTTGAATTTCGTTCGATCGCTCTGCAACGGGACTCACGTACGTTTCTCTCGGAATTGCCGTATCCGTGAAGTCGGTTGCTCGAGGAATAGATATTGAATGAATTAATGGGGAAGCATTCGTGATGTCTCCCTCCGAAGTAGTTTTTGATTTTTTGAGTTTTTTATTATTGGCGCTTGGATCCGATGACGAATATGTTCTCGCGATGCCTGGGTTTGGATGTAGAGTTTTTCCTCCGTATGGGGTGTCGTTAGTACGCCATTTGAATTTGATAGGGAGAGTTATTGGATTTCGAGAAAGTGCGTCGGCGTTTGTATTAACTCTTCCTGGCTTGTACTGGATTTTGAAATCGAACTCTTTTAATCTTTCTCTCCATCTCAGCACGCGTGACGTCGGGTCGTTCATAGAGTTTACCCAGACGAGTGGCCGGTGGTCGGTCAGTAGGGTGAATGGCCTGCCATAAAGATAGGGTCGGAAGGTTTTTAAGGCAAACACCACAGCGACCATTTCTTTTTCCAAAGTGGAATAATTTCTTTCGGCCTTGTTAAGAACCCTTGAAGCGGCTGCGACCATGGGGTCTTCTCCGACTTTTCCTCGCGAAAGGATTGCGCCGACGGCGTAGTTGGATGCGTCGGTGTTTACGATAAAAAGTTCCGAGAAATTTGGGTATTGGAGAATCGGTGTTGAGCATAGCTTGTCTCGCAATGTTTCGAATGCTAATTGATGTTGAGATGTCCAATGAAATTTAACATTTTTGCTAGTGAGATCCGAAAGGGGTTTTGCAATTGCTGCGAAATTTTTTATGAAGCGGCGATAGTATCCAGCTAGACCTAGGAATTCTTTTACGTTCTTTGGATTTTTCGGTATTTTGAATTCTCTCACGGCTTCGATGTTTTTTGGATCGGGTTTTAATCCATCTGCAGAGATTTGATGTCCCAGATATCTTACTTCAGTTCTTAAGAATTCGCATTTATCCGTTTGGAGAGTTAGGTTTGCGTTACGTAATCTTTCCGCAAGTTTTCTAAATTTGCTTTCGTGTTCCTCGATTGATCGTGCGTAGATTACTATATCGTCTAGATATACGAATAAATCATTACCCTGTAATCCTTTTAGAACAAGGTCCATCAATCGTTGGAATGTGGCTGGTGCATTTTTTAATCCGAATGGCATTCTATTGAATTCGTAATGACCGTGAGGGGTCGTAAAGGCTGTTTTGTGTTTGTCTTTCGAATCCATTTCTATCTGATGAAAGCCAGATGCTAGGTCAAAAATGGAGAAGTACTTCGCACCGTCGAGTTGGTCAAGGATGTCTGTTATTAACGGCAGGGGGTACGCATCTCCTATTGTGACATCGTTTAACTTTCTGAAATCGATTACCAGTCTCCAGCGTTTATTGCCTTTTGAGTCTGCTTTTTTCGGAACTATCCAGACTGGTGAATTATACGGTGACTTCGAGGGTTCAATGATATTTAATTGTAGCAGATCGTTAATTTGTTTTTCTATTTCCGGTCTTTGGAATGGCGGATGTCTGTACTGCCTTGTATTGACCGGTCGATCGTCTACAGTGGGAATTCGATGTTTGCATTCGTTTGTTGATCGGAGGGGTTCACCAGGTAGATGAAAGAGGTCTACGTATTCTTCTACGAGTGTAGATACCGCATTACGCTCTTCGTCATTGAGGTGATTAAGCCGCAAAAGACTCATTACTCCGTTGGCACGGTTTTCTCGCGTCCGAGGGTTTTTGTGCTCTAGGGTCTGTGTATTTGCGGTGTGGTCATCCTCTTGATCGTTCTCGTCTGTACTCATATCGAAAGGATAGAGTGAAATTACGGGAACCTCTACTCTGACGTCCTCGTTCAAGGTATTGATAGCGTACAGGTATGCTTTGCCATTGGTATTTTTAACCAATGCTTCGCCTGCAAAGATGCCATCTCGAAATGGTATACGGGGTACGTAACCTGTCTCTAGTGGGTTTCCGACTCGAATGAACATGATCGTTTTCTGTCTGGCCCGCAGAAGAAATGATTCTGTGTTTGTAAATGGGATGTCCACGTTATTGACTCGTACGTATCGCCCTTCCCAGTCGATTCTACCTTTACTTTCTCCGATTGTTTCATGACCGAGGATTGCGTCGAATTCAACAGGGAAGTCGTCCGGGACAACATTGAATGTTACGGACTGGTCATGAATTGCGATGTTGATTTGTCCGAGTGTCCTGGGTCTATCGATGATCGAAATTCCGTATAATTCGTAAATTATGAGATTGTTTATGAGATTTGAGTGACGAATATTTTCGATTTTGATCAAATTTAATTGTGAGCCTGAGTCTGCGAGAAATAATGTTTGCGTTTTCTTGAGATCTTCTGATTCAATGCTAATTGTGGGTGAGTGGTAGTTATTCGTTCGTGTGCTCAGGTTACAAGAGGCTCGGAGGATTTTTTGTTTCGTTTCCGATTTTACTGTGTCTGGCGTCCTTGGGTGTTTGGGCCCGTCGAGACGCCTGGTCGAGGGGTCGTTGACTCGTTTCCCGGCTGTTTTCCGGCTTGAGCCTCGTCTTTTCTCCCATTATTATATGCTCGTTTACGGCATTGATTTATGAAGTGGCCCGGTTTTTTACAATAGTTGCATGATATGTTACTTCTGTTTGTAGCGTCTTTTGTTGAGTTGTCTTTTGCCAGAAGGTAGCAATCATTTGTTGTGTGGTTTGTCTTTTTGCAATAATTGCAGAATTTTGTTTCAAAATGCTTTCGAGATTTGGGTACCGTTTGCATGCTATATGGGGGCGATAGGCGGCGTTAAGACCTCTTCGAAATTGATCAGTCGCTATGTCTTCCGCGAAAATTTTCGCTCCTTCGATGGAACGTAAGTTCGAATTCTCGATGGCTTGGTTTGTCTTTTTCAAGTGAGTGTTTAGTCTACTGTAGAAGCTGAGTACCGTTTTTTTTATCTTTTTGGGAAAATGTGCTCATTTCCGTGATCCAGGTGAGAGGGGGTTTGGAAGGGATGAATTTTCGTTTTAGGATGTCCGTGAACTCATCGATTGTTGTTATTGTAATGCTTTCGAGACTATCGCAAGCGATTCCTTTGCATTTACTCTTTAAGAGTGTGACTATTAATCGTTCGCCTACAGCTGGGATGAATTCTTTCGCGTTATCGCAATAGTTCAAAAAATTGTTTAACGAACATGTTTTAGGCGTCCCATCGAACTCGGGTAAATATCTTGTGAAATCTCGATAATTAGCGTGTAGTGGATATATATTATTTTCGAAAGACGCTTGATAATAGTTATGCGCATTTGGTGGTGGAATCGTTGTCTGTGATGTGTAGATTTGACTCTGTTGAGCTGGGTGATGGGCTTCCGAAGTCTCCATTTGGATTGGTGTAGACATTATGAGTTTATGACTTACTCAGTGATGATCTTGTGACTCGCTCGTGCCAATGATGTTTGGTTGCAGCCAAGTAGCGTTAGGCTACTTGACTTATCGTGAGGTGCGGCTGGTGTTTTGACCTGCAGTCCGGGTGTGCGTCGCTGGCTCGGGTCTGCTCGTCGGCCTTGCGTCCCTCGTTAATTTATGGCTCTGCGTCCCTTGTGTTGATCTCGGTGCGACGTTGGTGTGGAGCACTTGTTCGTTTCACACGGAAGAGAGTCTTTTTATTTTATTTTTATTTTTACACGATAGTTTATTCCGCGTTCGTGATCCGTTTTTCACCGACACCGGATTGATTGTCACCAGTATTATAACCGATAAATTGTCTCTTTGTTTTTCCGCTACCACCAGTTTTATTAACCGATGGGGTTTTTATTAAAAGTTTTTTTTTGGCTGCCACCAGTTTTATTAACCGATGGGGTTTTTATTAAAAGTTTTTTTTTCCGCTGCCACCAGTTTTATTTTTTTCTTTTTTCCGCTGCCACCAGTTTTATTACTGATGGGTAACTTATTTGAATTTTTTTTTCTTTTTTTTCGCTGCCACCAGTTTTATTAACCGATGGGGTTTTTATTAAAAGTTTTTTTTTCCGCTGCCACCAGTTTTATTGTATACTAAACTGTTACGTCCCGGAGGGAGATTTAGATGGGACTCGCGAGGTTGCCGATTTAGAGCGCGAAAGTTCGAATTGAATTAGATTTCGCAGTGAGTCTTTGTTTGGCTTCCGCGTGACTTCCGAACACAGTTTAGTAACAATTTCGATTGAGACGAATTTGAGGTGCGTGATTCTGGTAAGAGAGTTGGATCCGCCCGATGGATTGATCGTTGATCAAATAAATGTTCAGACACGTAGATTTTGTCTTATTTCACGTAGTTCACGTTTATTACGTTTAACTCTTACAAACTTATAATTTCGGTACAAAGATAGTTACGCGTACAATGATTACACGGAAACGCGGAGCGAAAGGGTTTAGCCTTGTAAGTCGACTGTTCAGTTCGGAGTTCGGATACAGAGTGTCTGCTCCTTCGTGATATGAAAATTAGGAAAGTCTGGTTGTAGGGGAAGGAGCTTTTTTTGGGGGAATGCATTTTTGGATCAGAGCTTCTTAGTGATTGGTTAATGAATCGTGAGAATGTACGCTGCCTTACGTGATAGGTCGGCGTCATGCGTGGGAATAGTTTTGTTCGTCTACTTATTAGGTCATCGCTATGGTGAATGCAGCCATTGTTCTATGTCCGAGGATCGGGTTCAGCGACCGAGGTTTCGTGGGTCTTGCGATATGACCGGGTGACGTGTTCTCGCGCAAGCGAGTTTTCCTCGTGGGACTGTTTGGGTCTTAGGACAAGGCAGGATTGTGGCGTAGTTCGGACCCTGCATTTTGTTCGAGTGCTCTAGGCGTAGGGTTTCTCTTCCCAGGCTGCGAGTACGCTCCTCTCGTAAATTCGTCTGTCGTTGGCTATGTTTATGCGTGGGCGCCTACGTGCGACGGTTTCGCTTTTGGTCTTGTGGTACGTTTCGGCTATCGCTCGCTTAGCGTTAAAGAAATATAGATTTTTGGTCGATGAATGAGGGTGCTGCTATCGTGCGTATTTGCCATCGTGGTTTCAAGAAGAGAGAGAAAAAAAAGGTGAAGGCTGGGACGTAACACTACAATGTTTAAATTATTTATCGAATTTCAGTTTTTTTTAAGTTCTATTTTATTTTTAAAAATTTCCATGTATGTGATCTTAAAAAATTATGTTATACAGTTCAACATAGTTATTCAATAGAAGGATCGAATTCAGAATTGCCTTTCTTTTTTCAAGTCGGCTAAAAATGTCATGTTTATTTCACAAAAATGATTCATCGGCTGCGTCACATCTGACCCGACGACAAAATATCTGCGACAAAATATCCGAAAGACAAAATATTCTCATGACAAAACATCCGCGAGACAAAATCCTAAATCTCGTTTACCACATCAACGGGGTCGCGCACAAAACACCTTTGTGGGGTGTGTGCGATAATGGGGCGGGGGCATAATACGAATTTCTTCATTGCACCCAATCAAACAAACCAAAACAAACAAACTCAAACAAACAAACCCAAACATATCCATCGAATATTAATAATTTTCGTCCCTATTGTGATGGAATAAATTTCAACGGCATGACTGTACACTTGACATGGAATAAATTTCAACAGCATGACGGTACGCTTTGAACTGTGCATAATATCGGCAGATATTTTGTCTCGCGGATATTTTGTAATGAGGATAAAACACCTTTGTGGGGTGTGTGAGATAGTGGGGTGGGGGCATAATACGAATTTCTTCATTAAACCCAAACAAACAAACCCCAACAAACAAATAAACCCAAACATATCCGTCACATATTAATAATTTTCCTCTTTTTTTGTGATGGAATAAATTTCAACGGCATGACTGACCACTTGACATGGAATATATTTCAACGGCATGACTACGCTTTAAACTATATATAATATCGGCAGATATTTTTTCTTGCGGATATTTTGTCATGACGATAAAACACCTTTGTAGGGTGTGAGACATAATGGGGTGGGGGCATAATACGAATTTATATATTGAACTCAAACAAACAAACCAAAACAAACAAACAAACCCAAACATATCCGTCACATATTAATAAATTTCCTCCTTTTTATGATGGAATAAATTTCAACGGCTAACTGTACACTTTAAGCTATATATAATATCGGCAGATATTTTGTCCTGCGGATATTGTATCGTCGGATATTTCCTCACGGATATTTTTTTGACGATATTTTGTCGTCGGGTCAAAACGCGTGTTCCCGATTCATCGTTATTTCTACGTATATAATTTTTCCCGTATAGTTTGTAACGTTTACAAATCTAGTATGGTTGAAAGCAGGCCTAACTTGTGGTCTTTGACTTAAAAATATATATTTGATGAAAACAAAGTGTTCTTTATTTTACCATAATCTGGGTCATTTACAAAAACTGGAATGTTTGCAAAACCTATATGTGAAACCTGGAAAAGCCAGGGGATTTCTGAGTAAAATATGCGTAACAGCTATCGTATAATATATAAAAATAAGCCATTGATGATTTCAATCGTTCCCACTTCTTGCACTTGAAAAATGGCCCAAAAAGAAGCATATGTATGGAAAAAATCGGGAAAATCGATGGTCCGATTTTCGAACTCTGCCGAAAATCGAAAAATAATCGTAGCTAAGCATACTCGGGCGGCAGATTTTACAGCAAGCAATTGCGAAGAGAAGGGGCAAAGCTGAACTTTAAATGGGAATTGTTTTTTTTTCTATACGTCCCGATCGATGTGTTTTTACCCCCGGACTACGAATTCATCATGCATTTCCCCCAAAACCAACAATTTCTACTAAAATCGTCAAAAGTGTACAAAAACACGATTTCCACGTTTAGCTAGCGTAATTTTGAGATTTCGACGAAATCTCCGTGATATTCCTAATTGGCGAAAAACATCCTCATAGAGAACTTTCAAAGTTGACGAAGTCCTGAAATTTCAAAGAGCGGTAGCGACGGCCTGTAGAAACTTATTGGGGGGTTTCGGAAATGGACTTAGAAAATGCCAGTCTGTTCATTCCGATATTTTGATTAGTTTTCTCGGAAAATACTGGTCTATGGGTGGGCAGGACCGTCGCGTCCAAAGTGCGAGGGTCGCGAACAGAACACTCATCGACATAAAGTATGCATCAAGTATCGCTTTACGGAACTTTTTAAAAATATACGGAGAATGAGACCATGGAGCCCAGAGTAAAGGAGCCCGAACGCTGTACAATGGACGTGGATCCTAAAACCGACGAAAAAGATCTATAGGTCTAAGTGGTGGCGCTGCTGTCGCTAGTATAGGATGACAGTAGAAGACTGAGAAAAGAGCGAGAGGAGCGTATTTCAGATAACGCAGTAATATATACCGGGCTGGATACGAGATATAAATGTGCAAATTTTATATTTGATTTCCAAACTCAATAAAAATTAAATTATGCCTCAAACCAACCAAAGTAGTGCGTTCGAGGTATAATCCTCATTGTGTTTATACCCCCCTCATAAAAAGTGTATTTGTTAGATATCTCTGCCTATATAATTATTATGCCTACGTACACTACGTATTTCTTTACTTTTTACTCACTCTTGTCTCTGTTTAATCCTGATGTAGAGTAAGGATCCCACTGATTGAGAAAATTAAAACGAATCAAAACACAACAATAAATATGTGCAATATCAACGCAACACAACGAACGCAACTCACCCCCAAGACCGCGAACGAACCCCGAGGAACGCAACTGACCCCCGAGATCGCAACCGCAAACCGCACCCCAGAGAACGCAACTCACCCCCAAGACCGTAAACAAACCCCACAGAACGCACCGCAACCGCAAACCGCATCCCAGACAACGCACGCGATCGAACCCCCATCGTATGCGCGACCAATACTTGGATGGGTGACCATTGATCCGTGCGGAAAAAATTGTTCCATAAACATGTATGAAAAAAAAGAATATCACGAGGTGAGTATAATAAATCTGAATGTAAACAAGAACTCTGTGAACGTGTGTCTGTATACGATTATGAAGACAAAGCGATTGAAAAAGAATCTATTGTTTCACGTTTTATATTTATTATTTCCTTTGAATCCACCTCCAAGGCAACCTCCAAGGCCGCGAACGAACCCCGAAGAACGCAACCCACCCCCAAGACCGCGAACGAACCCCGAAGAACGCAACTCACCCCCAAGACCGCGAACGAACCCCGAGGAACGCAACTCACCCCAGGAAACGCACGCGAACGAACCCTCATCGTATGCGCGGCCAATACTTGGATATATTATTTCGTGCAAATTTAATTTTTTTTCTCCATTTTTTATATATCATTTCATTTTATTTGTTCCATGTATTTATTCATATAAATGTATATGAATTAAGTAAATAATAATAATGATTATACATTTGATACATACAATTTTTGTACACGGCATATTTTTATAAAGAACACTCCGAACCCTAGAACCCCATACTGACGTAATTAGTTGCCCCCGTTTTGTTAGGAAAAACGTAATTTTTATGTTTTCTCAGAACTTCTTCTCGTTTTTTAGAATGTTTTCTATTAAATCTTTGCCAACAGCTGTTTTATCATATATCATTCTTTTTGGTATCGAAAAACAAAGGGAATCACGTACATTAAACTTCATTATCGCATGCGAGGAACATTTTATGCTCAAAAAAAGATTGGGGTAATTAGTTACCCGACTGTGGGGCTACGTCCCAAAAAAATAATTGTGGGAGTCTAGGGTCAATGATATTAATGATAGATAGAGAGACATTCTGAAATTATGAAAATAGATCAACTGTTATCTACATCGAAGTTCATCTAAAAGGTACACATTTCGGGATGTTTTAACGATGCGTGCGGAAAACATCTTAAAACGATAAACAGCGAGAGGTTGTTTATGCGAGCCAACAGCAGCGAAAAAGAAATGTATGTATGTTGGTATTTTTGTTTGTTTAAAGTCTTTAAAGAACAGCTTGCATCTTATCGGCAAGTATTCTCTCTCGAGACGGCACAAACGAAGCTGCAAAAAAACATCCAGCCGGAGTTTTGACAGGCACGAACGTCCGGAGTTTTAATCAATGAAAGAATGAATTCAGCATAATCAAATACAAGTCGATGCGTGAAACGCTGCGGTGAATTGTCGACGTTCTCGTTTCGATAGCCCCACGACCACTGATTCTGTTGCATTCTGTTCGACCAAAAAGAATTGAGAACCTTGTAGACCCTCTTGTCGTCATTCTTGTTCAGACCCTGTCGATTTTAAACAATTCTTCAATCCAACGTCATCAATATTTTTGCGATTGTAGTAAAGGGGGGGGGGGTGGACTCACATCCTTTCAAGAGCCGAAGAAACAATTAAATCCTTCTTCACCAGGCCTTCATTGTTTCTCCCAAAAAAACATTGAACATTCAGAGAGTGTTGATGATCTTGTTCTTCGTTCCTTTTGACGATAGCATCGAATAGGTGACGGAATCAGTGACAACGGAACTCAGTGACGTTAGGCCATCATACAAATTGACATTGGCATGACTAACGACAGCTCTTCGTCAAATTCTGTAAAATGTTGTTAGATATGATGACTTCATAAATCTCTATGTGGTAACGTCATTACTTTCATTTCAACTTATCGATTTCTGATGGTACGGTTCAACTGTCGAGAGTTTGTAGTTGAGACAAATTCACACCTCATAAATAGTACCAGGGTATACCAAAATATACAATGTGGTTGAAAAATATCCCCAACAGATGTAAGATGAATTTTTCGGTTCTCATTTCTAGAAAAGCTAGGCGTCCAACAGATCTGCAGACAAGCATGCAGTCAGAACATTGAGGACGTTCCAATTTATGGTCACGGTAATTTGAATTTGCGGGAAGATCTGTAACGCGGCGTAGAATAAAAAGATAGCAGAATTTTATGTGTATTGTAAATGTAACAACATTAAATATAATTGAGTTTTTTACCTGAATATCGAACGCTGTTATTCTGACTTTACGATTTGGGGAGAAGAACAGGAACGAAATAACGAGCTCGAATACGTTAGCCGCGACTGGGTACCAGTCGCAGACGTAGAACCCAGACTAACAAGTGATTCGCATACCAAACCAGAGGACTTCATTGGATTTCATTGCTTGACTGTTCGCTTGCGATTTTTGGGGTTGCATCGTTGTTCGCTAGTTTAGCAAATGTAATGACTTTTGTTACACAGGCGGACTCGAAAAAAATCAATGTAATGAAGGCAGTTCAGTCACTGAATATGTCCCGACCTTGGTGTCTGAACTCAAAATTCATGAGGTCATTTTTGTTTAACGTTTTGATAAGCCAAAATGGCGACCAGAATAAAAAATTTTCTCCCGAAACTTAACGAATTTTTTTCTCGCAACCTACAGATTTGAGCAAAAATTGTCCAAGAAGAAAAATGTCTTAAGAATAGTCAAAGAGCAGTCTCCAACTTTTCCAGTACGATCCGATGTAATTTTTTATTTTTTTAGAAAATTCCGAAATTGACATTTCAACAAACGTCGTGGAAAAGTCTGAAACATAGCATAGTGTTCTTTGACTAATTTTTAGCCGTTTGTATTCTGAAACAAATTTTGCTCAAGTCATAGTTTATGAGAAAAAAATCGTCAAGTTTCGGAGACAAAATTTCCGTTTGACCGCCATATTTTTGTAGCCAAAAATGTTCTACATAAGAATATTATAAGGATGAGTCAAAGAATGCTATCAGACTTTTTCACGACGTTTGTCGAAATTTCGATTTCGTAATTTTCTTAAAAATGAAAAATGGCATCTGAACCTTCAGAAAAATATTAAGAGTGTTCTTTGACTAATTGTAAAACATTTTTGTTCTTAGACAATTTTCGCTTAAGTCTATAGTTTCCGAGAACGGAAATCAGAACGTCTAAAAAAACGTCTAGAACCGAGAAAGAAATCAGAACGTTTAAAAAAATACAACCTCACTTATTTTCAGTTCAGACATCGAGGTCGCGCTATTGATTGGTTTTAGGCATAAAAAAAAATCGAAAGGGAACAAAAACTCGATTTAAAAAAACGTCATCGAAAAATCACATTTTTTCGCGTATTTTCGATTTTTATATGGTTACATTTTTTCTGACGCAATTTTAACCATCACCATTCGAAAGAGCACACTTAAAACATGTTCCCTATGTTAACATTTTTTCCAAAAATGAGTAGTTTGTTTGAAATCGATATAACTTTTTCCCGTTGTGAGAGACACTCGACTCAGTACTCATCCTTTCTGTTATTAATTGCCCTTCAAAATGCGACTTGGATGATAAGGATCATATGATTTTCCAATTTTTGGCGAATTTTTTAAGTTGGACCATAGATTTTAGTAAAAATGTCAAGGGTTTGCCCTTCGAGTTTTTTTCGTCGATTTTTGATAGGCCGCCAAATGTACAATAATTGAAAGGTCTAAATGGCTCTTGAATCATTCTAAAAGTCTCGGACAACCTTTGAAAAACCTTTTTTGAATCCCAATCAGACCATTGATACGAAAGTTATGGCATTTTGAATTTTTATGATCTAAAAATTTCTGAAAACTGGCCCAAAATAGATCGAATGTTTGTTTTCCATGTTAGCCTTTTATAATACCTCAAAGAATCGAGAATTTTATGCGGATAACGAATTACGCCTCATTTTCATTAAAACATCAAAGATTCAACATGGAATCTCAGAAAAATCATAATCAGGATTCGTAACTTTTTAAATAACGTAGAAGCTTATCTCTTTCGGAGTCACATCTCGGGAGGTTGTGGGCGATTATGTCATTCTGTCGTCGTAGACGAGTGCACGTTTGCCGGACGATCACGGTATTGCGTTGTTCGGAACGTTCTCTTTCGAGTTATCCATGTTTTCCTGTTGGAATAAATCGTTTTTTTATTTTGTATCCTATTACAAAAGTCGAAGAATTATATAGGTTTTCATTGGGAATATCAATAAGACTGTAAATATAGAACTGTGGGTAAAATATAGAACTATGTAACTATAGCTGCGGAGGGGCAGCGAAGCATACTTACATCATTTGAATAATATTAATAAAAGATTAATTTTAATAAATAAATAAATAAAACTTTAATATTAAATAAAGATTAAGATTATTAATGAATTTATACAACAAATCAAAATTACACATTTTCTTTCCGTGCTGACCTTAAATTGACGCATTACATAAAAATGAATGATTATATAATTATTATTACTGTTACCTGGTTATGACCTGTGCCGGGCACAGCACCTGTAACGAGGGAATGTCGGATACAAGGAATTACCTCGAGCGTACCGTCAGCCATCTGAATGCGGCCTTCTTTGATGATTGCATCGTCGGAAAAATGAAGCTCACACACTGAGTCAGACTGCGAGAGACACTGTCCGATGACTTCGCTCCATCGTTGCAGCATATTCTGTGAACAAAACAAAAATTATATAATCAACAAATTTTTTAAAATAAACAGATTAAAAATATACTGTAACGGGACATCCCCGCCCGATATCGATAATTCGAATCGATTTAAAATACCCGCGCGGCCAGAGGGCGCGATCGAACGGCGCGCTAGCGAGACGGGTGCGCCCCGGCCCCGGAGGTCGGACGGGGCGCTAGAGGCACGAGGAAAAAGGACGGGATCACGGTCTTACATACAGGTCTGACAACGGCGGTAGTGGGAGTAGGCACCTTTAGCGGTTCTGTTTTTTATTCCGATTACTGCCGTTTGGTGCGTGACGGCAAGGGGAAGTAGTTGTGCGACGAAGAGAGAAATAGCTCTTCAGTTATTTTCCCTCCTGACCGCAGTGCATGCGCTGTTTGCCCTAACTTGATGTACCATACTGTCGTGTGAACTGCATAATATACGAAAACAATAAAAAGCGATAATACGACCATTTACATCCTTTTTTCTCCAATGTTTCACAATGCATCGTTCTTCGAAATGTTTTTCACACATTACTGAGACTTTTTCAGTCCCGGAATAGCATCGAGCCATTTATGGTATCGTTCGACGTTTCTGGACAGTCGAAACACGGAGCATTTTTGCTTAAAACTTTTATACCCCGTTTTCCAATTGCGAATCGCGCAACCCTTAACGATTTCGCATTTTTTTCGAAAACGCTACCAAAAAAATCACATTTCTGCGTAAAAACACGATAAAAAAATGTATCACGGTAAATCGCGTAGAACCTTCTGGTATATGGTCGCAAATAAAGGTTATTTCGACAATCGCGCCCCCAAAACATACGTACACACCTTGGGCCCATTCGCCTGTAAGAGGTAACGGGAAAACTACTTCCCCTTGCTAGTAGCGACGCGTAGCGGCGCCTAGTAAATCGAAAAGTGGAGCCGATAAGCGTGCCTACCCCCACCACAAAAATTTAGCTTCGTTGCAAGACCTGTATGTAAGACCGTGGGCGGGATAGGAGTCTCTTGAGCACGAACAATGAAGGAGAAAGAACGTCCCTTCGAAGCATGGAGGCTAGAGTGGGAGGAGTTCGATCCGTGCATTTAAAAGTGGCTACGAAAATGTGGTCAAACAGGAATGGCGCCACTATCTCTAAGACCTCGAGGAGTAAGCTGAGTATCGATGTCGTGTAAGAGAGATGGAAGAGGATCGAATACGCATCCTAGCCTCCATAGCAAATACAGTAGAACCTCGCTTATCTGAGGTAATGTGGAGTGAATGTACCTCGGATTAGTGAAATCTCGGAAAATACGGAAAACGGTAGCAATATAGGACTATTCCACGCATAGGCATAGCAGATTCTTTCGTTTAATCCGAGATTCTGCGTATTATCCGAGGATACACCTCGAATAATACGCAGAAATCGAAGGTTGGATAAACGAGGTTCTGTACTGTACCAGCAAATACGATAATATACACACAATATTCGAACAATTCGAGAATTATTAAAATCGATTTTTCGCGACAAACTAGCCTTGATGTTGACAAGAGGACACAGATATTTTATCTTTAAAACATTGAAGCAAGTTTTGATCTTGAAAACTTTGAAGCAAGCAATATAGCTTCGACTTTATATTGTTATTACGGTGTTTTTCTCAAATTCAAAAATAAGTGCTGAACATTTAAAAAAAATGTTTACCTCAACGAGTAATGTCAATTTATTTCGTGTGATTTTCTTTTCAGTTTCATTCAAATATGTTATGGTCAGAATAATCGCTTTACCGATTCGCTGATTGCGAGTTTTAATACAAACAGATCGCAAACCATTGTTCTTTGACTAGGAATAATTTACCATCATATTGACCTGAGTAAAAATGTATTCAAGAATTAAAAAATTATTACTTAAGATGTTTTCCACCGTTCGTCGTACAAGAAAACAATACAGGACAATTTTTTAAATTCCTTACGGCACTCAGTAATTGCAATTCTTTGAGTATGATGATCTTATAATTTCTATTTAACCCTAAAACTCATAACTGGGGTCCGGTCCCACCCCAATTTTTGTGCAAAAAATGAGTTTTTTGCCGTTTTCAGTCTTTTAATGGATTGTTCACTGATGGAATGTTAGTTTAATCACATCGCTCGCACAGTATTTACTTTCTTATGAGAATATGAAATAATTGAGGTACGATAAAGTCTATTTATCCCCGTAGGGCCAGTTTAATGATAAAGAAAAGCACGGGGTGCACCACCAGTCATGCGTTTGACGGTAAAAAAAAGTCATGAGTGGTTGGGTTAAATATCGTCATCGTAACAATTATCGCGTTACCGTTCGCTGTTTGCGAGTTTTAATATACGCAGGTCGCAAAGCATTGTTCTTTGACAGCGGGGATTAATTTACCGTCGTATTTACCTAAGAAAATAACAATTGATTTAAGAAAAAAAAGTATCAGTGTTGTTTAAGACGTTTTCTACCGTTCGTTGTACAATTAAACACTGTTATAATAAAAATATTTTTCTATCACTAGGTATTGTTTATGCAATTAATGCACATTGTTCATTGGGGATTGCTATATTAAAAATATTTTTCTATCTTTAGGCATTTACGGAGATCTCTCTGGTTCATATAATTTTACATCTCTCTCGCACGCAGCGCAGTTCTCAAGTATCATTCTGCCTCATACACAGCTCACTTCTCATTATTTATTTGTTCCGTCTCTGTCACACGCAGCTCCCTCCTCAAGGTCTTAGCAATAGTGGCGCCATCCCTGTTTGACCACATTTTGTAGCCATTTTTTTCAAGTCTCTCCATAAGAGTTCGGACTCCTCCCACTCTAGCCTCCATGCTTCGAAGCGTCTGACCCACGGTCTTACATACAGGTCTGGAAACGACCGTGGTGGGGGTAGGCACCGTTAACGAACCCACGTTTGTTTCCAATTTTTGCCACTACGTGGCATTGCTATCGGCGTGTACGTGTACGACAAGGACAGAACAGCTTCCGTCCGTCTCTCTCACTCTTCTCGATGATCCGAAATGCACATTACCTTTTTCGTGGGCGGCGAAGGGGCAATAGAGGTAGATGAGAAAGAATTGTGGAATAAGGACGGGGGATTGTGGAAGAAAATAGAAGTGGGGCTTGTAAAAAGGGGAAGATCCTGTATGACTGGAAGAAGACCAATAATAAAATTTAAAAAATAAATAAAAATACTTACCTTTTTCGAGTGAAATGGATTTTTATTCGAATTTTATTCCGAGTTTCTTTCGATGACGAAAGTAAAAAAATACGCAACACATGGAATGTTGAATATATAAATACCTTTATTGGTTCGTCAGTTTAGAAAGCCCTGAAACAACGGTCCACCTTCGCCAGCTTTATGAATATTTTTCAAACTACAAATGCTCGTTGACGCAAACAGAGGTTATCGAGAACGTTGTAATAAAAAAATGGAGTAATAAATGGCACGAGGCACGGTCTAAGACAAGGCAAGGGGCGAAGGGAGAGATCACAGAAGACCGTGAGTGGGAGGTATTCGCCGATAGTAGCGACGGCGGTGGCGGCGAGCGGAATGAAAAGTGAAGCTCGTAACGGTGCCTCGCGACTCCATTGAAATCTGGCTTCGTTTTCAGACCTGTATGTAAGACCGTGGTCTGACCCAAAGTCGCGAGAATCTATCGAATTCATTTTTCGCGTAAGGGACTAGAGAACAAAATATAAAAAACTACGGAGCTTTATATTTCCACTTAGCGCCCGCAACGCCTACGACCGCGACCACATGATTTTCCGGTCCACTATCTGGCACACGCTCACGGGCGCCACGTGCAAAAATATAAGTGGAGCGCATTTTCGGCAACGCGGGCGCAGCGTTGCCAGACGTGTAGTGACCAAAACCGCCGCCAGACGCCGCTTGTGTACAGATTTTTAGAAACTTTAAATAACACCATGTGAATCACATAACAATGCCTCGATGGCTGTATAATTGTATATTTTTATTTAAGATTTTAATAAATATGAATTCACTATGTTCAATTATTTATAGGTATAAAATATATTACTCTTAAACCCATAATGAAAGTTGATTCCATAAAATATTTGTTATCGACTTGGGTGCTCCTCTATTCTTTTATTTTGACGCACACATACGAATAGTGTGTAAAAAAGAACACGATTTTTGCATAATCGTTTTGTTAGCGTGCTGTATTATGCAATGTGATGATATGTTTGTTATGTGCGTGAGTAAATACGTGATAATAATATGTGACCGTAGTAAATTGTGTGTATGTGTGTATTTCCTCACTCCCTGTAAAAATGTGCGGATGATTTTGTTTGAAGCGAACTATGCAAGGCGCGTTCTGTAGTTACATGATCTAAGAGCCCAAAGAAAGCCATGTTATTTTCGTATACAGCTCAAATTGCGCTTTAGCGCGTTTAAAAAATTTGAAACGCGGTTTATAGCCCAATCTGGCAACTCTGCGCGGGCGACTGGAGCGGAAGTGGCCAGACGTGACAGTTGCAACATGGCTGCCATCGAGAATATAAGGCGATCTCAAGACCACGTTTTCATTGACTTATCGCGAGTGTTTTCATTCACAAATCGAGTCTTAAGATCGAACTTATATTTACGATTCGACTGTGAATACGGGCCTTACAGCTAACACGTGGTGATGAACAATGATGCCGACAAAAGCGATAAGAAGTTTTTGAACGAAGGTCTTCCCTCCCGGCCATTTATTTGTATTGCGCATGCGCGACCGCTGGCGTGCATGTCGACCCACGATGTCTTCGCGAGATCGCCGTAGTCATGCATTACATATCAACGAAGCCATTGCGACCAGACAGCGACCGCGGTCGTTAAGTGGACCGCGGTTGCGAGCGCAGTGAGCGTTGCGGGCGTTAAGTGGACCGCGCCCTATGGTTGATCGACAACGCTGGGGGACCACATTGGCGGATGCTCAGAGGCGACCACAAGGAGACTATAGGGAAGGAGTCCAATCTCCGCATTCTGGCGCGTCCGTAAAAGTGCAACAAACAAGGGTTCCGCATAAGTGGCGCAGAGAACGTTAGTCATTGGTCGTGTTCGTTGGCTCTCATCATTTTGATACGAACAAGTGCGCATCGTTATGTGCATGCGCACTTGTTCGTATAAAAATGATGAGACCCAACGAACACGACCATTGTGTACTCTATATGCATGTACGTTTTGTGCATGCGCTGTTGTCAGCTATCTGTGTTGTTATTAGCTGTCACATGAGCTGGACATTTTTATTTTCTTAACCTTAATTCATTTTATAACTAAATTTCGTGTAGCTGTAGTAGTGCTTTAAGATGTTTCCACATTGAAGTCGTAGTGCAATTACCCACCTAATTATGAAAAAAAAACACCTAAAAAATGCCATAATAATTTATATCCGATGTAAATATAAAGTCCATTCAAATGTGGTTAGGTAGCCAAGATTATAGTGTGTAAAGGACGTAGAAAATGTCAGCGACTGGAACATCCGAGTGTAAATTGCAACCTCACATACCACTGCGTCAAGTGTAGTGCTTCACAGGAAAACGAAAAATACATTTTCAATAACTCATCATATAAACAACTCCTCCGCTGTGCGAATTGCAATAACCTAGATCACCCAGTGGACTATAAGTGATACCTATACTACAAGGTCATATACAAACGCCCATCAAGTGAGAGACATGAGACAACGACAACGCATAGAAAGAATTGAAGTGATCCACCCGAAAGTCGCATAGGAAATTTCCTGTACACAAGCTATAGCACTACCCTCAGCGACAGTAGCAAGACAGAGGTTGCTACGCAGTAGCGAGCATCATCGGCAGTGACAGTAACAAGACAGAGGTTCGCTACACAGTAGCGAGCACCATCACAAGACTCGCGCGTGTTCTCGCTGTGCATACTGCAATAACCTAGATCACCCAGTGAATTATAAGTGATGCCGATACTACAAGTTTATATATAAACGCTCATAAAGTGACAGACATTAGACAACGACAACTCATCGAAATAATTGAAGCGATACACCCGCAAGTTACATCAGAAATATCCTTTGCAAAAGCTATGACACCACCCCCAGCCAGAGTATTAACATAGAGATTCGCTACGCAGTAGCGAGCATCATCCGCAGCATAACGAGACTCACCGCTACCATGAGCTATCATTTTACATTTTACATTTATTAAAATAATATTAAGACTCAAAGATGCTGATAACAACAGTCCAAAGTCTACAATCTATTACTCAGATGCGTTTGTTTGTTGAGTTTAATTTTACGCACAATATCAAAAAAGTGTATGGCACCGCACGAGGTACTGCTTTCGATTCTCTCCTCGCAGTTTTTTTATAACTGAATTTTTTTATCGAAATTTTTTTGTTATCCCTTTTATTTGTAATTTAATTTGATTATTGATTACATATGTTATAAGAATCACAATAACGCAAATAAAAATAATAATAATTCCTACAAGCTATCAACGTCAATGTGTTTATTGATGGTTGATGTGCGTCGGAAATAAAATTTCGACAACCAACACTTGTCATTGCAAAAATATATTTTTCAATGTCATAATTAATTTGTTTGTCTTTAATAAAATTACGTCAACAAAAATAAGTCATCGTGCGAAAAAATGATTTATGGTGGAACCTTTCTAATCAGCAGGAAAAAATGAAATGAAAACATTTTAAGAACATTCAAAGATTGTCCTTATTTCTTCTCTCGTTGTATGCAGTTTCTGGCCTCCACGATCAAGTTGACCATGCACAGGTTGTGTTTGTTTGGGTAGGCCTCACATGCTGAAAGTAAAAAGAATATGTTTAAACATCTCACGAATATCACAAATATTTATACAGATAATAAAAAAAGTAATGTACAAAATACTATCCCCGATGCAAAGTGTTGCGAAGAACATTGTTGTTTTCAGAACCCCAAGGATCTGAAGCGCCAGACATCTTCGTAAAGGCCTTAGGCCACAGTAACGGGTATAAAATCAAGTGCATCTCATTTTTTTTTAATCTGTGGCATACATAGTATTTGATTATTATCAGCATTCAATTACATGCTACAAAAGATGAAAAACAACAGCAATATGTTTTACAAGTCGTACGTGAGCATTGAAAAATATTTTACGTGGCTACGAAACATCCGAGGTTAAAAAAACTCTAGAAGTCTATAGACAATGCTGTACTGTAAATATTTTAAATAAAAGCAGAACATACGGAATATAGATTGATACATGAAATAATTCTGTTACCTTCTAAATGGAAAACAGAATACAGCGGAGCAGCCCTAATCTTTTTTGCTGTGTGTTATCTTTGCCAAGGCCACTGTGGCATCCTGGCACTGCACACGTTCTCCCCATCTTTCTGAAATGAAAATAGACATGTATTAAATTGACTCATCTCAAGATATTTTGAAATATTAAAAATGAACATTAAAGGTAGGGTTTATTGTGTTTCAAATTCATTTAAATTCTCGATTTCAAGAAAAGCTCCATAACGTACAAAGACTGATCATCAGTACTAGGAACATAGATTTATTTTCTCTCTCCGGGCGTAACGGGCAGAAGGGAAAAATAAATATATTATCTTGAATAATCGTGAGGTTCGCGGATTTCAAAAATAAGTTCCACGTTAACCTAAAACCTACATAGAAAAATTTGGAAAAAAATATCACATTAGATTTGTAATTAAAAAATAAATTTTTCGATACTCCCTCGTCCGATACCCTTTTGAAGTCGCCGTCGCAAACAAACAATCTTAGTGGACGATAGGTGTTCTTTTGACAAGCGTCAACAATTAGCCGCCATAACGGTCAGTTTCACACTGTGCACTGGCTGTATTACTATATTTTTGATACACTGAAGATACGGACGACGCCTACAGGCCATATTTAACACCACGCTTTTGAATCAAATTTACGGACATTTCTTATACCCATTCACCATACGAAGATTGGACTCCTTCCCTATAGTCTCCGCGGGCGACCACTTGCCACGTGTTCAGATCGACCGAACCAAAGAACAGATATTACATGGAACAATACGGCTTATGGGACAATTTGGTAAGATTTCTTGGGGGAGTTTCGTAGTTACTCCCCCAAGCACCTTAAGCGCTGCCTGTATCGATGTGTACGGACACATCCGTAGGCGCGCTTGGCTCCACCCAGATCCACCTCTTCCTACGCTCGAGCCAATTACGGTTGAGGTCATTTCGCGTCTCGCTCGCTCTCTTGCAGATTCCAATGTTAACAGCAGCAACGGTCGAGCGGTCTAAGGCACGTGCTCGTTCTGCCGGGGAGCCCCGGCTTTAAATCGATCTGTTTTCGCTCCTACTCTCTCGCTCCTTTCCATTCCACCCGTTCCATCTCTTTTTGGCATGCCCTCAGCGATTTCTTCCAAGGAAAAGAAAACGGTTGCTACTTTGCTTACATCTGTCAGAAATTTGACAGGCCTCGGACGTATTCGTGATTATTAATACTGAATATCAATCTAACTAGTTAATTAATCGTGTATTCGTGTATTTCGCGCTTTTCTGTTAGACTCTTTGCGCACAGAAAATTGGCTGTTTAAAATTGTTTGTGAGTTGCAACATTGTTAACGATGCCATCGTGTAGCAGATGTGCGCATAATGGATGCAAAAATGTTCCTAAGACGAGTCCCAAGCTGAGCTTCCATCGTTTTCCCAACAACGATGACACGTAAATATTTAGACGAAAATAATTTTTAAGGGGTTACGTGGGTTGTTAAGCTAGAAAGCATATTTTCTTTATTAAAGAAAATATAATTGATGAATGATTTTATTCCAAATTATAAGCCCATAAAAGAGCAACATTACAATAGTATTTTTTTTAAATGTCATTGAAAAATTTGGGATATTCAGCCGGTGGGACCTGGTTTCCGGTAACGCCTCGGAAAAACGGTGGACACGATTTCTCGAAAACTAATGCCCCAATTTTATTGAAATTTTGCACACTTCTTCAAAATAGCATTGATTAGTGATTGAGCGAAGGTTTTTTTTTCGATTACAGCTAATTTTACAAGACTATGCTTAGCGTAAATTGTACCAAATTTGAACTATTTTGCATATAACTCTGCCAAAAATCCAAATTTCAATTAAAAAAAAATGCTTCGTTCAATCACTAGTCAATGCTATTTTGAAGTGCACAAAATTTCAATAAGATCGATGCGATAGTTTCTGAGAAATCGTGTCCACCGTTTTTAGGGGTCTCCGGACACCAGGTCCCACCGGCTGGGTGTGTGTGTGTTTGGGTTTGGTTGGGTTTGTTTAGGTTACATGGATATACTTGCAGGGGTAAGCGCTGCCCACTAGCCACCAGTGAAGTCGGAGTAGTGGGGATATCAATCGGCCGTGGCGAGCGATATGGATATACTCGTGCGGGTTAAAAAATAAACTTTAAAACTCGATTTCTATTGGAACGCGCCAAAAATCCCTTCAGGGGATGTCTTTATATATTAAATGGAACATCTGTGCAAAGTTTCCGCCGAACCGGGTGTAATAGCTTTTCGGAAGTTTATCCCGTAACCACAATAAAAAAACAGGGGAGGGGGGGGGGCGAATGCTTAAAGAAAATATTTAAGATAAAATTTCGTAACCGCAACCTTTCAGGAAAAATGCAAAAACGTCTGAATCTACAAAATTTGCACAAACTTTTTTATTCCAGTTTATTGTTGGGTATAATAATTGATTGTCACTTATTTTTTACTAACCGCCACTATAATTTATCACTGATTCAGAAGGGAAATCCTCGTGCCACCTCCCCCCCCCCCCCAAATACGGCCGTCCGCGACAGAAATATCTCAAAGTGATTTTAAATGATGCGCTGTCTCCTAACGAACCGCCCAACGCTTGGTCGGTCAGTCGACCATTAATACAAGCGGGACAGCACTATAGCCCGATAGGCATACGCGAGAGACAGAGTGAGAGAGAGAGAGAGAGAGAGAGAGAGAGAGAGAGAGAGAGAGAGAGAGAGAGTGAGACAACCACGAGAGGCGTGCCTTGAACCTCTATCATTGTGTGTGGCACACCGATACATCGCCGCGCAGTCTACCGGCGGAAATACTAACAACATTTTTTCTGCCAAATATTAACACGGGCCCTGGTGTTCCATGTAATATATGTTCCTTGGATCAACCATGGAGCCTAGATCCCAGGAGGTTCAGCGGCAATGCAAAGGCACTGAAAAACGCTTCCCCGAAAATGTGTCGAAGTGATGGCGCTGGGGTGCAGCGGCACCTACATATATAGTAATATATTGGTCAACAAGGTGAAAGTGATCGGATGAGTTTGTAACCTTACGACAGACCGATCGTGACAGCAAACGTCGACAAATCCGCCGATTCATAATTTCCTCATGACGTATCGGAAAAAAAACGCAAAAGCGAGAAAAGATCTTAAACTCAAACTCAAAATGGCGGCGATACAGCTCATCTAAGGTGCGGTCCACTTAACGTCTGCAACGCTCACTGCGCTCGCAACGGCGGTCCACTTAAGAGGGAATGATACCTCATCGCGGTCGGTATGGTAGAACAATTATAGATTCCCAAAAATCTCGAAAACGACTCTTCAGATTCCGTCGAAACTTTGCCAAACGACGTCAAATAGATAGACGAACAGCTGTCTTCCCCTCAAATTTTCTGAATTTGAGGAAAAAAATGTAGATTCGCTTATCATAAACCAATCTAGTTTTTTTCTCAAATTTTTCTGCAGTCTCCGGCTATATCTATCGCCATAATGAGGCCCTAAGAGGGTTGTATTACCATCTACGGCACTCTTATGGGATAGACCGGGAGCCCGTGCCGCCTTATTTACCAGGAGATATTGAGTCCGTTGTCGTGGGCGAGAGGTGCAAGATTTATTGGAACTTCTTATTCGCGACCATTGGGCCGCTTCAAGCGACTAAGCCTGATGTTGTCCTCTTCGATTTCGACGACAAGACGATATACATTGAGTTCTCGGCTTCGGCCGAAGTGAACGTGTCGCGAAAGGTAGAGGAGAAACCGCTCAAGTATCAGCCTCTCTTGGCCGAGCTACGTCGTTTGCACCGACGATTCAGGGTAACTCTCGTTGTCCTCATCATCGGCGCGCTAGGGGGGATGAAAGAGTCTTTTGTATCGGGCCTCGCTGGCATACCGGTTTGCAAACCCGGTGTCCAGTTGCTAGCGGGTCGGATGCAGAAGGTGGTCATACTTGGGTCCCATTTACTCAGGCAACACGATTGTGGACTGCGGTAGCCGCTTACCCTATCTACGGCTATCGCGGAGTGATATATCGGAATTCTCGCGCGACTTTTTGACTGGGCGGCGGCCGAGGTGCTGTCGGAACCCTCGAGTGCCGCCCAGCGTTATTGTTCCGGTCTAGGTTAAGACCGAGCCTAACCCCCGGGGGTAGGTGAATGTTTCCCAGTGCAAACTGAGGAAGTGCGTTGCCCGGAGCAGTAAAGTCTATTAAAAGAAAAAATAATAATTTATAATAATTAATGAATAATAAATAATAAATAAATAATAATAACATGTATACGTGCAAGAAACCGGGCGAATGCGGGAATGTTAGCTCTACATGCTGGGGTTGTCTTTTCAACACGTGCTTATTATATGTATACCCATGAAAACTCCTTATTTGCTAGTTACGTTTAAAAATGAAGCTAAATATGAATTAAATTAAGCGATGATCCAACCGATCAAACCTTCAGGCTTAATTGAACCCCAAGCGCGACAATCACTTAAATATGAGAAGATTATATTTATTGACAAATGATTGTGTGACGAAGTTGGTAGAACGCTAGATTACTGTATTGAAGGTCCTGAGTTCGAGCCTCGGTAGTTTTTCTTTTTTTTCTTTTGCATTCGTACAGGTATCTGGTTGTACGAGCGAATTGAAGCAGTTTCAATCAATCAAAGAACTCGTCCGATCCCAAAAGAACTCGAACAAAAATAACATGGAAGAATATATTTTTTAATTTACTGCCATCAATAGTTGAAATTTGTTTTATCATTCCTACCTAGAGTGTTTACTTTTTCCCTTTATCACATTGACTCGCGAGGAGTCGTATCCATTATTATATACATAGTTCGATAGCTGCTGTGTTGGTGTACACGACAGATATAATTGTGTTTGGCAAGCGCAAACAATTTTGCCGCCATAACACGGTCAGTTTCACCTTATGCAGTTTTGTATTACTATATATTATGGGCTCTGGGAAACACTAGCGACGCCTGCGGCGGAACTGACCATTCCACCTCTGCGACCGATTGAAAAAACTGTTTGAGGCGGGAGTGTCGACTCCTTCTCTCTAGTCTCCTTGGTTCAAAAACTTCCGGTCGTTATAATCAGGACGACTAGAGATAAGGAGTACGAACGCCGTGTCGTCTAAACGTCCGCAAAAGTGAGGACGAGAAGGGCGGCGCTGCTCTCCTACCGCACCGAAGTAAAGTCAGCAACAAACCTGTGCCGTACAATACGTTCCCTCATATGGAGCGATAATTTGATCAAATTAATTGTAAAGGCAGTGCCGTGCGATATGCAAAAAGCACCCTTTGCCACTTCATATGGAGCGATCATTTCATCAAATTAGTTGTACAACCAGTTGGTGAAGGCAATTTCTATATAGATAGACAGAATTCTTATATATAGATTGTTTTGGAGAATACTGAAATACAGAAATTAAGTCAGTTTTTTTGTTGCGGAAGCAGTAACAAACAAAATTTATTTATAGACACAAGGAAATTCATAAGAAATTTGCATCCAGACAAAAAAATTAGATTATCACCATATTTACACATTGTGACACGCTGTAAAGATATTAAGTCAATGTTTTTTTTCGTCGCAGAAGCAGTAAGAACATAGACACAAGAAAATTCATAAGAATTTTGAATTCAAACAAAAGATTTTCAAATTATCACACATCATATTTGCACAATATGACACGCTGCACAGATAAATGGATCTTACAGTTTTTATTTTTTCCTATTGTCTTTCGTTTTTATTTTCCTTGAGTGATTATTTTCGTTGACCGATCGCGCTAGAAAATGTCCTCTCATAACGAGATAATAGTTTATCACTCCCTTCGTGAGCTCTTCGTTGTGTGCTTGGCATCCCACGTACTCTAAATTTTTCGTGTCCGAAACTTTATCGAGAACTTGATGGAGAGTGTTGATTTTAATGGCAGTTCTCGATCGATCGCTGCACTCCAAGTTTGTCTCGTGTTCGGGCACTGAAAGCAATAATTCCAACAATATTACAAGCTTTTATTTAATTTGACTTTCTATGAAAATGGCAAATTGATATTTCACCCACTCACCCACTCCCTTCCCATTTTCACGCCTCGGAAATAAACATTTTGTTTATTTTCGAGACATGAGACAAAACGTGCAATATACGAAAAAAATCTATATATTGCATGTTTTGTCTCATCGGCGGGACACTTGCTCCATATCTCGCGTTTGTGATAATTTTTATTTCACTCGGTACGATAATGGTACGATAAAACGAAACCATTCTTTCTATGAATGTAAGTATTATTTTTCTTACCTACGATTGATTGTTTTCGTTGCAGATCACTAAATATATTTTACCGAGACAATTATTTTTTTTACATCTAACACAATTCGCAAAATTGGTTAGCCCGAACACACTTTATGCCAACACGGACGACGAGCGGGAATCATCGATGACACATGACGTCGGTTGTGTTCTTGTCGCTTAGTTCACTTCGGTGCGGTCATGCACTAGCGACGCACGCCGTGAAAACACTAACTACTAAAATCCACAGTTTCACGGACGCTTTTGGATCGGGCTCGCCACAGGCGTTCGTACTCCTTACCTCTAGTCATGGAGCCTAGATACCAGGAGGTTCAGCGAGGCCTTTCAACTCGTCCCCAAAACGAGAACGAGAAAGGATGGCGCTGGGGTGCTCCGCAACCTATATGTATATAGATATACGCTAAACATAGGTGTGATCACGGTCTTACATACAGGTCTGGAAACTCGATGAAATTCGGGTGGTGGGGGTGGTTCCACTATTGAAACAGAAATCGTGGTGTCGCTAGTATCGAGGAGTCAGTTTTGACAGCGAACACATTACCTGTATATGGTCGTCGAGTAACCGCGAAGTAATGCCGAAGTCCTGCGTAGTACCGGAGTGCAATAAGGCTTACAGAAGCCTAAAAGTGAAACTATCAATGTTTTGCAGCTATATAAATTGCTGTCAGTATATAGCGTGATTAAGCCTCCCAAATATGGTAATTGTACCATTGCAGAACGACCTGAGGCGCAGATTTTGATATCGCTAAGCGATCTGAAAGCTTTGAGTGGCGAAAAATCGGAACCCAAAATGGTCAAGTATCGTGACAAAGTTCGACGAAAATTAGACGCCGCTGCAGATCAAGAAGAATGGGAGGCTGACTATGTCATCGAGTACCCTGTCGATCACGCTTATGCCTTTCCTTTGGCTATAGACTGTATAGTTTATTACATGACAGGTTTTTTATTTTAACGTCGAAACCATAATCCCAGTACAAAGAATTGTTTTTAATTCTTTCGCTACTATTAATTACAGGTAATAATTTAAATAATATATATTTATCTAACATTATCGGTTTTATGTCTATCACGTTTGATGCGTTCCTTTTTACTGGGACGAAAGTTAAATTTAAATAGAATCTTAGATTAGAATGCAATTTTTTCCACTTCGCAGTGTTTATGTTCTGTGTTTGGCAATAAATTAATTAAATCACAAAGTTTCACGTGTTTGATTTAACACTCGAAGATGTATTAACGGGATATAAGTTTTCCTTTCCATGTGAAAAACATGGTTCGGATATTTTATCATACGCGATAATTTATTACATAAGGTTGCACATGAGGCCTTTCAAGAAAATATGAAATTAAAAAAAAATTGTCGTAAAAAAAAGATGTCTAAATTGACAAACCAATAAACGAACGATCAACAAAAAGGAAATAACGTTTTGGTTTTTTCGTTATTTTGTACATTCCGCCAACCCCCCCTTGCAGAACGATAATGACAAAATCTTTCTTATTGACATTATAAGACACCATTATTTGAATTCTAAGGGATAAATAGTTGTTATTATATGATTGATAAACGCGAAATTATATTTGTGCTGTAATATAAAACGCTATCTCCATATTTATTGTTCGGAAAAAACAACACATGATGAACACGTATACGTACAAATATTTGCAAGTTGTAACTCCGATAAATACTGGTTGCAAGGCTTGGTGAATGAGAGTGAGTATTGCTGTCTCTCTCGCACACTGACTCCTCGATTGCAGCGCCTCTCGCGGCGAACTTCAGCAAAGGAACCACGTGAACTAACGGAGTTTCCAGACCTGTATGTTAGACCGTGGGTGTGATCTAAGACAGATCACAGATGATGTACCTAACCCTCATTAGTGTTAAGGGATAACACCACTCTAGGACTTTGGAAAGACGTTTTCTTTCCTAAAAATACTTTGGTGTCATAAAAACAATATGCAATTGGTCCTGTAGCAAATTTGTTTATTTAAAGGTTCAATTATCGATTTGGCCGCAGCGCCTTGGACCGCGCGCTGAGTTGCTCGTACAACTTTAAACGCGTTTTTCTCGAAACCACTTTTTTCGATCTCGGAAGACGGATCACTCGACCACCTTTGCATGCATCGATTTTGATAGCACTTTTTTCGATCTCGGAAGACGGATTACTCGACCACCTTTGCATGCATCGATTTCGAGGTTGAAATTTTGATGGCAGCTTCACAATTATATTCTTTATGGGAGTACGTACCCGTTTTTTTATTAAATGTAAACTTCTTTTTATAAACAATTTACTGCTTTTTTGGCAAAACATCGATTTATTTCCTTCAAAATGCGCTGTTTTTGCAAATCTGAAAGCAAATTTCTAGGTAGTCTCATAGCTAGAAATATATAAATTATCATTTTTGTTGGTTTTTATTTCAGGTCTTATATTTTACGAGAAAACCGTTCTCCCGTGAAGCTATATGTAAAAAAAAACACGTTTTTCTACATGGGCTGTATCGCCGCCATTTTGAGTTTGAGATCGTTTCTCGCTTTTGCGTATTTTTTTTCCGAACCGTCATGAGGAAATTATGAATCGGCGGATATTTCGACGTTTGATGTCACGATCGGTCTGTCGTGAGGTTAGAAACTCATCCGATCACTTTCACCTCGTTGACCAATATATTACTATATATGTCGGTCGCGCTGCACCCCAGCGCCATCACTTCGGGACATTTTCGGGGACGCTTTTTTCAGCGCCTTTGCATTGCCGCTGAACCTCCTGGTATCTAGGCTCCATGCCTCTAGTCTTCCTGGTTATAATGGTCCAGCAGCCATGTTGCAACTGTCACGTCTGGCCACTTCCGCTCCAGTCGCCCGCGTCGCCCAAAATGCGGTCCACTTGTATTTTTGCCCGTAGCGCTCGTGAGCGTGTACCAGTTAGTGGACCGGATAATCTTGCGGTCGCGGTCGTAGGCGTTAAGTGAACCGCGCCTCTAGAAAACCGTGTTTTTTTTTTACAAATAGCTTCACGGGAGAACGGTTTTCTCGTAAAATACAAGACCTGAAACAAAAACCAAAAACATGATAATTTATATATTATTAGCTATGAGACTACCTAGAAATTTGCATTCAAATTTTGAAAAAATAGCGCACTTTGAAGGAACTAAATCGACTTTTTGCCAAAAAAAAAAGTAAATTGTTTATAAAAAAAGTGTACATTTAACCAAAAACGGCTACGTACTCCCATAGAGAATGTAATTGTGAAGCTGCTATCACAATTTCAGATCGATGCATGCAAAGGCGGTCGAGTAATCCGTCTTCCGACATTGAAAAAAGTGGTTTCGAGAAAAACGCGTTTAAAGTTGTACGAGCAACTCAGCGCGCGCTCCGAGGCGCTGCAGCCAAATCGATAATTGAACTTTTGAATGAAAAAAATCGCTACACCCTAGTGCAAATTTTTCTCCAAATTTTTAATAATTTCTGATATTATAGTCATATTTGAGATTTTCGGAGAAAAAATGATTTCAACCAGATTCAAGTACTGGTCTATTTCCCAAAAACACATTTTTTTTACTGATAATTCATGATTTCTCATTTTTTTCCCAAAAATTTCTCTTTTTCCTATGACTTGAGTGAACGGCTGCGGAGATATCCGCAGAAAAGTTAAAGATGCAAAGAAATAAGATTTTCGTAAAAAAAACTTGTTATTTTTTTTCCGGAACTTTTTCTGTTTTCTATTGAGTGAATGGCTGCGGAGATATTTGGAGAAAAGTTATATTTCGTATAATTTCCGAGATTTTCCCATGATCGTAATTAAAATGATGAAATATTCGGAGAAATTCGGAGAAACTCGGATGTTTGCGTAAAAGCAATTGTCCACAAAACTCCGAATTCTTCATATTTGTTGCAATTCATAGAAAAATTCGGAAAAATATTCCGGAAAAAATCGGAGTTATTCGGAAAAAATTTGCACTAGGGCAGGACCAATTGCATATTGTTTTTATGACCCCAAAGTATTTTGAGGCAAGAAAACGTCTTTCGAAAATCCTAGAATGGTGTTATCTCTTAAGACGAATTCGGTACATCATCTGTGATCTGTCCGAGATCGCACCCATGTTTAGCGTATACACTCCCGCTCAAAAGTTTGGATACACTCATCGATATTTCTTGCCGCACTTGAAGTTGGATAACTCTGCCAAAAAAAAGATATCCAAATTCCCAAGGCGGCGTTTGAAAAAGGGTGTATCAAGCTACAGTTTGTCGATTTTAAAAAATTTTTACGATTTTTTTTCGACCCAGTACGCTCTTTGGTACTTGACCGTTTTTAGGCCTTTTTTCGACCATCGCGAATCGGGCGCACATTTTAAGGAAATTTTTTGTATTTTTTTCTACCATGAAAAATTCAAAAGGGATGATAAAAACGGCATCTTCCTCTATTTAAAAAATTTTTGCGATTTTTTTTCGAAATGTCATTTCATTTTTTGCTAAAAAAGATAGATTTTGAAAAATTCAGAATAACTCGAGAACAATAGGGTTTAAAAAAAACATCAGGGATGAAAAAAGTTGCGTATTTTTATACTGAATCGCCTGGAATTTTTTCAGAATTTTTCCCCGAAATTTTATTTTTTGAGTATTCTCACTCAATAAAAATATTCCAAAAAAAAAATTTCGGAGAAAAATTCTGAAAAAATTCCAGCCGATCCAGTATAAAAATACGCAACTTTTTGCATCCCTGATGTTTTTTTTAAACCCTATTGTTCTCGAGTTATTCTAAATTTTTCAAAATCTATCTTTTTTAGCAAAAAATGTAATGACATTTCGAAAAAAAATCGCAAAAATTTTTTGAATAGAGGAAGATGCAGCTTTTATCATCCCTTTTGAGTTTTTCATGGTAAAAAAAATACAAAAAATTTCCTTAAAATGTACTCGCGTAACTCGTGAGAGTTACGAGTAAAAATACTCACCTCATCTAGACGAGTTTTTCGTCGAAAAAACCGCCTTTGGCTCGGCGCACCGCGTTTACGATTCGTGGCATCCGTTTGATGAGTTTATCGAGTTGGTCTTGGTTGAGACTCGACCATGCAGCCTGCAAATGCATCCAGAGATCCCCCGTGGAAGATGGACAATATTTCCGGATTTTCCGATCAAGCTCTTCCCACAGAAGCTCGATCGGATAGAGGTCCGGTGATTGCGGCGGCCAAACCATGTTGGTGATGATCCCAGTCTTTTCCTTATTTTCCAGATATCCTCTGCAGAGTCTGGAGCTGTGCTTCGGATCGTTGTCCTGCTGCGTAACAAAACCATGGCCAATGGTTCGGAGACCGGATGGAAGAGCGTGTCGAACTAGTATCTGTTTGTATTCTTCCTTTCTCATAATTCCTTCGACTTTTATTAAGTCTCCGGTACCATGACCCGAAAAACAGCCCCACACCATCACAGAGCCAACCCCATGTTTCACAGTGGGCAGTAAGCATTGGGGTGCCATTTTTTCTCCGGGATTTCTTCTCACGAACACTCGTCGACGAGATCCAAATACGATGAATTTGGACTCGTCGGTCCACAAAACATTTTTCCACTGAGCTACTGTCCACTTTCGATGTTTTAAAGCCCACTGGTACCGTTTTTTTTATTAATGAGACGCAGCAGGGATTATTTTATCGCGACACAGGCTCGGAGCCCAGAATCGAACAGCCGACGTTTTACTGTTGCCAGTGATATCGAGGGTTCGTTCGATTGATTATATTCTGCTCGAATTTCCGCGGTGGTTAATCTTCGATTCCTCTTACTAGTGAGGATGATCTTTTGATCGTCTTGGGGAGTTGTTTTTTTGGCCGGCCGAAGCGACGACGATCCTGATGAGTGCCCGTCAATTTCCACCTCGCGATCGTTGTCTGGATCCCTTTCAAAGAAACTCTAATTTCTCTTGCAATTTTTCGATATGGAACTCCTTTTTTCCATAGCGCTACTATTGCACCCCGTTTATCGAGAGAAATCGGTTTTTTCCGTGCCATTTATGAAAAATTGATCAATAATTTTCTTGCGAAAATATGCAAATTACGTTTGATTTTGTACTCGCGTTTGAAGCATTCGCGCAGAACTGACTGTCGTCGTCGACAATGCTTGTAGTATTCCGCAAAATTTCTCCTTCTTTCTTCTATTTTTTTTCTATTTTTTTCTTTTCTTCTTTCTTCTTCTATTAAAAATGAAAATAGAAAAAAAGATGAGAAAAAGATCACCAATTTCACGACAAAACGATTGTTTTCTTTTTCATGCTTTACCGTGTCCTCAAGGTTATTCAATGCCGTTTTTCTGGAACGCTGTCGCGTGAAAAATAAATCAATATTTTCTCATATTTTTTCTATTTACATTTTTAATAGAAGAAGAAAGAAGAAAAGAAAAAAAGAGAAAAAAAATAGAAGAAAGAAGGAGAAATTTTGCAGAATACTACAAGCGTTGTCGACGACGACAGTCAGTTCTGTGCGAATGCTTCAAACGCGAGTACAAAATCAAACGTAATTTGCATATTTTCGCAAGAAAATTATTGATCAATTTTTCATAAATGGCACGGAAAAAACAGATTTCTCTCGATAAACGGGGTGCAATAGTAGCGCTATGGAAAAAAGGAGTTCCATATCGAAAAATTGCAAGAGAAATTAGAGTTTCTTTGAAAGGGATCCAGACAACGATCGCGAGGTGGAAATTGACGGGCACTCATCAGGATCGTCGTCGCTTCGGCCGGCCAAAAAAAACAACTCCCCAAGACGATCAAAAGATCATCCTCACTAGTAAGAGGAATCGAAGATTAACCGCCGCGGAAATTCGAGCAGAATATAATCAATCGAACGAACCCTCGATATCACTGGCAACAGTAAAACGTCGGCTGTTCGATTCTGGGCTCCGAGGCTGTGTCGCGATAAAAAACCCCTGCTGCGTCTCGTTAATAAAAAAAAAACGGCACCAGTGGGCTTTAAAACATCGAAAGTGGACAGTAGCTCAGTGGAAAAATGTTTTGTGGACCGACGAGTCCAAATTCATCGTATTTGGATCTCGTCGACGAGTGTTCGTGAGAAGAAATCCCGGAGAAAAAATGGCACCCCAATGCTTACTGCCCACTGTGAAACATGGGGGTGGCTCTGTGATGGTGTGGGGCTGTTTTTCGGGTCATGGTACCGGAGACTTAATAAAAGTCGAAGGAATTATGAGAAAGGAAGAATACAAACAGATACTAGTTCGACACGCTTTTCCATCCGGTCTCCGAACCATTGGCCATGGTTTTGTTAAGCAGCAGGACAACGATCCGAAGCACAACTCCAGACTCTGCAGAGGATATCTGGAAAATAAGGAAAAGACTGGGATCATCACCAACACGGTTTGGCCGCCGCAATCACCGGACCTCAATCCGATCGAGCTTCTGTGGGAAGAGCTTGATCGGAAAATCCGGAAATATTGTCCATCTTCCACGGGGGATCTCTGGATGCATTTGCAGGCTGCATGGTCGAGTCTCATCCAAGACCAACTCGATAAACTCATCGAACGGATGCCACGAATCGTAAACGCGGTGCGCCGAGCCAAAGGCGGCTTTTTCGACGAAAAACTCGTCTAGATGAGGTGAGTATTTTTACTCGTAACTCTCACGAGTTACGCGAGTACATTTTAAGGAAATTTTTTGTATTTTTTTTACCATGAAAAACTCAAAAGGGATGATAAAAGCTCCATCTTCCTCTATTCAAAAAATTTTTGCGATTTTTTTTTCGAAATGTCATTTCATTTTTTGCTAAAAAAGATAGATTTTGAAAAATTCAGAATAACTCGAGAACAATAGGGTTTAAAAAAAAACATCAGGGATGCAAAAAGTTGCGTATTTTTATACTGGATCGCCTGGAATTTTTTCAGAATTTTTCTCCGATTTTTTCTTTTTGAGTATTTTTATTGAGTGAGAATACTCAAAAAAAAAAAATTTCGGGGAAAAATTCTGAGAAAATTCCAGGCGATTCAGTATAAAAATACGCAACTTTTTTCATTCCTGATGTTTTTTTTAAACCCTATAGTTCTCGAGTTATTCTGAATTTTTCAAAATCTATCTTTTTTAGCAAAAAATGAAATGACATTTCGAAAAAAAATCGCAAAAATTTTTTAAATAGAGGAAGATGGAGTTTTTATCATCCCTTTTGAGTTTTTCATGGTAAAAAAAAATACAAAAAATTTCCTTAAAATGTGCGCCCGATTCGCGATGGTCGAAAAAAGGCCTAAAAACGGTCAAGTACCAAAGGGCGTACTGGGTCGAAAAAAAATCGTAAAAATTTTTTAAAATCGACAAACTGTAGCCTGATACACCCTTTTTCAAACGCCGCCTTGGGAATTTGGATATCTTTTTTTTGGCAGAGTTATCCAACTTCAAGTGCGGCAAGAAATATCGATGAGTGTATCCAAACTTTTGAGCGGGAGTGTATCTATATACATATAGGTGCCGGAGCACCCCAGCGCCACCATTTCTCGTTCTCGTTTTGGGGACGAGTTGAAAGGCCTCGTTGAACCTCCGAGTATCTAGGCTCCATGGGATAAACGAAAACGCGTTTTGTCCCGGCTTTTTATTTCTTGAAATCACCACTACCTAACGTTGGCTTTTATGTCACAGCATTCGGCTCTAAATACTCCGATCAGCTGAACGATTTGATACTTTCGTGGCTTTCATCCTGTTATCGTTATTGCGTCGTTATTTATTGTGTTCGAACAGAAAATCATTAGAACGGAAAATCATTCCAAATATATCAATAAACTTTTATTCATGTCAAATATTCGAAGCACCGGCGCAACATACATATGTATGCATGCCTGTCACACAACTACTAGCGCCACAGTGCGGCGAGGACATTTTGCGAACAGCATTTATCTACCAGTGTCAGGGAGCCAGCCACAATATAAGATTTGAAAAATATATACGTATGATATTTCCCTAGACGATGCTGAGTCCTTACGATTTCTTTGGAATTTTTTTCACCACCTCACACTAGATACAGACATTAGTAGGGAGATGCACAACGCTCCCCTTTCGGCGTGTCTCGTAAATGGCGCTAAATCGCGGCGGCGAGTTCGGGAGTATGATTTCGTGATCATCGCCTCTGTCGAGGTTGCAGATTCCCTTGTAGCCGCGCGAGTCCGTGATCACCACTCAAGTCGGTATCACAGTCAGCGTGAACACGAATGGGTAGCTCGGTGGGGGAAAAGTCTCTGCCTCTCGCAAATCGCGCTCGCTCGACAGGCGAACGGAGCGAGGTTTTTCGTCCGATCGAGCTCGACATATATGTGTGGCCGTACTGCGGATTGGAATATGCATTAAATGAAATTCGAAGTGAAAAACATCTATCGAGATCATTGTTTTTTCTCGGTTGCCGGTTTATGCCGAAAATGCGGGTTAAAAAAATTAACGACGAACCGCGTTGAAAAATAAAACGCCGAAACGACCGTGGAAGGTTCACAAAGAAATCTTGAGCCTTTGCCGCGATCGTTTCGACATTTTTTTCACCAATAAACATTATGCATAAGGGTGTATCATAAATGTTTCTTTATCTGCAATGAGCGTTGTGGCTGAGTTGGCAGCGTGGCGGATTAACGATGCTTACGGTCCGGGTTCAATCCCCAGTGAATCAACTTTTTTTTTGATCATATTATATTCAGAAAATTTCGAACTCACTCTCGCTTTAGCTATTCTCGCCTGTTCAGGCATTATTTATGATATTTAATTCGTATATGCTTAATAAAAAATCAAGACATTGCTACCGGGGATCAGTGCAGCTAGATCGCGCGTAAAAGTTACCCCCTCTCTAGTCTCTTACGCGCCCATCGCCCAATCATGGTAGCGCGTGTCCGTGAGCGAGCGACCATGAAGAATAGAGGTAAGGAGCCCGAACGCGTATGCTAAAAGCACCCCAAACGTGGACCCTGAAAGTGACGAAAAGTTTTGGTTCGAAATTCAGCCACATCAAGCGCTAGTGCCGAGAGGGGAGGATGTGAAGTATGGCATCGGTGACGCTATGAAGTGAACGTTTATATGAACTGGAGAATTCTTGGTTATAATATTTATATATCATTCTTGGCTGTTCGTCTACGATGACAGAATTAATCGACGAACGAATAAATTTATTATTTTTTCCATCTGTCTTGCGTGCATAATAGGCCAGTCAAATTACTGAAACAAAAAAACATAAAATACCGCATTTTTTGGATTATGATGGTGTTACGTCCAGAAGGGACGATTTTATATTATGTTTATTCGGGTTCTGAAGGTCCCCGTTCAAATTTGGGATTTTGCCGCACGTCCCATACGGGCCCGGCACTCTCCGCTAGTGGGACTTGGGGAAGGAGTTTTCGGATGCGATCGGAAGTAAAGTTGCGAATAATGAACAAAAGAGGTTGGGGGTAACAACTAAATAATTTTAGGGTTTATTAATATTACTTACAGTAGGTCGCGTTGAGCGGGGACAATTTCCCCCGCGGTCTCGTCACACGCGCACTCCCACTCTCTAACACGCGGACAATTTCCCCGCGTTACTCTCTCTCTCACACACACTCTCACGCTTTAACACGGGGACGATTTCCCCGTCCGACACTCACTCTCTTTCTCCTTCGCTCGTACACTCAACTTATGTGTCCTCTATGTTGATCGGGGTTTTAACGTAGGCCCCGCACCTTTATCACTGATTCGATAGATATTTAGTATTTTTAGAATAAACTTTGGTGATTAATATGGTTTTCTAAAGTAACGATCACTGTCTCTATGCGGGTCCGCCGGGTCGCTACCCAGGTCTTACTACACCGCCGCGAGTATGTCGTTACCTAACTACGTTACTAGTAAAGACTGACGTCTCTGTGCGGGTCCGCCGGGTTGCTAGCCTGGACTTATTACACCGCCGCGAGGACTGCTGTTACTAGGAGTTTTCTCCGACTCCAGGAGCGAACCGTGGACAAATCGGAACTGGTCCTACTTACCGCCACCGGACCGACGTTAGCTCGGTCGCTATTAGCCCGGTGGGGTTTTTTGCAACGTCCACGGAAACTTGTTCGCTCCCGAAGTCCCACGGTCGAACTCCGCGGATCAGGCGATGCTCGATCAGCGGAATCGGATCGGGTACATCCGGTCCCACCGGATGCACTGATGCAGCAACCCAGCGACACCGCACAGAGTCGCAAAGAGCACTTATCAATTAATTTAAACAAAAAAGAAAAATATTTCGGGACGTAACAACCACCCCCCCCTTCAGGCGATCGACGTCCTCGTCGGTTTATAATAAAATTATAAAAAAATACACACATACATATATAGGAACACACACACACACACATATATAGTCGATAGTCGGTGATTATATTTTACGGCTAGTCATCCTGTAATAGCACACTAGCGAGGGCAGTCACCAGTTCTCCGAGCTTCTGCTGCTGTTGCTCCATCCCCGGTTAGGTTGCGGCCGTCCGCACCAGCTCCCCGAATGCTGCCATCCTCTGCTGTCTGGACGTCGAGGTGGCTGGTCTGGGCTCCTCCCGTCCCCGATGGTGGTTGGGGCGCGCCGGGCTCTGTCTTCCAGGTTGTGGGGGATTCCTCAGCGGATTACGAGGGCGGGGTTCATTCACCCGCGCCCCCGCCTGTGACGGAATGACCGCGGCCGATCGGCTGTTGGCGGCGGTCGACGTTCCCATGGCCGGCTTGTTGCCCATCTCCCAGCGCGTGATGCAACCCCCTCCGTGGGCCGCAAATCTCGGGCCCGGAATCAGGAGCCCGCAAAGGGGGCACGTTACCTTCCCCTTCCGCCGGAAACTTTCCTCGATCAATTTCTCCATACATGCCCCCGTTCCCGGGCATTTCTCCTTCTTGCCACACACCGGGCATGGATTGCGGGGGCGGGTGATGGCGACACTCTCGAGCCGCATTTCCGTTCCGGGGTCGGTCCTTCTCCATCCAGCTGTCACGTTCCCCTGACGTGTGGCGGGATCGACCACCTGGGTTCGGGGGGTGCCGTCGCGGCCCGAAGTCGCAGGCTGCGTGACACGCGGGCTCGGGTTGGCCTGTACCCCGGTGATCACTTTCGAGGGATCCGGGGTGGCGACGGGCCGCGTCGGAGGCAGCGTTAGAGTCGAGGGGGGGGGGGGGCGCACTCGGCGTCGGAAGCGGTGAGACGCGTGCCGAGTTTGATGTGGCGCTCCACCCCCGCACTGCACCCGAATCGCATGATTCTTTGTCGGAAACCGAGGAAGCATTCGTAAGAATGTTTCCCGTCGTTTTTGTCCGGCTCGTCGCAGATCGCGCACCACGGTGGTAGTCCGCTTGTGGCGCGGGCGATATTAAAATTCACGATGCACGCGCACAGGTCGCTACATTTCCCCAAATCTCGCGCGCACACGGGGCACTCCTCTCGGCGCACGTAGCGCGAGATGACGCGATCTACGTTCATTTCAGTCACTTCGGGTCTTGACGTTGATGCCATGGTGATTGAAGGAGGACTAACGACTGCTCCTTGATGAAGCGGACTCCTCCACTTCCCCCTTTTTGTGTCCCCTCCCGAATGTGTAGAAGGAGGCTCTGGTTAATGTTTTGTGAGGAACAGGGCGAGGAAGGGGGGGAATCCTCTCTCGCTGGGCTCGAAGCGTTTATCGGCAGTCTCGGTGTCAAATTCCTCACGGCTCGACTCGTATACAACGTTAACTGGACGCTCGAGCGAGCGCTCTCTTGCTGGACGCGAGTTCTTTCTTCGCGAGCATAAGCCTTTCCAGATGTATCCGAGGGAGAGAACGAACCAAGCTATTGACATATATGAAGCTGGTCAGAGTGAGAAGGTGTTGTTTCTCTCTCTCTCTCCTGTGGGTCCTCGCCTATAGCATGAATTCTTCTCTCCACAGCGAGTAACGATTCTTCGTTCCCAAGGTTCGATCTCTGGTTTCCTTCCGCTGTAGAGTCGTGCATTTGGCAGATTGGGTTGGTGTTTCTAGCTAGTAGACTCCAGCGTTATCTTCGAGTCTGTTGAATGGGTTCTTCGGTGTTGAGTCGGCCGTTCCACGGCCCGCAAGGAGAAGGACGCAGATTATCGCAGTCAGCATTTTGCTGTTGATAGGCACATAGTTGCAACCTAACTACACGTATGCTAACTTAACCTTATCGACGTGTTTCGCGAATCGCTCGCCAGTTTTCGTCTCGAGAACCACATTATTTCTATCGGTAATTGATATTATCTTATAGGGACCGTGATATTGAGCATCAAATTTTCCTTTCCGAGGTTCTTTCAAGACGTATGCTTGATCCCCGACCTTCCCTTCAAAAGGGTGGCATTTACGGTCGTAGTAATGCTTGGAGCGTTATTTAGCTCTGTTCAGGGATTCCCCGGCCATCTCTCGAATTTCATTTTGTCGTTTTATGAGCTCTACGAGGAACGAACCACTTGTGGCCGGCCGATTTTCGGTTGGGAATTCACTCGGTTGTCGGGCTGTTTTTCCGAACACGATCTCGTGCGGAGTGAAATTCGTTGCCTCGTGTACGCTGGTGTTGTAGGAAAATTCGGCAAGAGGTAGTAAACGGTCCCAGTCATCGTATTTATCCGCATAGTGCTTGATGTACTCGGTTAGAACGATATGACTTCGTTCCAACGCACCATTAGTCTGCGGACGGTAACCAGATGTGGTTGTATGGTTAACCTTGTAAATTTTGGAGATTTCCCGCAGTAACCCATTCGTGAATGCGGTTCCTCGATCGGTTAGGATCGCCCGCGGGGCTCCGAATTGGTTGTACAGCCGACGCACTATTGCCTCTGCAACGGTGGTGGCCTTTAAGTCGGGAATCGGTTCAGCAAGGCAGTACTTTGATAAGTTATCCTGCATCGTCAGTATGTGCCTATTCCCATGGGGCGACATAGGCAACGGACCGACGGTATCAAGGGATACCTTATCAAAGGTGTCTGCCGGAGTGTCCGTTAGGAGCATCGGTTCGCGAGTCTTTGCTCGAACAAGTTTCTGCTCCTGACAGCTTTTGCACCGACGGATATAATTCTGTACGTCATTTTTGAGGGTCGCCCAGTAAAAACGCTCTCGGATTCGCCTATAGGTCTTGGTGACGCCCTTATGGCCACCGATAAGGCTCGAGTGCATTTCTTTGATTATTGTCTCCCTCCGATCTGGGGGAGGGACCTGGGTCTTCCCATAGCAGAGCGCGACACTTATTCCCTTATTCTCGAAAAGAGAATGGATAAGTGATAGGAGCTTGTCTGGGGCAAGTTCGTCCGTGAAGTCGCCATGACGGGATATGCGGAATGATTTGACATTCAATCGACTCATTTCCCGTTCAAGAGTCTTCAGACCGTCCCGGCCTTTATCGAGACTTGTGTCATCATAATACCGGGCTTTAATTACGACACTAAAAATTCGGTGTTGTCCATACTGCGTCACCGCAATTTGTCCAACCGCCAAATTTTTCTCCCGTATGTGTTCGGAGTCGAGCAATCCCAGATCCGATAATAATTTACCTATCGGGGTCGTCAACTCGCCGTCAGCAGAGATGAAATGTACATAATTATCTCTCCGGTACGTGAGGTTTTCACGGTCCCCAACAATTTCCGAGTTCGTTTTACTGGGATTGGGATTCGATTGTGAAATTGATACGTCGGATTCATCCGACGCGGCATTATAATAGGGAGCGGCTAACTCTTTGCGAGGCAACGCCTGACCACGCGGAGATAGGGCCTTTGGTAGCGAGCGACTTTGTTTTGGATACCTCCCCTGGTCCCCCTCGGGCGACAGCCTCGCAGTCGCCTCGTGGCTAGTCGGATGAAATTCGACGCGAGGCTGCAATGACGGTCGTACGCCCGGAGGAGAGAGATGGGATAAGGCGCTCGGGTGCGGCTTGCTGCCCGCCCCTTCTGGAAGCGTCGAGACTGCAATCGACGCTCCGTGCTCTTCGCACTCGTCGTCTGCTTCGCTGTCTCGCTCACTCCCGCGTGAATAACGGGGCCCTACAAAGCTAACTCTTCGGAGGAGTTCCTCCTCTGTGAGCTGTTGCTGCCGCTCGGATAATTCCTTTAGCCGGTTGCGAAGTACATGGTCGTCTCTATCTATGATAGGGTCCAAGTCATTAAGTACCTCACGGGTTGTGTCATCGACCTCCTCGCCATCCGAAAGGTGTCTGGGCAAGGATATCTCAACAAGATCAGTAGATTTTTCCTGATTCTCGCAAAATTTCTCTTCGAGTTGTTTCAACGACTCGTCGAATTTTCCGAAGGTGCGCTGCAACTCTTCGCGAATGGATTGATCTACATCAGGGACGATCTCCTCCACTGATGTGCTGTCCTCCGTTTCGCTAGGAGGGCAATCGACAGAAACAATCGCGTCTTTATGACCCACAGATCTTGTAGTGGGTCTGGCATCTACGGGTACTGGAGGTGGGCAAAGTTTCTTATCGGCCAGCTGTGCAGGCCGTTTAAGAATTCTTCGTTTCGAAGGAAGGAGGGGGGCAGGGAGCATGCTGCGATTGAGCCGCTGTATTGGCCGCCGTTCCTCCCCCGAACTCGTCCCGGAAGACTCTACATAGTTCGGCCTCGCGTGTACCGCGTTCGGGTCAGCTGTTCGTTGACGCGTACGCAAGGCCACGGGGCTCCGAGCAGTAGGGTCGGGGTGTCTCGGATTTCCTTGCCCTGCGCGAGGTTCATTCGGAGCGGAGTGCAACCGAGGTCTCCTGTTATCTATAGGGAGTACCATAGGTGGGCGATCGGTTTCCTCCGACTCGCTAGATTCCGGTGATAGTGGATTGATAGGGTTACGGGAAAGAGCGTCTGCATTAATGTTCAGCTTTCCGGGTTTATAAATAAACTCGTAGTCGTAATTTTGGAGGCTCAGTCTCCACCGTACTAATCTTTTGCCCGGATCGCTCATAGACCCAATCCATTTGAGTGGCTCGTGGTCGGAGACAAGTTTAAATTTTCGCCCATATAAATACGGCTGATAATGCTCCAAAGCCTTCATTATAGCGAGACACTCTTTCTCTGTCGTGCCATAGTTTACCTCGGCGGGTAGGAGTATGCGGGAAAAATAGGCTACTGGGAAGTCAAAGCCATCGTGCTCTTGACTTAACACTGCCCCGACCGCATAATCCGACGCGTCCGTGGTAAGCTTGAATGGTTGATTAAAATCGGGGAATTTAAGTATCGGTTCCGTGCATAGGGCCTTACGTAGATCTCTGAAACTTTGCCGCTGTGCACTTCCCCACTCGAACTGCCTACCCTTTTTTAAGAGGTCGGACAGCGGCTTGGCGCGACCGGAGAAATTTTCGATGAATCTCCGGTAATATCCCGCGAGTCCGAGGAACTGTCGGATATTTTTCGCCGTTTTCGGCGTCGGGAAGCGCCTTACAGCCTCAAGTTTCCGGGGATCGGGTCGTAAACCATCTCGCCCAATTATGTGGCCGAGATAGCATACTTCCCTCCTCAGAAATTCACATTTATCGGGTTCAAGTACGAGATTTGCGTGCCGGAACCGAGCCATTAATCGCCGAACTTTAACGTCATGTTCCTCTAACGATCGAGCGAATACGACGATATCGTCAAGGTAAACGAATAATTCGGCACCTTGGAGACCTCGAAGTACACTGTCCATCAATCGCTGAAAGGTCGCGGGTGCGTTCTTCAAGCCCTCGGGCATACGAGCGTACTCATAATGGCCGTTTGGTGTCGAGAATGCGGTCTTAGCGCTATCGCGCGGATCCATGGGAATTTGCTGAAAACCACTCGCCAGATCGAAGGTTGAAAAATACTGCGCCTCGCCCAACTGGTCCAATAAATCGAATATATTCGGTAGTGGGTAGGAGTCAGAGATAGTTTTTTCATTCAGTTTCCTAAAATCTATCACCATTCGCATCCTCGGCCGGCCTTGAGAGTCGGGTTTCTTCGGTACAATCCATACCGGAGAATTATACGGGGACTGCGATGGTACGATGACTCCATTCTCGAGTTTTTTTATTTATTTGCGTTCCGACTTCATCTCGATGAATGGAAGGAAATCTGTATTGGCGAGTGTTCACTGGCAAATCGTTTTCCGTCGGTATCCGGTGCGCAATGAGGCTCGTACCGGGTAGCTTGTCACCGGGCAATTTGAATCTCATAGGGTCTCCTTCCACAATTCGACGGACGTGAGAACGTTCGACGTCGTTCAACTCTTCCAGGCGCAAAGCCTCTAACACTGCTGCAATCCGATCCGGCGGCGGCAATGATTCGTCGTCCGACGAATCACTGTCCTCGCTTGGACCGGCCTGGTAGTATTCGAAGGGCAATATTTCCTGCGGCGTGACCTCGATGTCTATGTCACGAGTTAACGTATTTATTGCAAGAACGTGACATATCCCGTTCTTTTGAGATACTAGAGCGTTGACGATGTATAACCCTGGTTCGGTCTCGATTCGGGGCAAATAACCCTCACAAAGGTCCGGGTTAGTTACGGTAACTGCCAACGGTTTTCGCGTCCGAGCCTTGATGGTGAAGATCCTTTTACTCGTCGCGGGGGAGATCGTTCGCGGCGAATCGTTTGTTAAAAACGGTCGAGGACGAATGGGATCACTTGTCATTACCAGAGCGTTATGATGAAATGATAGCTCGGCTTTTTCGCGACGCATGAAGGGTCTACCTAGCAATCCATTGCTGTCTGTCACGAAGTCTTTGACAACGTGAAAGGTGTGGGGTTGATCATTTATTGTCAGCTTTACCGTTCCCATCGACCACGCCTTTTCGTTCGTTGGACCGACATATTCCCGTGATTTCGCGGGGTCATACCTGACGTCATCACAGAGGGCATGAAGTTTGATAAAATTTAAACTTGACCCGGAGTCACAATGAAATTTCTGGACTCCATTAACGAGCTCCGGTGCCGACAGTTTAACCACCGGGGACTCTATCTCGTCCTCGGTTTCTGACGAGGAATCTTTTGTCCCGTCTTTGGAGTCGGATGATGGATATTCCCGTGTTAACGTCTGTCCTGAAATTTGACTGTGCGTTTGTCGTGGGTGGTAAAGGAGGGCTGGCTCGCCGTGTGATGATGTTGAGCGTTCGCCGCGGGTATATCTTTGGGTGGTGGCGGTCCAAGGACAGCAATTGCACCCACCGGTATAGGCACAGCAGTACCGATGGTTACAGCCACCGCCTTTGCGATATTGAGTAGGGGTTCGCTGGTTCCAAGGGCAGCACCCACAACCTGAACCGCGCAAGCAACAATAGCGTCGCTCGCATCCACCTCGATCGTCGGGTGACCTTGGTCGATTTGATCTAGCCGGCGAATCGTCCCGGTGCTTCAGTATTCCCGAGGGTCGAAAATGTTCCGACCTCCCAGGACTACTGAACCGGGGCGCTGGTTCTTTTTGCCACTCCCGTCCCGACTCAGGGCGGGACCCGGGGGAAGACGAACGCGAATCTCTTGGTTTTGTCTCCGTTCTGGCGATTAACGCAAGGGCGTCGCCGACGGGTGTTCGCGGTCGTTCCCCACTCTTTGGCTCTACCGCCCCGGCTAGCGAGTCCGAGGATAGATCCTCTACCATTTCAAGCGCTTCTCGGAGGGATTTTGGTTTTGCGATGTAAAGTAGTTCATTCAGTCGCGAGGGTAATGCTTGACGGAAGGATTCAAGGCCCAGGGTCGCTATCGGGTCAACATTCATTTCGGAAGTTTCTGTTCCCAATTCTTCTCTCCAGGCGGTCCGAGCAAGGCTCATTAACCTGAGAATCCGGAGATACAGGTTCCGAGGTATTTCACCTTGGTTCAGTCTCAATCCGTAGAGTCTACCCAGGCAAGAGTTGAAATTTCGTCGGTGGGTTAAACCGTCGCGTAAAGCAGACGTTAATTCTGCAACCGTTCGGATTCTCTGACCCTGTACGCAAGCGCGCGCCTCGCCCCGTAGCCTGCTCAATACCCCCGTTACGAATTCGGCTATTTGATTGGCTGGTACAAACGCGGCTGCATTTTGGATATTTTACAAATAGTCACCGAGGGGTATCGAGGTCCCGTCAAACTCGGGTATGGACACCAGTCTATTCGTCAGGTTGATGCCACTAAGTATTACTGATAGATCGGCCGGGGTTACGGTTTCATTAAGTGAACCGTCCTGTCCCGCCCCAGCCCCGGTGGTATTGTCCCGAGATCCGGTATTCATTTTAACTAATTTTTATACTACGGAGGAGATGGAAAATTCGATGCTCAAATCACAGATTCGATAAGACAAAATATGATGGGTTTGAATTTATTTATTTTTTATTATTATTTTTTTTTATTTTGTAATATTTCCTTGAATTTATTAACGGCGTTTCCGAAATCCCACTAGTCTCTTCGTGCGCGGTGCAGGCAGAGTATCCCACCGCTGCCACCAATTTGTTACGTCCAGAAGGGACGATTTTATATTATGTTTATTCGGGTTCTGAAGGTCCCCGTTCAAATTTGGGATTTTGCCGCACGTCCCATACGGGCCCGACACTCTCCGCTAGTGGGACTTGGGAAAGGAGTTTTCGGATGCGATCGGAAGTAAAGTTGCGAATAATGAACAAAAGAGGTTGGGGGTAACAACTAAATAATTTTAGGGTTTATTAATATTACTTACAGTAGGTCGCGTTGAGCGGGGACAATTTCCCCCGCGGTCTCGTCACACGCGCACTCCCACTCTCTAACACGGGGACAATTTCCCCGCGTTACTCTCTCTCTCACACACACTCTCACGCTTTAACACGGGGACGATTTCCCCGTCCGACACTCACTCTCTTTCTCCTTCGCTCGTACACTCAACTTATGTGTCCTCTATGTTGATCGGGGTTTTAACGTAGGCCCCGCACCTTTATCACTGATTCGATAGATATTTAGTATTTTTAGAATAAACTTTGGTGATTAATATGGTTTTCTAAAGTAACGATCACTGTCTCTATGCGGGTCCGCCGGGTCGCTACCCAGGTCTTACTACACCGCCGCGAGTATGTCGTTACCTAACTACGTTACTAGTAAAGACTGACGTCTCTGTGCGGGTCCGCCGAGTTGCTAGCCTGGACTTATTACACCGCCGCGAGGACTGCTGTTACTAGGAGTTTTCTCCGACTCCAGGAGCGAACCGTGGACAAATCGGAACTGGTCATACTTACCGCCACCGGACCGACGTTAGCTCGGTCGCTATTAGCCCGGTGGGGTTTTTTGCAACGTCCACGGAAACTTGTTCGCTCCCGAAGTCCCACGGTCGAACTCCGCGGATCAGGCGATGCTCGATCAGCGGAATCGGATCGGGTACATCCGGTCCCACCGGATGCACTGATGCAGCAACCCAGCGACACCGCACAGAGTCGCAAAGAGCACTTATCAATTAATTTAAACAAAAAAGAAAAATATTTCGGGACGTGACAATGGATCGATAGGGGGGTGTATTCTGAGCTTAAATTTCAATTTGAGGGGTTCTACTAAGGTCAGCTCAAGGTCATTTCGATGAAAACGCGTTTAATTCGATATCTCGAGAACGGTTAGTGTTAGGCCAAAAATTGTAGAGACCTTTTCTCTTCTAAATTAAATTTTCTAACTTTTTTATCTGAAACTTTTTTTTTTATCATCAATATTTTTTGATTTATTACTTCCGGAAGGCAAAAATTTTACTTTTTTTTCTCCATATTTTTCATTTTTCGCGATTTTCTCCCCAACCGTTCAATTTTATGAAATTTTACCGTTTATCAAAGTTGTAGATCCTTTAATTATGAACAACTGTTTCCGATAACTTTTTTTTCTAATACCAATATGTTCGGAGTTATATATTACTTTACCGAGCGAAATCCGCGCCAATGTCGCAATATCATCGACATCAGTGGGTATTCAGTACTTGAAAGAAATATTAAAGTATTCTATGATAATTTATTAGCCAACTTACCTGTATCAGAAGGTGAATCGATTAAACTATTTAAAAATTGTACTTCATTTAAATATTAAATATTGTAATCATTCAAATATCATTTAAATATTGTACTTCTTCAATTTGGGTATTTTTTATTCCATTTTATGGGATAATAATGTGAATAAGGATTACAAAAAGAAGTAAATGAATAATTGAAACTGTTTCACATATTTATTGATAAAAAAAAAATAGGTCATGAAATTCGTAAAATTAAGCACCCGAGGTCGATGGAAGAGATTCGTTAATATTAAAGTCCCTGACGGTATCGGGGCATACGTCGTCCTCGTCCATTGCGTCAAAAATATTATCGTCGACAACATTGGCCACATTAGAACAATAGTTCTCTTGGCAATTAGTGCAAATTACTGAGCAAAACAGGCCGGCCTTTCTACATCCGCACGCTTTGCCGCAGTTGGTTTTGGATTTGCACGCAATCGATCTGAGTAAATCTTCCGGAGCTGGTTTCAGTGACATTGGTATCGGCTCCAATCCACGGGGGGTGCGACGCCAGCCCCACTCCTCGGGTTCCAGATAATTTTCGAGCCAGTATTGCGCTTGGTAGTGACACCTCAACGAGTGAAAAAATGCGGCACCAGAGGTAGGAGGAAGGGATTCTAATTTAACCCTCCCACTGCCTGCCATTTTTTTGTATCCCTTATAATGGAGCTCATTGAGATTCGTACAATTCGTGTCACCTGAAGCCTTGCGATACAAATTCAAAATGAATTGTTCGCCGTTTGAAGCGAGAGTTGTTTTATCTGCTTTATCTTGTAGAAAACATCAGTTAGAGAAACCAAATCCGGAGTATTTTTCAATGCAGTCATTGGTTTGATCTTGCCTACGTTGAATGGTGCCGAAGTTGTGTCGCAACCACTAATCGCGTGCAAAAATAACAGGTTTTTTGCGGCATTCGGCCCATATATCGGTTTGAGACAGTATGGGCTATATGTAGCGTCCGTCGATTTGCCTCGGCCAGGTTTTCTCAAGTACATGTTGTTGCACGCGCCGGCTGTCGCAGTCAGCAAAACTCATTCAGCAAAACAATAATTAGACCATCCGCATCCTCTACGGCTTGCTCCACCTCTATGTCTGATTTGATGAGAACAGTTTTCAGTAGTGAGATAAATCTGGTCTTATTATTATTCTCGTTGTTCTTATTGTTCTCGTTGCCTAAAAACTTATCTTGAGTTGTGGTGACGGTCATATTGTCGGTGATTTCGCTCGGTAAAGTAATATATAACTCCGAAGATATTGGTATTAGAAAAAAAAAGTTATAGGAAAAAGTTGTTCATAATTAAAGGATCTACAACTTTGATAAATGGTAAAATTTCATAAAATTGAACGGTTGGGGAGAAAATGGGGGAGAAAAAAAGGGGGAGAAAAAAAGTAAAATTTTTGCCTTTCGGAATTAATAAATTGAAAAGTATTGGTGATAAAAAAAAAGTTTCAGATAAAAAAGTTAGGAAATTTAATTTAGAAAAGAAAAGGTCTCTACAATTTTTGGCCTAACACTAACCGTTCTCGAGATATCGAATTAAACGCGTTTTCATCGAAATGACCTTGAGCTGACCTCAGTAGAACCCCCCAAATTGGAATTTACGCTCAGAATACACCCCCCTATCGATCCATCATAATCCCAAAAATGCGGTATTTTATGTTTTTTTTTTCATTCTGAGCCGTAATTTGACTGGACTATAACTGCGCTTTGAATATTCTCTTCTATCGCTCTCTCTTTTCTCATTCTATCTCTGTCGTATCCGATCTTGAGCACAGCAGCGGCAGCGGATATTTCCGTAAAAATTTTCGCTGATTCCATAGCCCGCGTTCACAGTACAGCGTTCGGGCTCCTTACCTCTATTCTTCATGGAGCGACGCTCGGACATCTTCGGAAAGAACCAAGCACGGTCGAAGTTTCCCGACCGCGCCTTCGGCAGCAGCACCTCATGTGCGGCCAAGCCGAAACGGAGGCTTCGAGGGAAAAAGCAATCTGAGCACGACTCGCGCGTGACGTCGGGTGATGTCACGCGCGAGGCTTTTCGATGATTTCAATGCTTATTTAGCTCTTGATTCTCTGCGTTATTAATGTATACAAAAAATGTATCGCGCACTCTGATTGCTTATTTTTTTAGTTTATACGTTAATTTAAATATAATAATAAATATAAATTACAACTTATTTATCTTATATAAAATTGTTTACGCTTTACTCACACCCGTCCTTATGCCCAATAAATTATAATTCATAAAAGTAAGCGGAAATATATTTATATTCGTATTATTATATTAATTCTCATACTTTCATCAAGCGATGAAGCATTATCCCCAAAAACAAGCCAATCATTCATCCAGTCGCGAATCGTAAGTACCAGAAAGTGCACATATTCTACAAGCGATGAGATGGTCCCGTTGGTAGCATTCCTAGCTTTGGCCCGCATGGGCTCGTGGTGCAAATTTTTCTCCAAATTTTTGATAATTTCTCATATTTTAGTCATATTTGAGATTTTCGGAGAAAAAATGATTTAAAACAGATTCAAGTTCTGGTCTATTTCCCAAAAACACATTTTTTTTCACTGAAAATTCATGATTTCTCATTTTTTTCCTGGAAATTTCTCTTTTTCCTATGACCTGAGTGAACGGCTGCGGAGATATTCGGAGAGAAGTTAAAGATGAAAAGAAATGAGATTTTCGTAAAAAAACTGATTATTATTAGTTTTTTTCCGGAAATTTTCCTTTTTCCTATTACCTGAGTCAACGGCTGCGAAGATATTCGGAGAAAATTTAGAGATGAAAAAATGAGATTTTCGTAAAAAAAACTTGTTCTTATTTTTTTTCGAAACTTTTTCTTTTTCCTATTGAGTGAAAGGCTGCGGAGATATTCGGAGAAAAGTTATAGATGAAAAAAAATGAGATTTTCGTAAAAAAAAACTTATTACATTTTTTATACCTCATAATTCTGAGAAATAATGAATTTCCGAAATGTTTGCAAACATTATTTTCCTTAAGGGGTAACACCACTGTAACGGCCTGCCACGAAGCGTTTTAGACAAATAATACTTGGGGTAATTATTGAGCATATATTGAAGTATATTGCAAAAAAATGTAGGGGAAAATATTACAAAATGGCGACACTGCAGCAAATTCTTCCGAAGCATGTTGAACTTAAGGTGCTCTGCGGCACGTAGTATAACTTGTGCCAATTTTAATCTGGACAAAATAATTTTTTTTAATTAAATCTAGATGAGTGTAGCTAGTGAACCACGTAGGGGATTTTAGAAATATTGATTTTTGAGTAATTGCCGAGTATTTGACTAAAAATGTTCATTTAGACTTACTAAAACAAAATTCTTTTTTGACGTGAAAACGTCTTATAATTCGATGGAGCCGGCTGCACGCACGAAAAAACATGACTCATGCGGCGTTACCTCGCTCTGAGGCGTTCCATTTAAGGCTTGAAGTGCAAGCGAGAGCGCGGAACGAGCGACAAAGAGGCACAATCGGCCTCCGCGTTCGGCAGCGTTCGGCAGCGTTCGACATCTGTCTCTCTCCTACTTGAGTGATGGCCTCTGCACACTGCGAGCGACGAGCGACGAGCGATCAGCGATATCCAATGGCAACGTCACTCTCATAGAACATTTCTGTCATACTCGAGCTCTCATTGGATATCGCTCATCGCTCGTCGCCCATCGCGCGCAGTGTGCAGAGGCCATGAGCGATGCGTCCGCGTGGACAGCTGCTATACAATAATACATGTACATGTTTTCTTCAAGTATGAAGTGCAGTGAAAACTGAATCCGGTGTCAATTGTTTATAGCAACGATAATTGCGGCGATAAAGGTAATGATTCTTTCGATATTAAATATATGTTCAGTGATATATTGTCGAATATTCGTGCTTTCATCATTAAAATAAATAGCATCGGTCCGCTAGTGCAGCGATTGTAGGTTATGCTATAATTGACAAAACTATAACAATAAGTTAATAGAACTATTTCACGATGAGTAAAAATCAATTGCTTTACTATTCGATCGAAATAATTATCGAGCGTAGCTATGATTTCAAAAAATTAAAACATAAATGTTAAATCTTCCACACATCATAACAACGTGTCTGAAATGACAGGTTGGACCAGCCAGCCGTCAAAGGGAACAATTTTCTCCTATATCAAACACATTGCGGCGGGCTTTTTAAAAGCTAGAGTTACAAAAATTTTAATGATGTTTCCAAATTTTAAATTTTAAATTTAAGATTTATGAACAATAATTTAATCACAGTTTATTCTTATAATAAATTATTCAAAATTATTACTTTTTTACAACAAATTACAATTAAATTTGCAAAAATAATTAAGTAACTAATTGAACAACAACTTTTATTCAGGTTACTTGCTGAAAGAAATAATGTCAATACAAAATTTATTATTATAAAATAATAAAATCAAAAATTAAATTTTAACAGTCGAGTAGAAATTTAAACAATAAATTTTATTCAAGTATTTTGTAAATTTAAAATGATTTTCTGAACGAAGAATTTTATGAAAAAATAAAAGTTGTAAAACAATTGCTCAAAGCACATTCATACTTGTAAAAAATATGTACATTGTAAAAAAAATAAATAAAAATTGACATAATTGTATTTATGCGTACAAATAAATGTAACTTGATCCATTCAATTGTGATTTCCATTTACCTCCTTCTCTATATCCATACAAAATATCTATCAAACAAACAAAATTAAAATTTTCTTTTGAAAAATGAAACCATTCCATCAGTATTTTTTAGATTAAAATTGGTACAGTTATACTGCGTGCCGCAGAGGTTCAACATGCTTCGGAAGAATTGCTGCAGTGTCGCCATTTTGTAATATTTTCGGATAAAAATGTATAGCAATATACTTAAGTATATGTTCAATAAATACCGCAAGTATTATTTGTTTTTCACATTTTCTTCCACCAAAAACAATACGCTTCCTGTAAGGCCGTTACAGTGGTGTTACCCCTTACAGTCTTCATATAATTTCCGAGATTTTCCCGTGATCGTAATTAAAATGATAAAATATTCGGAGAAACTCGGATGTTTGCGTGAAAATAATGGTCCGCAAAACTCCGAATTCTTCATATATGTTCCAATTCATACAAAAATTCGGAAAAACATTTCGGAAAAAAATTGCACTAGGGGCGCAGGATCGTTCCCCACGCTCAGTGCTTTTTTTAAAATTATTATTACTATTAATTCTTATTTGATTAGTTATTTTTATTAGTTATCATCATTATTTTAATTAGTTATCTTTTAGTGTCGAAAAATTTATCGCGCACTCTAACCGCTTATTTTATTAGTTTGTACGTTAATTTAAATATAATAATGAATCTAAATTACAACTTATTTATCTTCTAAAAAATTATTTCCGCTTCACTCACACCCGTCCCTATGCCAAATAAATTGTAATTCATAAAAGTAAGCGGAAATTCATTTATATTCGTATTATTATATTCATTCTCATATACTTTCATCAAGCGATAAAGCATTATGATAATGCTTTATCGCTTGATGAAAGTATATAAGCGTATAGTATATGAAAGTAGTATATGAAAGAAGTATATAGTATGTGAGCGTAAGTATATGAAAGTATTTGATTAGTTATTGAATGAATATAATAATACGAATATAAATATATTTCAGCTCATATACTTTCATCAAGCGATAACGCATTATCATAATGCTCTATCGCTTGATGAAAGTATATGAGCGGAAATATATTTATATTCGTATTATTATATTCATGCAATAACTAATCAAATAAGAATTAATAGTAATAATAATTTGTAAAAAAGCGCTCAGCGCGGGGAACGATCCCGTGTCCCTGCGGACCGAAGCCATGAACGCTACCAACGGGACCACCTCATCGCTTGTAAATATGTGCACTTTCTGGTACTTACGATTCGCGGCCGGATACATAATGATAATGCTTTATCGCTTGATGAAAGTATATGACAATAAATATAATAATACGAATATATTTCCGCTTACTTTTATGAATTACAATTTATTTGGCATAAGGTCGGGTGTGTGTAAAGCGCAAAAAAAATTTCAGAAATAAAATAAGTTGTAATTTAGATTTATTATTATATTTAACTTAACATAAACTAATAAAATAAGCGGTGAAAGTGCGCGTTAAATTTTTCGACACTAAAAGATAACTAATTAAAATAATAATGATAACTAATAAAAATAACTAATCAAATAAGAATTAATAGTAATAATAATTTTAAAAAAGCACTGAGCGCGGGGAACGATCCCGCGCCCCTAGTGCAAATTTTATTCCGAAAAACTCTGATTTTTGCCGGAAAATTTTTCCGAATTTTTGTATGAATTGGAACAAATATGAAGAATTCGGAGTTTTGCGGACAATTACTTTTACGCAAACATCCGAGTTTCTCCGAATTTTTTCCGAATATTTCATCATTTTAACTACAATCACGGGAAAATCTCGTAAATTATATGAGGACTTAAAGGGGTGACACCACTGTAACGGCCATACAGGAAGCATTTTTTAATATTTTTTTTTGGCGGAAGAAAATGTGATAAACAATTAATACTTGCGGTCTTTATTGAGAATATATTTAAGTATATTGCTATAAATTTTTCATCCGAAAATATTACAAAATGGCGATACTGCAGCAATTCTTCTGAAGCATGTCGAACCTCTGCGGCACGCAGTATAACTGTGCCAATTTTAATCTGAAAAAAATAATTTTGTTTTATTAAGTCTACATGAGTGTAGCTACTAAACCACGTAGGGGATTTTCGATAAGTTAATTAAAACAATATTTATTAACAAATAACTGTCTTAAAAAAATTGAACATTTTTAGTCAAATACTCGGCAATTACTCAAAAATCAATATTTCTAAAATCCCCTACGTGGTTCACTTGCTACACTCATCTAGATTTAATTTTAAAAAAATTATTTTATCCAGATTAAAATTGGCACAAGTTATACTGCGTGCCGCGGAGCACCTTAAGTTCAACATGCCTCGGAAGAATTTGCTGCAGTGTCGCCATTTTGTAATATTTTCCCATAAATTTTTATTGCAATATACTTCAATATATGCTTAATAATTACCCCAAGTATTATTCGTCTAAAACGCTTCGCGGCAGGTCGTTACAGTGGTGTTACCCCTTAAGGAAAATAATATTTGCCAAAATTTCGGAAATTCATTATTAATTCATAATTATGAGGGATAAAAAATGTAATAAGTTTTTTTTACGAAAATCTCATTTTTTTCATATATAATATATACTTTTCCCCGAATATCTCCGCAACCGTTCACTCAATAGAAAAAAAAAAGTTTCGGAAAAAAAATAAGAACAAGTTTTTTTTACGAAAATCTCATTTTTTTTCATCTTTAAATTTTCTCCGAATATCTTCGCAGCCGTTTACTCAGGTAATAGGAAAAAGGAAAATTTCCGGAAAAAAATAATAATCAGTTTTTTTTACGAAAATCTCATTTCTTTTCATCTTTAACTTTTCTCCGAATATCTCCGCAGCCGTTCACTCATGTCATAGGAAAAAGAGAAATTTCCGGGGAAAAAATGAGAAATCATGAATTTTCAGTGAAAAAATGTGTTATTGGGAAATAGACCAGAACTTGAATCTGTTTTAAATCATTTTTTCTCCGAAAATCTCAAATATGACTAAAATATGAGAAATTATGAAAAATTTGAAGAAAAATTTGCACCACGGGCCCCTTCGGACCGAAGCCAGGAACGCTACCAACGGGACCATCTCATCGCTTGTAACATATGTGCACTTTCTGGTACTTACGATTCACGGCCGGATGGATGATTGGCTTGTTTTTATGGATATATAATGCTTTATCGCTTGATGAAAGTATGAGAATTAATATAATAATACGAATATGAATATATTTCCACTTACTTTTATGAATTATAATTTATTTGGCATAAGGACGGGTGTGAGTAAAGCGTAAACAATTTCATATAAGATAAATAAGTTGTAATTTAGATTGATTATATTTAAATTAACGTATAAACTAAAAAAATAAGCGATCAGAGTGCGCGATACATTTTTTGTATATATTAATAACGCAGAGAATCAAGAGCTAAATAAGCATTGAAATCATCTAAAACCCTCGCGCGTCCCGTCGGGTGACGTCACGCGCGAGTCGTGCTCAGATTGCTTTTTCCCTCGAAGCCTTCGTTTCGGCTTGGCCGCACATGAACGTGCTCAGCGTCCATGTGTTTGTGTAGCTGACGAAGGCGCGGTCGGGAAACTTCGACCGTGCTCGGTTCTTTCCGAAAATGTCCGAGCGTCGCTCGCTCTCGGACACGCGCTACCATGATTGGGTGATGGGCGCGCAAGAGATTAGCGAGGGGGTAACTTTTACGCGCGATCTAGCTGCACTGATCCCTGGTAGCAATCTCTTGTTTTTTTTTATTAAGCATATACGAATTAAATATCATAAATAATGCCTGAACAGGCGAGAATAGCTAAAGCGAGAGTGAGTTCGAAATTTTCTGAATATAAAATGATCAAAAAAAAAGTTGATTCACTGGGGATTGAACCCGGACCGTAAGCATCGTTAATCCGCCACGCTGCCAACTCAGCCACAACGCTCATTGCAGATAAAGAAACATTTATGATACACCCTTATGCATAATGTTTATTGTTGAAAAAAATGTCGAAACGATCGCGGCAAAGACTCAAGATTTCTTTGTGAACCTTCCACGGTCGTTTCGGCGTTTTATTTTTCAACGCGGTTCGTCGTTAATTTTTTTAACCCGCATTTTCGGCATAAACGGGCCACCGAGAGAAAACAATGATCTCGATAGATGTTTTTCACTTTTAAATTCATTGAATGCATATTCCAATCCGCAGTACGGCCGCACATATATGTCGAGCTCGATCGGACGGAAAACCTCGTTCCGTTCGCCTGTCGAACGAGCGCGATTTGCGAGGGGCAGAGAGTTTTCCCCCACCGAGCTACCCATTCGTGTTCTCGCTGACTGCGATACCGACTTGAGCGGTGATCACGGACTCGCGCGGCTACAAGGGAATCTGCGACCTCGACAGAGGCGATGATCACGAAATCATACTCCCGAACTCGCCGCCGCGATTTAGCGCCATTTACGAGGCACGCCGAAAAAGGGAGCGTTGTGCATCTCCCTACTAATCTCTGCTAGATATTAAAAATAGTTGAATCTATGTAATTTTACGTGCGGTTAGATATGGGCAAGTTATTTATGCTACGGATGATGTACATTTTTTGTCGTTTCGCACCAAATAAACCATTTCTAATAACGGATTAACGCAAACTAATCTTTTGTAAACATTTTTTAAAAAACCCGCTTTGCCCATCGTAAACCATATATATTCAATATTGACCCATCAAGGTTTGATGAATGATTGCGAGCCTTGGTTGGCGAATGAAGAGCATTGCTGCCAACCTCAATGTCCGCGAAGTATTTCGGCAACACTTAATATTAATTAATGATGATAAATAATCTGGTGACATAAACATAACTAGGCATAATTATAAATTATAAAATATTCGCTGACGCCGTTTTTTCGTAATAATCATCGATAATGTTATATTTTTCTAAGTTAGTAGCAACACAAGTTTTAAAAAATGTACGTTATAACAATATAAAAATGCATAATGTTGCCCTTTAATTACATATTTTATGAATAACTGGCATCTACAGAATAAATCTATACCTTGTTTGCATTTTTTTGAGGTCCATTGACAAAAAAAAATCATAAGCCGTCATTTGACTCAACTGTTCCGCTCCAACTTCCTTAAGTCTCGTTCCTGCATCCTCCATGGCCCATCCCTAACCCAGCCCATCCACCATACACACATGATTCATTCGAATCGTATTTGATGTGTTTGATGTGTCATATTTCACGCGCACAATCGTGCCGAGGGTGAAAACCCGGAGAACGCGAAACATCGTTTATATCACGGAGCATCCTAGCACGTCTGTGCGTCGCTGTCGGCCGGCGTTTCTTTTCTTTCCCTCTTTTTTTTCGAAATGGTGAGTACGCGAATGATAACCGGTAAACACGAAAAAGGTTATAAACTCTCCGCAACGTTATTTCATCGTTTCTCATCCACTTATCTCTTCCAATCGGCCCTTTTTGAAGCCCAAATAAAAGTGTGCTTTTCCTTGTCTGCCACAGTCCGGCTCGCTGAAGCCTTATTTGACAGCCGTGAGGCACACACTTACGGCTGCGCTCTGCCTGGAGAATTTCTCGTCGCAGATCATCGAAAGACACAACAAGCCCGAAATCGAAGTTCGCATGAGCAAAGAACTGTTGCTCACGCCGGTCATCATAAGTCGCAATGACAAGGAAAAAGTTTTAATAGAAACGAGCATAAACAGCATGCGCATAAGCATAGCTGTCAAGCAGGTGGACGATCTTGAGAAAATACTCTGTCACAAATTCACCAGATTTATGATGATGAGAGCCGAAAATTTCACTATCCTGAGGCGCGTGCCCATCAAAGGGTACGACATAAGTTTCCTCATAACTAACATCCACGTCGAACAAATGTACAAGCACAAAATAGTTGACTTTGTTATACACTTCATGGAGGAGATCGACAGGGAGATAAGTGAAATGAAGCTGTCAATGAACGCCAGAGCTCGCATTTGCGCGGAGGAATTTTTGAAGAGGGTAAGTCGTAAGACCCCTTGCCTGGTGGTACAATATCGGAGATTGCATTGTTGGAATGCAACGAAACTTTTTTCGCCTATTGCACATTTTTTTAGACAGATCAAGGCTACAATAAACTCTCTCTAACATTCTCATTAGAAACCTACAAGCTAAATCTGTCAAAAGACATTTTGGATAAGAATAAAAATGGAGAAAAAGAAAATAAATATGATTTTCCGTTGCATGTCAACGATGCAAACTTCAATGGCATCGGATGGTACGGATTTCACAATATTCCAGGGTACTTTTACCATAGAGAGCGGAAGGGAGGAGGAAACGGAATACTTCAAACGTTTTTCTTCAAATGACAAAATGCTCTGGAATGTTACTACGGTTTGAGATTTTTCTTGCAGAGCGGGGAGTATTTTATGGGTGTAGCAGGGCTTGGGAAAATTTCGTCTGTAGCACTGAGCCTGGATAGCATTGAGATTTATTATTTACTTCAACATACGGGACAATTTGTGTTTCGGATGTATCGTGTAAATATTGAAATTCTGATATTTGTTTGAAAATGATGGTATCGAGTGTTTTAGAAAAAGTCGTTTCGAGAAAAATGCACTGCAGGGGTTGGGCTACTGTGACAAGTCGAAAATCAGGGTTATTTAAAAAAAAAATTTGAGGAATAAGAGATTAAAAATCGTTTGGACATTTATTGGTATGCCCATGAGCAGAGTTCTGTACCAAATTTCATTAGATTATATTAATAATCAAAGGAGTTATGACAATCTCGTGAAGGACCTTGATTTTGGCCACCCTGTTGACCTAGAACAAAGAAAAACAATTTTTTTTCTTCCTAAAATAGATAATATTGCCTTGACCAAGTCTTTGGTTATGGTGTTGTGGGCATAAAAAATAAAATGTAAAAGCAAAAAAAACGCGTTTAAAGTTTTACCAGCGGTTCTATTGCAATAATAAGTTTACCTGCAATCTGCGATTTCTGCACCATATGTTGGACCGTCTTTTTTAATTTGAGTTACCTCAAGCGACGAACTAGAGTTTTGTAATGTTCACAGTAGCACAACCCCTTAAGGTTTCTGCCTGCAAAAATCTAAACTATTCTGATTTTTTCATTAGGAATTTGGGCGGAACAGTTGAGATGTTGCGAAACAAAAATAGAAACAAATCATTGTTTGGTCAAAATGTTGAACTGCAGGTAGCCTTGAATGTATATTGCCATTTAAATTTATAAGTACATTTTATTACAATTTTCACAGTTGCCTGATATGCCCTTGCAGGTTTTCACGATTGCTTTTTCTTTCCACTGAGTGGTCACCCCCATCCGAGTAGTATCCTCAATCAGGGCATCTTAACGATCTGTAAAAGTATGATGTTGAAGTTTGCATTGTTGGAATGCAACGAAAGTTGTTTCCATTGTTTTTTATTTTTTCAAATTCATTGGAATCTATAATTTTTTTATAGCTCAATATCGTGGTTCTCTTATGAGGATGAGAAACATCGTTTGATTAATTTTCATACCCTGAATCGGCAAAAATAATCTAAGCAGTAGAACAAATGTTGACTTTCGTTGCATTCCAACTAAGCAAACTTCAACATCATGAAAAAGAAGTTCATCAAGAGAGCCACGTTTTTTCTGTCTGTAGTTTTAGATGTCCGGGCGATTGTACGAATTTACAAGAAGACTACGGAAACCAGCTCGATACCACTGAAAGAAACGGGCGACGAGGGGTACAGGCGCGAAGGCCATTATCGAGGACGATGCGATCACTTTCAACTCATGGCTCGATCGGGCGTTTTCTCGCACGTTTTCCCAATTCGAACACAGAAAAGTATCGGTAGATGGGCCGCGAAATAAATCGGAGCAACGAAGGTCATCCCGCTATCTGACGACGGCTCATCTGTTGAGCGCAGCTCGTCGTAAGAGATACAGGCAATGAGTTAATTAGTGCCGCGGTGCATGAAGCGAAGAAAGTGAATGGGTGTCTCATGGTGTTGAGTTTTGCATAGTTGAAATGGAACGCATTATTCTGTCAACTTTTTGAATTTTTTTTTCTTTTTTTTAAATCGTTATTTAGGATGCTTTTTCATAGATTTTCATTTAGGCATTAAAAAGAATCATTCTTATTGGCAAGCGACAATGTGGTTTCACCGATGCAAACTTCAACATCAGACTTTTTTGTAATCTTGCTTGGAAAACGCGAGCTATGTACTTTGTCCCGGGACGCTCGCGCACAAGCGTCGCAAAAGTTTCAAATCAAAGCGAATTTATTCTCGATCGAGTTAACGTCGCGGCGGAGCGCCCCTTAGATCTTCCATACTCCATGGGTCTGTGTGTATTTTCATACACGGCGAAACACAAATACACACGTTTTGATTACGACCATTTTCGCCCCAACACGTATACTTACATGAAGCTGTATTCGAGGGCGTAACAAAACTTGTAATAAACGCAATAAACTTTTACAACAAGTTCCAGTGTACGCGTTTCGAGTCAAACGATCGCGTTTCAATTAATCGTCAATTATTATTATTTTCTTAATTATTTGTGTATTGTATAATAAACGTGTAAATACGTGAACGTATTTACAAAATGTCCCTTCGCAAGAGTAATTTCTCCAAGGGGCTTCTAAATTTTGAGTAAATCGTTCTCGCTGCCGGACAAAATTTCGGTGCAATTGCTCTTACTTCGAAGCTCTGTGGTTGATAGGAACTTTGCTCTTTTTAGTTCATCGTTTTACGATAGATGCAATGGGAAAGGTAGAAATATTACGGCAAATTTTATTATTCGGTATCGACGTGTTTTCTTCTAGGAAATCGTGCATATGTTTACAATTATGAGGATATAATACCGATATTACTTACTTTATTAACGCTTTTTCTGTAATTTAACCCCCTTGAAGAAATATGCAAATATATGGAAGGATACTCTATATACATGTTGGTGTGAAGTTTTTTGCATTTGAGGTAGTATTGTTGTCTAGGGCGCTATTTTGGAGGTGATTTTTAGTATGATATAACTTCAAAAAAATACATATGTCCATTGATCCTTCAAGAATATGCACACATTAAGACAAATAAAAAGTGTATTATCATGTACTTTCGTCGGTTTATTTACAACAGTGCATGGAAAAGGCCCCTAATTGGCGACTAGTGTTCTGGACGTTGTATGAATCCGAAGAAAACCAAAGATATTCTCAATCTGTCTGAGTGTTGTAGTGTTTAGTATCAGATTTAGTGGAAAAAAATGCACTAAATGGCGATATGCTAAACCTCGATTATCACTTTTTCTATTTTTCGGACCATTCCTTGAGTTATATATGAAGACAATAGATGATTTTGACTGAATTCTGCTACCAACGTTGAAAAACGTGTAATGAAGGTGTATGACAAATCTGAACTCAATGGGCCTATTTGTTATCGAGATATTGTGGTTGTCGATTTGAAAAGCATAGCTTCGAGAAAAACGCGTTTAACCCTAAAACGCATAACTGGGGTTCGATTGAACCCCAATTTTTTGCCGATTTTTGCCTTCTTGTAGTCTTTAAATGGTTTGTTCACTAATGGAATAATGTTAACTAAGTCAGATGGCTCGCACACTATTTACTTTCGTATGAAAATACGAAAAAATTGGGGTATGATAAAGTTAATTTATCCCCGTACAACCGGTTTAATGACAAAGAAAAGCACGGGGTGCATATACACCCGACATGCGTTTGATGGTAAAAAAAAATAAGTTATGTGTTGTTGGGTTACAGTTGCTATGTCTCGACCACGCTCCCCGAGCTTACTCCCTATGGTTTCTATAACTCGGCTAATTTTATGAGTTTTCATAGTTACACGGTTTGCACAGACGTATTCAGAAAGGTCTGTAGAATAATACAATTACTTTTTTTGTTAAACCATTTTTTAACAGTTTCGGTCAACAATAATGCCTCAATCCACACACAAAGTAGATATATAAGGATAACTCAGGACGCAACGCTTCAGACGAATATATAAAGGAGACCAGACTTAGGCGTGTGTATAAAAACACTCGCCCCCATATGTGTGTACATTGATCGATGACGTCCACCTTTTCCACATTGTATGATCGAATGTTTATTTTTTTTCGACGACTGCCAATAGTAAAACCATTGATTAATAAAGACGAGCGATGTTCATGAAAGGTGGTTCGCGTGATTGACAAATAACACATAATCGTGACAAACGAGTAGTGGAAAACCGGAGTACCTCGGTATCAACGGTATCTCGACGAATCAATATAATTATGGCTTTATTTCGTTAAGAGTTCAATTGTATAAACGAGAATAACTTCTGGCAAGACTATTAGCACAGCTATTCGCGTTCCGTGGCATTCGCGCATGGGTACGGGAAAACTGGCGAGAACATGTGTCGGCGCGGAAGATCTTGCGTTTTTCGATGGAGTTGCGGGAGAATTACGGGGGTTCGGAGGAATAAATTATGCCAACCGAATGCTTGAGTGCACCGCAAAGTGGTCCCCCATACGATTAACGAACTCGGACACCATAGCCCACGTTCGTACCAAAGAACAGATATTACATGGAACAACACGGCTTATGGGACGATTTGGCAAGGTTTCTTGGGAGAGTTTCGTAGTTACTCCCCCAACCACCTAAAGCGCTGCCTGTGTCGATGTGCACGCACACATCCGCACGCGCGCTTGGCTCCACCCAGAGCTCCACCTCTTCCTACGCTCGAGCCAACTACGGTTGAGGTGATTTCGCGTCTCGCTCGCTCTCTTGCAGATTCCAATGTTAACAGCAGCAACTTCGAGCGGTCTAAGGCACGTGCTCGTTCTGCCGGGGAGCCCCGGCTTTAAATCGATCTGTTTTCGCTCCTTTCCATCTCACCTGTTCCATCTCTTTTTAGCATGCCCTCAGCGATTTCTTCCAAGGAACGTACTACGCGGTACAGAAATCTGTTGCTACTTTGCTTACATCTGTCAGAAATTTGACAGGCGTCGGACGTATTCGTGATTATTAATACTGAATATCAATCTAAATAGTTAATTAATCGTGTATTCGTGTATTTCGCGCTTTTCTGTTAGACTCTTTGCCCACGGAAAATTGGCTGTTTAAAATTGTTTGTGAGTTGCAACATTGTTAATGATGCCATCGTGTAGCAGATGTGCCTATAATGGATGCAAAAATGTTCCTAAGACGAGTCCGTGGATTTTGAAGCCAAAAGGCATATTTTCTTTATTAAAGAAAATATAATTGATAAATGATTTTATTTCAAATTATAAGCACATAAAAGAGCAACATTGCAATAATATTTTTTTTTTCAAATGTCATTAAAAAATTTGGGATATTCAGCCGGTGGGACCTGGCTGCCGGTGACCCCTCGGAAAAAAGGTAGACACGATTTCTCGAAAACTAATGCACCAATCTTATTGAAATTTTGCACACTTATTCAAAATAGCGTTGACTAGTGATTGAGCGACGGTTTTTTTTTCGATTACAACTAATTTTACAAGACTATGCGTAGCGTAAATTGTACCAAAAATTGAACTATTTTGCATCTAACTCTGCCGAATATCTAAATTTAATTTTTTTAAATGCTTCATTCAATCACTAGTCAATGCTATTTTGAAGAAGTATGCAAAATTTCAATAAGATCGATGCGATAGTTTTTGAGAAATCGTGTCCACCGTTTTTTAGGGGTCTCCGGACACCAGGCCCCACCGGCTGGGTTTGTGTGTTGGTTTTGGTTGAATTGGTTTAGGTTATATAGATATACTTGCAGGGATAAGCGCGGCACGCTAGCTACCAGTGAAGTCGGAGGAGTGGGGATATCGATCGGCCGTGGCGAGCGATATAGATATACTCGTGCGGGCTAAAAAATAAACTTTAAAACTCGATTTATATTGGAACGCGCCAAAAATCCCTTCAAGGGATGTCTTTATATATTAAATGGAACATCTGTGCAAAATTTCGGCCGAATCGGGTGTAATAGCTTTTCGGGGGTTTATCCCGTAACGACAATAAAAAAGGGGGGGGGGCAATGCTTAAAGGAAATATTTAAGATAAAATTTCGTAGCCGCAACCTTTCAGGAAAAATGCAAAAACATCTGAATCTACAAAATTTGCGCAAACTTTTTTATTCCAGTTTATTGTTGGGTATAATAATGGATTGTGACTTATTTTTTACTAAGCACCCCTATAATTTATCACTGATTCAGAAGGGCCCCCCTTGTACCCCCCCACCCCCCAAAATACGGCCGTCCGCGACAGAAATATCTCAACGTGATTTTAAATGATGCGCTGTCTCCTACCGAACCGCCCAAAGCTTGGTCGGTCAGTCGACCATTAATATAAGCGGGACAGCGCTATAGCCCGATAGGCATACGCGAGAGAGAGACAACCGCAAGAGGCGTGCCTTGAACCTCTATCATTGTGTGTGGCACACCGATACATCGCCGCGCAGTCTACCGGCGGAAATACTAACTACATTTTTTCTGCCAAATATTAACACGGGCCGTGGAGTTCCATGTAATATCTGTTCTTTGGTTCGTACATACAGGTCTGAAAACTTCCATGGTGGGGTAAAACCACGGTCTTGAAACTCGCTCTAAATTTCCGTGGTGGGGGATGGCCTCTTATTGAAGCACCGACTGTTTCAACTCGTGACCACGAGGATCGCTGCTATAGAGTGATGCAGGCTGTGTGAGAGACACGGAAATAGATTTCAAAAGTAAACAAAACCCAAACATAACCGCTGATTCACGCGAGCACACGCGACGTGCTCTACTTGTAAACTTGTAAAAACGGTGATACTGAAAAAAATCTATTTTTTTAAGGACAATAAAACCTGCAATTTATGGAATGATTGAAATTATTTTTTTTCGCGTTGGAGCCGGGAACCTGAAAAAAATGAAAAATGATTGGGATCATTACAATAAATACTTTCCAGGTTGGAAAAAATTAAACAAAGTTAGTGAATTATTTATATTTATCCTCCTCGAGAGTCCTTCGCTTAAAGGTCGGAAAAGAGGTGTTTTTTAAAATTTAACAACGCAAACCGTTTCGGAAACTGCAAAGTAGAGATTATTGAAAATGTTTCTTGGGACATGCATTAAAATTTTTCGAAGAGGAAATAAAGAATTGCCAAAAAAGCACGGTTTCTTAATTATTTGTTTCATTTTCAAGAAATACATCCTGCAAGTGTTTCGGTCTGGAATAGTTGCCACTTATTTTCCGGTCAATTAAAACAACGCGTAAAGCCTATTTGTTTTATAAAAGCTACAACATGTTTTTAAAAAACCGAGCGCACAGGGATCGAACCCCTGAAAGCAGCTTGCACCGAACCCCTCGACCAACACGAGCTCACATTGACACCTATATAAAAAACATTCATATTCATTGTACCCACTTGGATAACTATAGTCTTTTGGTTTTTTTCAGGTTTACGATAAAGTTACTTTTAATTGTATTTAGGTCCATCATGCATTTTTGACATTGAATATCATAATTTGCCTTCACCAGCCAATTGTGCAGCTAGGTTAGGTTCTTATGAGTCAACAATCGATTTCCATCTCTATCGCTCAGCCTACATCACTCTATCGCAGCGACACTCGTGGTCACTAGGCGCAACGGCCGGTGCTTCAAACCGAGGACATACTCCCACCACCAGAGTTTCAAGACCTGTATGTAAGATCGTGGGTAAAACCCGTGATGCAAACGATTCAAGTACATAGTTCCTGCCACTGTTTCACGTATAGCCCTTGCAACTCTAATTATGGGAGATGGCTCTCTTGACGAAGCCAAACGTGTATTGTCCATCTTAAATCCGCTAGAGTCGCCGTAATCGAGGGATGTTCTGTGCGACAGAAACGATAATAGCCACGCCATCTCGTTATAGCCTAACCTAAGAATCTACATTATCCACAAGTTATCTACAAACTAATGATATTCCTATGCAAATAAAAATACCTAAAAACTCGTAAACTCACGAGTATATGTTCGAAAAATCTGTCCAGTAATCAATTATCTATCAAGCCTACCATTGGAATCCAAGCGAGTTTAATAAGGATAAATCAATTTTGTGCTCTTATGTAAAAATACACTAAGCGCAAAAATTACAGGATCATTTTTTTTCTACGAAAAATAGCCCTTTTTCAAACGGCTGTACCTCACTGAAAAATGGTCGGAAAAAAAATTAAAAAAGTATTTTGTGGCGCCAACCTTTAACTTTAATAATCTGATTATTAAAAAAATGTATCGTCTTTTTTTTAATAAAGATATTTGTTGCTGAACAAAACGAAACAAAAAATAAAAAAATTTGCTCAAGTTTGACAAGGTGCACGGGGAACAGAATTTTTTTTTTCAAAACTCTGTTCCGACCATTCAAAAGCTTGTACCTTCCCCTACAATTTTCTTTTTTAAAAACCTCTGCAATTTTTTTTGCCATTTTATCGCAGCTTAATGAAAAAATGAATTTTTCCACTTTAACTTGTCATAACTCTGGTCCAAATCATCGCACAGCATCCAGACTGAGATCGTTGGAAAGCTTGGATTCCACCCTACAAAACTGTTTACTTTGGATATTTTTTTGAATTTTTTTTAACATAATAAAACTTATTGTTTTAAAGTGTGTAAAATGCCTGTTATTACACTTTTTTGTTTATCATGTAATAACGTTATAACAAATGCAGGGGCACCAAAAGGTTTTTGCTTTTTTTTTTGAGTTAAGGGTATGTAGAAATACTCCGCCAAATTTCAGATCGCTGCCTTTATTCTTTATTTGGGTTGCAACCCCGTTTATTTCGAGAAAATCGAAAATCCGTCAATTTTCACAAAAATCGAGATTTCTCAAGTACCAGCGCAGAGTGAAATTTCTCGATTTCCAAACAGAAAATTAGAAAATCACGAAATGTTGTGTTCAAGAGTTTTCGAGGTCGCTCATTACGAATCTGAGGTTCAACTTGAAAAATAAAAAATGGCGGATCCAAAATGGCGGACCGAAATGCAAAAATTACTCGAAATGGGATGAAACGCTGTGTTTGGGGGTTTTCGAGGTCGCTCATTAAGAAACTGCGGTTAAAATTGAAAAATAAAAAAGGGCGGGTCCAATATGGCGGATGGAAATGAAAAATTTGATTCAATTCGATTTTCGATCCTCAATTTCAACCTCAGATTCGTAATGAGCGACCTCGAAAATCCCCGAACAAAGCGTTTCATCCGATTTCGAGTAATTTTTGCATTTTGATATACCATCTTGGATCCGTCATTTTTTATTGTTCAATTTTAACCTCAAATTTCATGAGCGACCTCGAAAACCCCCGAACACAGCGTTTCATCTGATTTCGAGTAATTTTTGCATTTTGATCCGCCATTTTTTTCAATTTCAACCTCAGATTCGTAATGAGCGACCTCGAAAACCCTTGAACACAACATTTCGTGATTTTCTTATTTTCTGTTCGAAAATCGAGAAATTTCACTTTGCGCTGGTACTTGAAAAATCTCGATTTTCGTGAAAATTGACGGATCTTCGATTTTCTCGAAATAAATGGGATTGCAACCCAAATAAAGAATAAAGGCAGCGATCTGAAATTTGGTGGAGTCTTTCTACATACCCTTAACTAAAAAAAAGCAAAAACCTTTGGTGCCCCTGCATTTATAATGTTATTACATGATAAACAAAAAAAGTGTAAAAACCGGCATTTTACACACTTTTAAACAATAAGTTTTATGATATTGAAAAAAAATTCGAAAGAATATCCAAAATCAACACTTTTGTAGGGGGGAATCCGAGCTTTCCAACGATCTCATTCTTGATTCTGTGCGATGATTCGGACCAGAGTTATGACAGGTTAAAGTGGAAAAATGCATTTTTTCATTAAGCTGTCATAACTTGGCTAAAAAAATCGCACAGAGGTTTGTAAAAAAAGAAAATTGTAGGAGAAGGTACAAGCTTTTCAATGGTCGGAACAGATTTTTGAAAAAAAAAAAAAATTCTATTCCCCTTGCACCTTGTCAAACTTGAACAATTTTTTTATTTTATGTTTTGTTATGTTTAGCAACAAATATCTTTATTAAAAAAAGACGATACATTTTTTTATAATCAGATTATTAAAGTTAAAGGTTGACGCTACAAAATGCTTTTTAAAAAAAAAAATTCCGATCTTTTTTCACTGAGTTACAGCCGTTTGAAAAAGGGCTATTTTTCGTAGAAAAAAGTGATCCTGTAATTTTTGCGCTTAGTGTACAGTCTAGCTGAATGGGTTGATGCCTGGTTGAAAAGTTTGCAATCTTTGGTTCGATTCCCGTGCATTGTTTTTTTTCTTTAATGCACATATAACTGTAGACAAAGAATGCAAATTTTAATAAATTGTATATGGCACGAATAATCGAGGTTACTGCTCGCAAGTGTTTCCATTCACACGTACACATCGACTACTATTTTCGCTAACAATAAATATAAGGATAGCACCTTACTATTTTTTTGATAGCACTCGACTGACAACACTTTGTGCTAACCATATACTCGGAATGACAGAATACGCAGGTTATGGTCTCGCTATCAAAATAACATTCCTCAATACTAGCGACACCAAAACGCCTTTAATACTCGAGTCACCCCCACCATTGAAATTCCATCGAGTTGCAAGGACGGTCTTACATACAGGTCTGGAAACTCCAGTGGTGGGGGTAGCTCGCTTACTGAAGACTTTTTTAAATATTATAGTGGCCTCTAGAGTCGCTGCGGTCGGGCTACGCGCGTAGGCGAGGGTTGGCGGTGGCAGGGGGATCTCTGTCTCATCCCTACCTACTGGAAATTTTCAGCCTATTTTGCCCCTCCAGATCCTCACAGTGGTAGGAGATAAAGGCAGTAAAGTAGCTTCGTATTCAATATAAAATGAGCTCCTACTTAAGGCCTAGAACGGGAACAAATTTCCCTTTTGTTCACTTGCAGGCGCTGCAGAGGACGTCGATTGGCACACGTATACACGCACACGCATATACTCTATTACGCATATAGAGATACATATGCCTGAATACGCGCATGCGTAGACCCACGTATACACCCGCGCACATACACGCCTAAGCATACACCAACACCCGTATACTAGTACCTATACGTGCGGGCAATTCCTATAAAAAATATTGTAACTGTTTGCCCAAAATCCATTTCTTCCACTTTAGAGAGTTGCTGGAGCCACAGGGGCAAGTTTGAACCGAATGCGAAAGGTTTGCTGGGTGGAGATAATGGAAAAGCCATAGGAAAAGCACGCCTCTACGGCGAACGCGCGGTCGTACCTAGTCCAACGCATGATGGTTATTAAAAACTATCAGACCCCCTCTTTCGAATGAGACCATCCCCACCTTCGTTTCGTCGAAACAGCCAAATGCGCGATAGGTGCAAACGCAATCAAAAGAGGAGCTGAAACGACTTCAGCTAGGTTAGGTAGGAGTATAAGAGCCTATGCAGGAAGTAAGCAGCAAAGGAAGAGCATGTTTGGACCCATAGTAGGACTTCTAGCAGTGAAAGGGGAGCTGCAACGACTTCAGCTAGATTAGGTAGGAGTATAAGGGCCTACGCAGGAGGAAAGCAGCAAAGAAAGAGCATGTTAGGAGCCCATAGTACCACTTCTAGCAGTAAAGAGACTCAAGTGAGGCTGACATAGGATCAAAGGCCTTTAAAATAGGCTGAAAATTTCGACTTGGGTAGACACAGAAGGCCGAATTGCTATCCAAGCCTTGAGATTGAGATGGGACCATATATGACCGCCGCCTAAGCGTCACTGCTGCCCGCAAGATACATACCGTGCCTGCGCATTTCTACTTTCATTCTTTCGCGGACCTGCGCGGTCCGCACTGCGCGTCGTGCGCATCGTGCATACACATAACCTAAATGCAGTAAACCGTACGAGTTAGGAATCATGCGACGCGGCAGCTTCTTGACACTAATTTATTAAAGGAACATCTTAAAGATTCTAAAAGTCTTATAACGCCAGTCGCACACTACTATACACCAAGTTGGCCCGAAAATCATAATCTCGGACTTTCCACACGTCTGGTGTACATGGTATCATCAACTCAGCGATTGTTAAACGAATTTTTAATGAGTTTCGACACCAAAATCCAAAAGGCTTGTAGACGATCGAAATTCATATACTAAAAGTTAATCCGTTTTATCACATAGTTTCGGAGATGTGTAAGGTTTAAGTTGAACCTACATGCATTTGGTAATGTGTAGGTTACACATTAAATGTGACAAGTTTTTTTAATGTCCGAAAACAAACCGTTTTCTCTCAAAATTCACATCTTTGTGCGAGTATTATTAATGAACCAAGTGGAGAAACCGCTTAATTTTTTAACACGGCATTCCTAACACCAATCGCAGTTTGTACAGTTTTTTCCATTCAAATCGAAGCATTATTCAAACCCCTACAGCTCTACAACTAGTGTTCACGAAGTGCCAAGTGTATGAAGTGCCACGTGTACTAAATGGATGAAGATTCAACCCTGAACTTTTAAAATCTCCGAAACTATGTGGTAAAACGGATTAATTTTTGGACAGTCAATAGTAGTATTAGTATGAATAGTAGCGGGTAGGGCCACTGAGGCCCCAAAATGTGCACCTAGATCCAAACGTTCCTTTGTACAATCCCGCTCTTTTGAAGGGCCTAATCGAGACACTCTCCAAGCCCGGCATTTTGGGCGAGCCGATACATGCTCGTAACTCTCTGTTCTTCCAAATCTTTGGGGCTCAGGAACATGCCCGCCCAGAGTTCGTATCTGCCGATTGCAAGTGCGGGGCAGCGACTAGCAATTAAGTTTCGGGTCTAGATAAACTCCAAGGTACTTCCCTGCTGTTGAATATGTCACTTCGCCCCCACCGAATGTGATCAGGCCGATGGCGGCCGGCTTATATTTCCTAGTAAACATCATGACTTTGGTTTTCTGTGGATTTCCCCCGGATCCTTTGCTACACTCCAGGCTTGCGTGATCTGGAGTGCTCTATCTATCAGCTCCTTTAGCTCTGGACGGACGTTGCCTCTCGCCATGATGGCTACGTCGTCGGCGCAGCCATATACGTTTACCCCTATCCCTATCAGTTTTTTTCATAGTTCGTTCACTACGAGGCACAACTCTGCCCTGTGATCAGCCCTGCCAGCGTCCCATTCATAATCGTTTCGCCGTGCTTGGCAGTTAGTGTCCTGCTTGCCAGCATACCATGTGTCCACACCATGAGGTCTACAAACCTGGTTCAGCGCGACCAAAAAGGCTCCGATGACATGGCGACACACATCTCGAAGCTCGAGGACATGGCGCATAGATTACGACTGATGGGTGAAAATATATCGGACTCCATGGTAATAACTAAGATTCCTATGACATTACCGCCGAATTATAGCCATTTCGTGAGCGCGTGGGAATCAGCGCCAGTGGGGGAACGTACCCTGGTCAACCCCACATAGAAGAATCCAGACACTCGAAACAAGAAGAAGGAAAAAATCAATGCCTTGTCCTCGAGAGCCCAACGTGGAAAAACACACCGCGACAAGGAACCAAAGGGAAAACATAGATCAGGTAAATGCTTCGTCTGTGGCGAGACAGGCCACTGGGCAAGAGACTGCCAACAACGAAAGGGGGACGACGCAGCAAGAAGAGACATCTGACATCTGACATCTACTGCGGCAGACACCGATAAACATGCGGAGTAGTTCCTCGACTCGGGGGCGAGCGATCATATGTGCAATCAACGAGAATGGTTCGTCACATATGAAGCCTTCGACACGCCGAAGAACGTGTGCATAGGCGACGGAGGATGTATAAAAGCTCACGGAAAAGGCTGCATCAATATGCTCGTGTTCGACGGAACCAAGTGGAACGAGGATCACCTAGTCAAAGTGCTCTACGTCACGAGATTAAAATATAATCTTTTTTCAGTCAGCGCAGCGCTGGACAAAGGTCTCAAGATGCAGTCAACCCGCACCACTTGCGAAATTACCAAGAATAAAAACATCGTTGCAGTGGGAGTTCGCCAAGGGAAACTTTATTCGAAGAAGTTTCAACTTGTCCGCCCCGGAGAAGCCACGCCAGAGTACAAGGAACCGCAAGCAAACGCGGCATCGACTGAAACTCTTCGACATTAGCACGAGAGCTGAGCCACCAACACGGAATCCGACATCAACTAACCGTCGCGCACATGCCCGAGCAAAACGGCTGAGCGGAGAGAGACAACCGCACACTGATGGAGGCAGCGAGAGCACTACTTCATGCCAGACAGTTCGAACCGAGGTTCTGGGCCGAGGCATTCAACACCGTGGTCAGCGTACTTAACTGCACGGAAACGAGCAGCGTAAAAGGGGCAACGTCGCTCGAGCTTTGGCTTCAGGAAAAACCAAGAATCTGCGAATCTTCGGAGAAGAAGTCTACACGCACGTGCCAAAGGAAAGACGGCACAAACTTGACGCGAAAGCGAAAAGAGGGTTCTTCGTCGGCTACAGTGACGAAACGAAAGGGTACAGGATTTGGTATCCGGAGAGCGACACTATTAACACGGCACGAGATGTCGTGTTGACGGGACGCCTAGACCAGACACCGACGAAAGGGGGAGCAAGTATGGGGCAATGGTGCTCTCGCCTGCTCTCGTCTGAGCCTTAACGTGCAATTTGCCTCGTATGCATCTACAACAGGATTTCTGAGTTGAGTTGCTGCTGCCATTAACTGTTCTCTGTTGTAGAATCTGATGGGGACTTTAGGTACCCAGGCCGTCCGAGCTGCCCGGTACCCCTCCCAATCCGCCTCCTGGGATTGCGGCACAATTGGACAGCCTGCACACTTTGGAGTAATAGATGTAATCTGAGCCCGAAGATTCTTCCGAGACCTGCCATTTTCTCACCAGGCCCGCCAGTCTCTCCGTACAGAACGTTATGTCTATAACCTCCTGTTGTGGCCCGTTGCGTTTCTGAACGTGGGTTCGCATGAGGACGCGAGCTCACATGGAGATGCATGTTCAGTATGTTTAACCCGGCACCCATGAGGAAGTCGTGTAGGCTTTCACCTCTCCGGTTGGCGTTTGAGTTCCTCTATCCATAATGGTGGAAGTTAGCTTCGCAGCCAATCATAAGCTCCAGTCCTCTTTCCTCCGCATAGGCTACCAGTGTCCTAACTTTTCTTGGGGGAGGGTGGGGGGGTCTTCGGAGTCATAGGGCCTATATACTGATCATATCAACACCTCCGTCGGCCTCCGTCCTCAAGGTTCGTTTTCAGCAAAATTCCCGTAACGTTATCGGTACTCATCTGCGGCAGGAAGGTTGCGTCCAGTCCTTGGTGGCGATGCACGTCCTCGACATTTCGTTTGATGGGGCGTTATATATCCTCCCGTATTCTCCCAAACCTCTTATCGCTCCGTGCAGTATCCATGGCTCATGCACCAGCGCTATCCCCACCTGCTCCGTTACCATGCCCCAGTATGGCCCAGGCACCTTCACAATGATGCAGATTCATCTGGATAATCGGCAGACCGAACATATTTACTCCGGGTTCCCTTCATCTCCTTATGATGCCGTCCCGGGTTTTGCGCCCTGGTCCTTCTCGATGGCCTATACTGAAGCGTGGCCCAGCCTGCAGACCGGTCTGAAGCTGCAGTTCCTTAGAGCCGCCAAGGACTCAACGCCCACCAGGCGAGCGAAGTGGGCGCTCTTAGCGTCGCTGCTTCCGCTGCCCTTGGCGACTATCCGGTCTATCTGGCTGCCAACGCTTGATTCTGCTTTTTGAGGAATTTCAGAGCTTCTTCGGCGGTCAGATTAGGCTCCTCTATGTGGACTATTACGAGGCGTCGTTTCGGTAGCTCACTAACCGGCAGCACGCGGACACAGGCCTCCCCGAGCTTTAGTTCCGAGGGAAGGCCTTCAAGCCAGTCCTTAGTTTGCTCGTCAGGATAAGTAAAAACAAGTGCCCCATCCCTTTCCCTAAATCCCGTTAAGGTGGGGGCTTTTGTACCCTCGGGTAATCCGAGGAAGCGCCTTCTAATCCGTTTCTTGATGGTTTCCACCTCCTCCGGGGTTAGTTTTCTTCCTGGGAAGCCCTCGGCAACCGTTACCAGCTTCGCCAGGCCCTTCGTCGTCTAGGCATACGAGCCGTGCTCTTTTTGCCTTGACGATTGTCGGAGGGGCTAGGAGTATGGTGCTCCAGCTTGTTGCGATTAGCCGCCCCTGCCTTCGCGCTGCCTCCCTGCCAGCAGCCCGTGGAGAGATGGATTACTTTCGGCCTTTTCTCTCCGCCTGGAGCCGTTTTTTGTGTCGGCGTCTCGCCGCGCCCCTATATGTGATGTGGATCTTAATTTGGCTGGTCCTGTGCTTGCACAGCCCCCGCCAGCTCCGATCCTTCTGGTTGTTCGCTTCCTAAGGAAGCTGTCCCCTGAAAGATCTCCTCCATCTCCTTGTTTTTGTTTTAATTATTGCTCTCGGATGTCGCTCGGTATCCGGGAGGCACCAGTACGCAATGCAGCACCCCCTGCGGCATGCAGCCTTTGGCACGGTAAATAACACCTTGGCTTGGGGGTCTTTTTTAGTCCGCCGCGCCCGGTCCCCTCCGAACGCGTAAAAGAACCGGTCCGGGGAGCCACCGGACGCGTGCCTCAGTCACACGTCAAGGTGAAGACTATTGGGGGTTTTGGGCAGTTAATGCACCCTAAATTAATCTCTCAGCGATGTTTTAATCGTCTACAAGAATTTCGATTTTGGTGTCGAAACTCCTTAAATACAATTTTTGTTTCATTTTCCTCGGCCTTTGGGCTAACAAACAAAGTCCGCTTATCGCACACACTATTGTGAAAATTAACAATACAAGTATTAACCATTATGAAAAGTGTAGCAAATACATGTCGTGTGTCGTGACTATTTTCTGAGGTGATGTTAATGTTGGTTTATGTAGTGGGTGGGGAAGACCCTGTGGGAGACCAGAATGATTGGGCTGTGCAGTACTGCATTGCGCACGGATCGCACGATTAGCAGCGACGCTTAGGCGATGGTCACATACGGGCCTACCTCCACGAGGTCGGTCTCCTGTCTCTAGTTTTCTTGGTTGCAAGACCCGTATGTGAGACCATGATTTCTGTGTTGACCGCTATATCACTAAACGAATTCGAGATCGTTGAGAAGAAGCAGGCCCATGGCACCCGAGCTTTTCCTTGTCCCTCTTACGTGTCTATACCGCTAGAGGCGCGAGAAGTCATGTAGTCCACGCGTGACCGCGCATATTGCTAATGAGTAAAAACAGTACATTCGTTGAATTTTGCAAAACATTTTGTAGAAATTTTCTTTGTTGGACGTAGTGAAGTTCTTCGTGTAAATTGGAGACGAAAATATTACTACTTCAATATTTATACATTGTAAAAGCAAAGATAATATACTCGTTCAAGAAATATTTCCTCCGAGGAATATAAATTTGGTCATCATTTCATAATCAATTTTGGCTTGCGGAATAGAAGTCGAAGATTCAGGGTACTTAATAATAACAAGGAATTGGAGAAATATTTTTATTTTGTTTCAAGCTTGAAGAAGGTATTATTTGCATTATTTACACTAAGCCTACCAGAGTACGACTATGAAAAATTTGCCGGGTGGGGCAATGTTTGGCAATTCTCTTTAAGTGATTATTTTTTTCACTTCATGGTTCAATTGTGCTGCATTCGCGTCCGCACAAAGTTCGTAACAACGTAGAAAATTACATCAGTTGCGTGATAAGCGTGCGAAAAGTCGGATAATTACAATTGTTTATTTATGTTTTCATTCTAATTGTACTATTTGGCTTCCTTTCATCGTTGACAAAATTAACCGTAATGGCTGAGTATCTTTGGCGTTTTTGCATCTTGCAAATTTATTCATCATTTTGTTTCGCGTTTCAGTACCGGCCTGTCAAACTTGAAATTAATATGATAATGATGCACACTGTGTAAACTATGCAAACAACCGTCATCATCTCTGCACATAGTATCAGAAATAGTTGATTATATCCCAAATACAAATAGGAAGACTTAATAAATAACTAGATTATATATCGTCGACAGTAAATCTTGAAGTTCACCTCGAGTAGATGTTATCGACTTGAAATAACATTGCGCAATATTTAAAGTATGCACCACAATATTTATCTGTAGTGATCCATCCGGCTTAACGATTACTTCTTTGAAATTGGATACTTTGAAAAAAGTTTTAACTCTTCAGTAGTGGTAACAGGCCGGTTCTAACCCTGGGATCTCAGGGGGGAGTGGGACGGGGGTCCAACGCGGGAAACCTAGTATGCATGGCAGAGGGTGAGTCCAGCGCACGACGTTACGAGGGGGGATGTCAGGGGTCTCTATGGAAGGGATAGCCATGTGGTCCGAAGAGCGGGTGGCGAAAGGGGGAAGCCACTGTCGCCCAGTGTTTTGTGAGGGCGGGGTTCATGGTGAGTGACTGTTGAAAGCCCATAAATCTTCTAATTTACTGTAGACGTACTTTATTATAGACATACAAGTATTATCATCGATGCAAGCAGAGTGTTTTTATTTCTCCACTGTGTGTGTGTGTGTGTGTTTTTTTTAAGAGGGGGGAAATGCTTTATGCACCGTAGGTTGCATGCAACCCGTTGCAACGGGTTCCATGCAACCCGTATGTTGGACTCGCGCATTTGCTGTACCAACTAAAACCCTGAACCTCTTTCTCACTGACCTATTGTACTCCCGCGGGACCGCCGCCAAGCATTACTTCGCGAGAGTGATCACAGCCGTAGCTCTTCCTCCGATGGTGCCGACTGGCTTTCTTCCTCTTTTTCAAGCATCAGCGGCTATGGTCGCTGTCTCGCTTCTTCTCTTCTTTTCTTCTTGGCGCAGTTTCTTGAGCACCACCGTAGCGAAACTACTAATCGCTACCCAGTTCTCTTCTGATTTCATCATGAGTCCCACCAAGGTCTCTGGAGTTCGTGCTTCCACTCGTACCTCCTCCAGTTCCTCTCTTTCTTCTTGGTATCGTGGGTACTGGAAGAATGCGTGTTCAGCATTTTCTGGTACTCCACATCCATTTGGACAGTCCGCAGACTCATCGTGACGAAACCTCTGCAGGTATGCTCTGAAGCAGCCGTGGCGGGTTAGCAGCTGCGTCAGGTAGTAGTTGACCTCCCCGTGTACGCGGTTCAGCCAACCATCTATTTGGGGAATTAGGGGGTACGTTCATCTCCCCTTCACGGATGCATCCGACTTTTGCTGCCAGCGTTGTAGGCTGCGTTTCCCGATTTCCTCTCTGTGCTCATCTTGGAGTCCTGCCGGTGACCTCCTCTGGTGGTATAGGGATCTTCTCTCTTCGGCCAGGACCTCTATAGGTGGCATTCCCGCGAGTACGCACACTGCATCTTCCGATACTGTGCGAAACGGACAGGAAATCCATAAGGCGCTGAGCCGGTAGACCGCTGCCGTCTTTCGTCGGTACTTCTCGGTAGTCAATGCATTGCCCCAAATGGCAATACCATAGGTCAGGACCGAAGTAACCACTGATGCCAGTTGCTCCCCCCTCGCCTGCCTCGGCCCGCTTATGTTTGTCATCAGTCGCGCTAACGCCGCTCTAACCTTTCCCGCCTTGCCAACGACGTACTCTACGTGTTCTTTGAAGCTCAGCCGTGCGTCGATCATCGGACCCAGGTATTTTATACTGGGCTGTGACGTAATTGTGTGATATCCCACAGTCAGCCCGATCGTCTCTATCTTCTTCCTGCTGGTGATCAGCACAGCCTCTGTCTTGTGCTCAGCTAGTTTCAAGCCAGCTGTACCCATCCAGTGCTGGATCTGGGTGTATGTCTCCTCGAACATTCTGTTAGCTTCTTCCAGGTATTTCGCAACGATAACCACTGCGGCATCATCGGCAAAGGCGACTATCTCTACTCCTTATGGCGGTGTTAGTTTCAACAAGCCGTCGTACATTATGTTCCACAGAAGTGGATCGAGCACCGAGCCTTGAGGTACGCCCCCAGTGATTTTGTTCTCTCGTGGTCCATCTTCTGTCATACTTCAGGAACCTGTTGTCAAGGCAGCTTCCTATTATCCTTTTCAGGTAGGATGGCACGTCCAGCTTATCCAGCGCAGAGCAGATGTTACTCCACCTGACTGAATTAAAAGCGTTTTTGATATCGAGGGCGACCACGAGGCAATACTTCTTTGCCCCCCCTTTCCATCTTGTGCCGGAGATAGCTTAGCTCGCTGTGGTGACCACGTGGCTTATCACGTCTAGCGTCGATCTGGACTTACGGAAGCCGTACTGATTGACTGCCAGGGAGTTTCCGATAGCGGCTTCTACCCGACTGTGGACAATTCTCTCCAGGGTTTTTCCTGCCGTGTCCAACATGCACAGCGGACGATATGACGATGGATCATCCGGCGGTTTTTTCCTCTTGGCAAGAGAACAAGTCGCTGTCATATCCATGGATCAGGGAATTTGCCTTCCCTAAGGCATGCATTATACATTTCTATGAACAATGGAGGAGCTTCTTTGACGGCTGCTTTAAGGCGGTCCTCTAATTTCTCGGCTGTTTTTTTACGGCTTTTTCAATAATTTTTTACGGGCAAAGCATCGAAATAATCAATTTTATTGTTTTTGCATAATCTTTATTAACATTTAAATGAGCTTTACAAATTTTTTGAAGCCAAAATATATAATAGAATAAAAGTTATAGTGGCCGACTTTCTCTTCTTCTTGGAAGTCACGCAGAACTGCTCCGTCTTCCCTTTTCGCGATTCGGGCCTGTTTTACAACATCACTCGTCCGCCCTTCTGAACGGTCTATCTGAGAGCTATCACGCTGTTGAACATATCCTTTAGCTTGTGGGCCGATTTTCACTCCCATGGTTTCCAAGGTCTTAGATAGATAGGATAGATTTGAATCCTTCGTTGAAGATTATGAGTTGTCACGGATAGCCTTGCCAAAATACAACAAAATAGACAATTGGTCAATCAATTTAGCAGTCAGTTTCCCTTTACCGCCGAGTCCTTTATAATTTTGTTAACACGAACGTAGACGGGTGCCCATCCGTTTTTGAATATGACCAACACATTATTTTTTCGTCACTACAATTTCTCCATAAGGAGCAGCTATAACAATGCCAGAGTAAGTCTTTGAATCTCCAACCCCGACGTAATACAAAAATCTCACTTCAAGATTTTCCCACGAACGACGAAACATTTCGATTACAGCATCGACCTCCATCTTTTCCGCACTGCCTATATGATTCGCCGAACAAGTTTCTTTGCGTGTTTCATACCATGCTTCAAATTCTTCCGTGTCTTTTTTATCTTCCCAAACTTTACAAGCCTTGCAGTAAGAACTTTTTACAAGTACGTCAAGAACTTTGCCCGTAAAATGTCCTATTAGCGATGTGACGCCAAACAGAGACGAAAATCCGCGTTTGTGCCACGTTCCATCATCCGACACAATCAAATTAGTATTCTTAATTTCACTGGTAGTAGAATTCAAGTTTATCTCTTCTTTAGAAGCCTTCTTCATAAAAAATTGAGCCATATTTTTACTCGCTTCACAAATATGCTCCAGTAATATGTAGTACGTAGATTTAGCCAACCATGGCGGGAAGTGGATCAATCCGCAAAAATTTGTTTGCACCTTTATGACCAACGCCTATGACAAGCATCGCTAATGCGAACTTTCGATTAATTTCAAAAGAATGGTTAATAAAATCGCATGACGGTATGTATTGAGGAGTACACTTATCACACACAACAGAAATTTTTGAATCCAAGTCCACGTTCGCTTACTATACCAAATTATATTTTGCTATTGCACTTTGCACATTTCACAAGACTCGTGATCGCCGAAAAAACGGTAAAAAAGTTATTATTCTGTAATCAACTGCATCCGTTTTTGGCACATGGTATTCATCCTGATCTCTCAATTTTTTGCTGACGTACTCGCTCCGCCATCATCAGCCTCCGCAGTTTTTGGATTAAATGCTGTTTCCTTTTTAGGTTTGCGGACTTGTAAATTCGTCGATTTTTCCAGTCTTCTCGCGATACTT
>OZ023319.1:40804277-40821979 GCA_964007375.1 Ophion obscuratus | reverse complement strand
TATCCTCCTGTCCAAGGCCTGCCCCAGGGATCACCTTCGACTCCACCGAGTAGCTCGATCCAGCTTTGCCTTTTGCTCCGCTTGATTGCCTTAGCCAGCGCAGTTCGTGTCGCCTTGTGCTTTGCCTCCAGTGCTTGGTGCGAATCCTTGTCTCGGGCTCTTTGGGCTAGCCTCCTCGTTCGGTTGGTATCGCGTCGTAACCCAGCAATCGTATCATTCCACCAATACATAGGGGAGTGATGGTTTCCTTCCCGTCTTCTCGGATTCGTAGCATCACAGGACCTTGCTACCCTTTTCGTCAGTTCTTGGGCTTTAGTCCCTGCGTTTTGGTTGTCGGCTTCCATTTTGCTGCCGTCCAAGGCCTCGCGAAACACGTCTATGTCGAACATGTTTGTTTTCCAGCCGAGGACCTTGGAACCACCTAACGTCCGTCGCTTGCGCTGCTGCCTCGACGCTTCCAAGTGATGGCGCATTGATCACTGTGTGTATAGATTCCCGATACCTGCCAGCGTGTACCACCGTTAGCAACTCCACCACTGACGAAGGTGAGGTCTATCATCGAAGAGGCATCTCCCTTGCAGTTCGTTGGTACCTTGCCATCGTTGAGCAGAACTAGGTTCAGTACGGACAGTGCTTCCAAAAGTGCCTGACCTCTTTTGTCCGTCTCTTTACTGCCCCAGTCCAGTGCCCAGGCATTGAAGTCACCCGCAATCGCATGTGGAGTCCGATCCTTGGCGTCTTTTACCAGCCGGTCCAGAGTTTCTTCAAAGTTTTCCAGTATCATGCTCGGTGGCATGTAGCCGCTGAAGATGTGAGCGCCGTTAATTTTTGCCCTAATAAAGCCGTCTTCCAGTCTCTTTGAGATGTCCTGGAATAGGTCCTCGCCGCAGGCTCAGATTAGCAGCTTTGCCCGCTTTATCCGCTACCCAGGAATGGTGGTCGAGGTGTCTGTATGGCTCCGAGATCATCGCTACGTCAGCCTTGTGCTCCCGAACTGTCTGCATAAGCAGATCCTGTGCCGCTTCACAGTGTTTGAGATTCACTTGCAGTACTCTCATTCTCGCTTTCGGATGAGCGTCTGGTAGGCCTTCTCAAACGCTGGGCATTTGAAGCATCCTGCCGCATGCTTGCAAGCATCATCATCCTCTTTGCCGCTACACAGAGCACAGCGGGGCTCTGCAGCGCACTTTTCGGCCTTGTAACCTTCGCCACCGCAGGAGGCAGGTAGTGTCACCGTCACTGTTAGGGTTCCACTGTACGCCTTCCGGGTAGATTTGACCGCTTCAGCTTCCACCAAGGCGTTCTCGCCTAGGACGTCCTGGAGGGCTTCGCAGATCTCCTGCTTTGTCGTATCTTCGGCCAGGTCTTTGATTTCGATCGTAGTGAGCTGCACCCTGCTTTTTATTGCCGCTTCTTCGCCGAGGGCCGTCTCGATAGCCGTAGAAAACTTGGCGGTTTTGTCTTGGCTTGCTTTATCGAAGACGAAGATGATGTCACCCTCCATCGTTCGACGTATTTTCGAGACACTTTGTCCCACCTCTTTTAATTTTTCGTCCTTCTTTATCTTAAAGAGGATCTCAGCATAGCTGAGATCTCCTTTCCGCTTGATGATCAGTGCATTGGGGAGTGCAGGCTCCTTGCGCTGTTTCCTTCGCAGATGTGTGTGTGCGCGCGCGCGCGCGTGTGTGTGTGTGTGCGTGCGTGCGTGCGTGCGTGCGGCTGTGTGTGTGTGTGTGTGTGTATGGGTAGGGGAACATTTAAACAATTTGAAGATCACATGAAAGGAGGCTCTTCAAAGTCCTTTTATTTATTACATGCAGCTGTGGTGCCTTGGTTTCGTTTTTTCCGAAATCCTTAAAATGTTTGTATGCGTATCAACTCGAGTCTCACCGACACTTGAGACAGGTCCTGACAAGTCAGGGGTTTTCTTTAAAAAACTGTGAACTTTAGGGATTTATCATCAAAGACCTTGACCGCAGATGGTCCACTCGAGCTGCACTCTTGAATAAAAGTTTCAATACGTCGACGTCTCGGTGTCATTCCGAAATATAACGTTAAGATGTTCACATGTGCGAGTATGTACACAGTGCATCCGGCCAAGCACCCCCTGGACTTGACCAAAAATGAGCTCGAACAGATTCCAACGGTCTTGCTCTTATATTATTGGGGAAACTACATTGGTTTATTGTGGGATCGTTTTCCAGACCATCATCGGAAAGACAGTGAAGTGAAATCATATCTTCCATGCATGGAGCATTATAATACACCGGAAATGAGAGATCGCATTGACGGTCCCCTACCTCAACGTCGGGAGTGTCGATGACTAAATTCAATCCTGCTCAACCATGGTTCGGCCTCTTTGTTGTAATGGACCGGTTGAAAGTTTGGTTGAATCTCGTAGAGTAGAGCATATTGATTTTGATCAATGTTCAAATTCAAATTTCCATATGGATAACATTGTGAGTTGAGGTAGAGTTTAACATCGCTCAGGTTACAATGATCAAAGTGGCTCGCATTTTGTTGTTTCTTGTTTTTCCGTCCCGTCTGCAGCGCGAGTATGACATAACGTGGCTTCTCCAGCTGATTCGAGGTTTTTACAGACCACACGTGCTTAGAGGTCGCAGGTAACAATGGATATTCATACAGTTCCCATGTTCGGAAACTCATGGAGATTGGTGCGTCTTTGGCGAGAAACTTTAACAGCTGAATTTTTCGCTGATCCGAGACTGTCACATACGGTACGAGCCATTCTATTTTATGCAATACGAGTTTGTAGTCTTCGGGCGCTGTTTGTACAATGACATTGTCGTCGGTCTTTGATCTCGTGAGAATCAACTCGTGCTTGGCATTTACGACAATTTTACGATAATCTTCGGCAAACCCGAGGAGCATGCTGAGCGGAATGCACACATCAAAGTTTCCCGATACATCTACAATTTGCTTCGTCTCTTCGACATCGAGCCATCCAGTGTTCTCGAGCATAGAACTTTTGGCCGGTGAGAGAGATGAATATCCCTTAATTACACTCGTTATGCCAACATTTTTATTACGATCGATTTCTATAGCATTTAATTCATATCGCACTTCCTCAAACAAATGACAAATGGCATTGTTGACGAGACTTGTAGCAGCGGTCGGCGTCCCATCGCGCTTGGATAATTTCCCACATATGTGTAGGGAACTCTTGCTTGGCAGAATGGAGAGGTCTTGATGTTGGATGGCAATACGGATTTCATCGCTGTTATTGAAGGTTGAAGATGCATATGGCTGATGAGCGTGAATCTCACAATGGATAATGGATTCATCAAAGATCACGGGTGTCTGAATGTTTACGATTTCTTCCTCCATTTCACGCAACAGATGCACAGAGCAAAGACTAAATAATTTTTTACGCGCTTTCGCCACGCACTTTGAGACCCAAACTCTTCAAGAGTAGCACGTTTTGAGGTGTTAGCACTTTGGGCGCTGGCCGACGACTGATTGTTTTGATCCATGATCGTTTATTGTTATTGGAAGATCTATTGAAAACTATACCCATCACGACTTTATATGCAGGCGTATGGTGATCACTTCACCACGGAAATTTACCAAATCACCGTTCTGATCCACTATGCGAAGCTGTATCGCGTCAATCGTTCGGCTCGTGATTGGCAGATAAATTACGTGGGAGGGAACTTCAATGATCTTATAGCCCGGTGGCACAGATGGAAAAAATTCGTGAATTGTGTGTACTATTTGTCCATTAATATAAGCGCCAGCGGTAATGTTGCACTCAACGCGTAAGGCGTTCACTTTGAGAATGGCTACAGGAAGGTCCGATTCGTGTCTTTTATTGGCTTCCAATTTGCGTGCGGTGAAGCCTAATAGATGCCCAATACAATCTTTCGGCTCAAAATTTACATCACGATCACACTCGATCTCACTGCGTAGCGTATTATTATTGGGTTTAATGCTGATTTTGATGTTTTTACGTGAGAGCTCTGCTTGTACAAACGTCTCAATATCCTCTATTTCATAACTGCGCGTAGGTATTGTCAACACCTCATCTCCCACGTAAAGTTTATCGTGGTCAATGTCGATATTGGGAATCGAGTTGAAGGTTAACAATTCCACGAGACCGAGAGTATAATTTTTGTGTGGCGAGAGTTCGATGGGGGGAAAGTATTGCGCCTCGAGTATGGAAGATGAGCCAGATATGGTCAATGTTAAACTTTCGTCCATGATGCTGGTAAATTAACAACTGAATTCCCCACATCATTTCCTCCCTATATTAGTGTATATTTGTCTTTGTGCTGCAATTGTCGACAAAGAAATTTGAGACACAAATGTCCACATTCAATCGTATCATATTCCTGATATCCCTTATAATTATAATTTACGCTACCAACACGAAACTATCTTATGAATTCGGATGGTGGTGGAAGATTGCCGAAACTATCAAAGTACATGACTTTCCATCCAGTCTTTTTGTAAGCGACCCAGTGCGTTCCAGGACCGGCATTTTCATCCAAATTTATAATTGCTGCTTCACATTTGAGAAGTCCGCTCGCTGGCAATGTGTCGCGCATGTAAACTCCGCGAAAATGTGGAATCTTTATGATTTTTGCATATTTAAGTCGGTCGCGGTCGGTGAGGGGTCGGTGAGGTAGCGTAACTTCTAGTTTTTTGGCTTGATATGAAGGCCCAATCCCTGCTTATATGGTTTCAGATGTTGACCCCGACCTAATGCAATTGCTTCAATTGTCCGATTATGACGCTTACTTTCATCCAATTCACGTTTAGCTGCTTGAGCAGCATTTACGGCTTTAGCTATACTAGCCACACCACCCGACAAAGCACCCGCAGCGCTAAGACCAGCAAAAATAGGCACGAGGAACGGTAATAAACCACCAATTTTATGGGGTACAGGTAGAACCCGAGGTATGCGTACTTTATCACCTTGCATCTTTACAGCTGCACGAGCACCCTTTAGAGCTGATTTAATAATCTTATGCGGATCATTACTTTGAATCATTGTCTTCTTTGCCGCGCCAATTATCTTTTTCAAACAAACGCCACCCTTACGGGCCTTCATTCCCATACCAAATGTTCTCTTTGTCTTCATAATATTCGCCACACCCCAAGCACTGGCTTTTTCACCGATACTAGCGTCTCTCGCGGCAACACGTTGCCTAGCCTGTTCAGCCAACACTTTATCCGCCAAATGTCTCGCCTCAAGATTATCCGGATTTTTCGAATACGCAATATCGTGGTGTTTGCAAGCCGTATCCAATGGATTAATGCCCGGATCGCCACGAGCAAGGCGCTAGGCCAACTTTGTGCCTGGTCCACAATACTGATATCCAGGCAAATGTAGTTCAATGGGGAGTTTGTTGATTAGGCGGTTGACTAAACCTTTACCGCTCTTGCCATGCACGATCATGTCTAAAGACAATATGCGACTGATTGATAATCCCTATAAGAATCCTATTTATATGATTTCATCGTTAGTCGTTTGTGAGATGACGTCCAAGAAGCAAACTATTGGAGGTCGACTTCCCGTCATAAATTTCGACGAGTTTGTCGAAGACGGAGGGAGGAAGAAGAAACAAAAACGTCATGGGAATTTATTGCCGGATAGCATACGTGCACTATTTTGCGGTCCATCGAATTGTGGGAAAACCAACGCTCTGCTCACTCTCATCATCCATCCGAATGGTTTGAGATTTGAGAACATTTACTTGTATTCCAAATCGTTGAAGCAGCCAAAGTATAAGTTGCTCGAACAATTACTCGAACCTGTGAATGGAGTTGAATATCATCCATTCGAGGCGCATGAACAAGTGATAGCACCAAGTGATGCACGATCCAACTCTATATTCATCTTTGATGATATAGCATGCGAAAAGCAGGATAATGTTCGGGCCTTCTTTTCCATGGGAAGACACGAGATTGTTGACAGTTTTTATCTTTGTCAGACGTACACTCGTATCCCAAAACATCTCGTGAGAGATAATTCAAATTTCGTGGTGCTTTTCAAGCAGGACGATATGAATCTCAAACACGTCTACAACGATCATGTTAATACGGATATGACTTATACGTGCTTTAAAAACATCTGCGTGAAATGCTGGAATGCCGACAAGTATGCATTTGTCACCATTGATAAGGATAGCGATATTAACGAAGGTCGATATAGACAGGGTTTTGATTATTTTCTAACCATTGATAAATGACTCATCGCTGGTAGTTGAAGAGACAGTATTGTGTATGCCGTGGCAGTGACAACATGAAGAGCGAAGAACTGTTGCGAGAAAAAGATGTATTGCATGAGGTGGCAGGCAGCAATGTATATTTATACAGTTTCCATGTTCGAAAACTCATGGAGATTGGTGCGTATTTGGCGAGAAACTTTCACAGTTGAATTTTTCGCTGATCCGAGACTGTTACATACGGCACGAGCAATTCTATTTTATGCAATATGAGTTTGTAGTCTTTGGGCGCTGTTTGTACAATGACATTGTCGTCGATCTTTGATCTTGTGAGAATCAACTCGTGCTTGGCATTTACGACAATTTTACGATAATCTTCGGCACATCCGAGGAGCATGCTGAGCGGAATGCACACATCAAAGTTTCCCGAAACATCTACAATCTGCTTCGTCTCTTCGACATCGAGCCGTCCAGTGTTCTCGAGCATAGAACTTTTGGCCGGTGAGAGAGATGAATATCCCTTAATTACACTCGTAATGCCAACATTCTTATTACGATCGATTTCTATGCCATTCAATTCATATCGCACTTCCTCAGACAAATGGCAAATGACATTGTTGACGAGACTTGTAGCAGTGGTGGGCGCCCCGTCACGCTTGGATAATTTCCCACATATGTGTAGGAAACTCTTGCTTGGCAGGATGGAGAGGTCTTGATGTTAGATGGCAATACGGATTCCATCGCTGTTATTGAAGGTTGAAGATGCATATGGCTGATGAGCGTGAATCTCACAATGGATTATGGATTCACCAAAGACCACGGGTGTCTGAACGTTTACGATTTCTTCTTCCATTTTACGCAACAGATGCACAGAGCACAGAATAAATAACTTTTTACACGCTTTCGCCACGCACTTTAAGATCCAAACTTTTCAAGAGCAGCATGTTTTGAGGTGTTAGGTCCATTAATCACGTGAGGTTTTTTGGCTACTTTGTGAGCCCCCCTCTCCCCCATAGTGATCTCGAGTCGTCGATTAATCACGTAAGGCTCAAATAGGGGGGGGGGGAGATTTTGGATAACAGAAACCTCATCACATATCACCATGGGGGAGGGGGGCTCAAGGAGTGGCCAAAAAACCTCACGTGATTAATGGACGATCCTTTAGCACTTTGCGCGCTGGCCGACGACTGATTGTTTTTATTCATGGCCGTTTATTGTTATTGGAAGATCAATTGAAAACTATACCCATCGCGACTTTATATGCAGGCGTATGGTGATCACTTCACCGTGGAAATTTACCAAATCAGTGTCCTCATCCACTATGCGAAGCTGTATCGCGTCAATCGTTCGGCTCGTGTTTGGCAGATAAATTACGTGGGAGGGAACTTCAATGATCTTATAGTCCGGTGGCACAGATGGACAAAATTCGTGAATTGTGTGTACTTTTTGTCCGTTAATATATATGCGCCAGCGGTAATGTTGCGTGCAAATACAATTTGCGTGCGGTGAAGCCTAGTAGATGCCCAATAGAATCTTTCAGCTCAAAATTTACATTATGGTCACACTCGATCTCAGTGCGTAGCGTATTATTATTAGGTTTAATGCTGATTTTGATGTTTTTACGCGAGAGCTCTGCTTGTACAAACGTCTCAATATTCTTCATTTCATAACTGCCCGTAGGTATCGTCAACACCTCATTTCCCACGTAATGTTTATCGTTGTCAACGTCGATATTGGAAATAGAGTTAAACGCTAACAATTCCACGAGGCCGAGAGCATAATTTTTGTGTGGCGAGAGTTCGATGGAGGGAAAGTATTGCGCCTCGAGTATGGATGATGAGCCAGATATGGTCAATGTGAAACTTCCATCCACGATGCTGGTAAATTGACAACTGAATTCGCCACGTCATTTCCCCCCTATATATAGTGTATATTTATCTTTGTACTGCAATTGTCGACACAGAAATTTGAGACACAAATGCTCACATTCAATCGTATCATATTGCTGATATCCCTTATAATTATAATTTACGCTACCAACACGAAAATATCTCATGAGTTCGGATGGTGGTGGAAGATTGCCGAAACTATCAAAGTACACGACTTTCCATCCAGTCTTTTTGTAAGTGACCCAGTGTGTTCTAGGACCGGCATTTTCATCCAAATTTACAATTGCTGCTTCACATTTGAGAGGTCCGCTCGCCGGCAATGTGTCGCGCATGTAAACTCCACGAAAATGTGGAATCTTTAGGATTTTTGCATATTTAAGTAGGTCGCGGTCGTGAGGGGTCGGTGAGGTAGCGTGACTTCTAGTTTTTTGCCTTGATATGAAGGCCCAATACCTGCTTATATGGTTTCAGATGTTGATCCCGACCTAATGCAATTGCTTCAATTGTCCGATTATGACGCTTACTTTTATCCAATTCACGTTTAGCTGCTTGAGCAACATTTACGGCTTGAGCTATACTAGCCGCACCACCCGACAAAGCACCCGCAGCGCTAAGACCCGCAAAGATGGGCACGAGGATGGGCAATAAAGCACCAATTTTCTGGGGTACAGGTAGAACCCGAGGTGTCCGTATATTACCACCTTGCATCCTTACAGCTACACGAGCACCCTTTAGAGCTGATACAATAATCATATGCGGATCATTACTTTGAATCATTGTCTTCTTTGCAGCGTTAATGATCTTTTTCAAACAAACGCCACCCTTGCGGGTCTTTACCCCCATGCCAAATTTTCTCTTTGTCTTTATAGTATTTGCCACACCCCAAGCACTGGCTTTTTCACCGATACTAGCATCTCTCGCAGTAACACGTTGCCCAGCCTGTTCAGCCAACACTTTATCCGCCAAATGTCTCGCCTTAAGATTATCCTGATTTTTCAAATACGCAATATCGTGTTGTTTACATGCCGTATCCAATGGGTTAATGCCCGGATCATGGCTAGCCGGATGCCAGCAAGGCGCTTGACCAACTTTGTGCCTGGTCTACAATACTGGTACCCAGGCAGATGTAGTTCAACGGGGAGTTTGTTGATTAGGCGGTTGACTAAACCTTTCCCACTCTTGCCATGCATGATCATGTCTAAAGACAATATGCGACTGATTGATAATCCCTATAAGCAATTAGCAATTACTTTATTAACCATTACATGGTACGTCTAATTAAAAGCATATGATACGGAGTATAGGGATGTAGCCCAATCGAGACCGCACCAGTCGCTACGTGCGTGCTCGCTCTATATACACAGCATAATGACTGACTACCGACGGTACGCACGCACCCTTGGTGCTGAGACAGTCGCACCCTTAGTCTCAATACATCACAAAGCCTATTTATATGATTTCGCCGTTAGTCCTGTGTGAGATGACGTCCAAGAAGCAAACTATCGGAGGTGGACGCCCCGTGAAATATTTTGACGAGTTTGTCGAAGACGGTGGGAGGAAGAAAAAACAAAAACGTCATGGGAATTTATTACTGGATAGCATACGTGCATTGTTGTGTGGTCCATCGAATTGTGAGAAAACCAACGCTGTGCTCACTCTCATCATCCATCCGAATGGTTTGAGATTTGAGAACACTTATTTGTATTCCAAATCGTTGAAACAGCCAAAGTATAAGTTGCTCAACCCGGGAAAAAAAGTTCATGCCTGAGTGGATATGTTCATATATGTTTCAGATATTGTCATATATGTTTCAGATATCGTCATATAGGATTCAGATATTGTCATATATGTATCAGATATATTTATATCTGACATTTTACAGTATCATATATGATTAGGTCTGATCATATTCCACATCACATATGCTTAAAGAAGATCATATCTGATCACATATCCCGGGGAAAATGGTCATATCTGAGCAGATATGCTCATGTAGGTGTTTATCTGCAACATAAATGAATCTGATCTGATCATGCATGGTCAAAGATGAACATACATGTATTTTTATGCGCTCAGGGATAGCTCTATATCTGGTCAGATATGATCGCGCATAAGTAAATATGTGCAGATATGAATTTGTAGCTGAACATGTCTGCCCATATGTGGTCATGTCTAACCAGATATAGTACAATTCACGACTACATTTGAGCTCACACATGAATAGACTTGAATATGTGCGCGCATGCATGAACATATCCAGCCAGGTATGGATGAATACGCAACCGAACCCAACTCGTGCATGATCAGGTCTGAAAATATTTGCCCATGTACGATTGTATCTACCCAGATATGGAATTATACTCGAATTCATCCAATTGGATCTATATGATCATCGCTGAACATGCTTGCCCACGTGTGATCAGATCTAATCAAATATGAATCAATTGATTCATATTTCATCAATTGATTCATATTTGAACGTATTCATCCATACCTGGTTGGATATGTTCATGCATGCGCGCACATATTCAAGTTTATTCATGTGTGAGCTCGAATGTAGTCGTGAATTGTACTATATCCGGTTAGACATGACCACATATGGGCAGACATGTTCAGCTATAAATTCACATCTGCACATATTTACTTATGCGCGATCATATCTGACCAGATATAGAGCTACCCCTGAGCGCATAAAAATACATGTATGTTCATCTTTGACCATGCATGATCAGATCAGATTCATTTATGTTGCAGATAAACACCTACATGAGCATATCTGCTCAGATATGACCATTTTCCCGGGATATGTGATCAGATATGATCTTCTTTAAGCATATGTGATGTGGAATATGATCAGACCTAATCATATATGATACCGTAAAATGTCAGATATAAATATATCTGATACATATATGACAATATCTGAATCATATATGACGATATCTGAAACATATATGACAATATCTGAAACATTTATGAACATATCCACTCAGGCACGAACTTTTTTTCCCGGGTGGTCTGATATCGTCAAATCTAATCATACATGCTCTGATATCGTCAAATCTAATCATGTATGCTCTGATGTGGCCATTTTTCTTATGCATGATTAGACAAGATCCAGATATGATCAATCATATCTGGATCATATATAATCCAGATATAATCAGATGTGATTTGGTCTGATAATTTTTTCTCGGGATGATCATACATGCTCCGATATAAGCATACATGATCTGTCATGACACTATATGAACAGATATAGCCAATTCTCTTGTCTGATCATATCTGATTCTACAGATATGCTCAGATATAAGCATACATGATCTGTCATGACACTATATGAACAGATATGACCAAATCTCTTGTCTGATCATATCTGATTCTACAGATATGCTCAGATATAAGCATACATGATCTGTCATGACACTATATGAACAGATATGACCAAATCTCTTGTCTGATCATATCTGATTCTACAGATATGATTCAGATATGTTCAGATATGATCTTTTTTTCCCGGGAAACAATAGACTAGAACCTGTGATTAGAGTTGAATATTATCCATTCGAGGCACATGAACACGTGATAGCACCAAGTGATGCACGATCCAACTCTATATTCATCTTTAATGATATAGCATGCGAAAAGCAGGATAATGTTCGGGCCTTCTTTTCCATGGGAAGACACGAGATTGTTGACAGCTTTTATCTTTGTCAGACGTACACTCGTATCCCCAAACATCTCGTGAGAGATAATGCAAATTTCGTGGTGCTTTTCAAGCAGGATGATATGAATCTCAAATACGTGTTCAATGACCATGTTAATACGGATATGACTTATACGTGCTTTACAAACATGTGCATGAAATGCTGGAATTCCGACAAGTATGAATTTATCACGATTGACAAGTATAGCGGTACTAATGATGGTCGATATAGACAAGGTTTTGATTATTTTCTCACCATTGATAAATGACTCATCGTTGGTGGTTGCAGAAACAGTAATGTGCACGCCTTGATGGCGACAACATGAAGAGCGAACAATTATTGCGGGGAGAAGGATGTATTGCGTGAAATTGCCAAGGCGAGCGACGCAATCAGACGAAAGCATCGAATAATGAAAATTAGAAAAGATAGCGATCAGCAGAGAATGCAGGGTGTCTTTAAGCCTATAATGGAGGCATTGGAGAAATTGGTGTCATATAAAAAATGTGCGGTGGTCAAGGAGGAAATTAAGGATCAAAAAGTGGGTGATAATGTGGGAGATGAAAGAGAAGATGCGTTAATCAGTGTGAAAAATCAAAATGAGGCACATGATTTCTTGAAGAGTGAAATACAAGATTCTTTCAAATTGATATATGAGGATGATCATGATTCGCAAAATGTCGATGAGCTGATCAGCGAATATCTCCTGCTATTACAAACAAATAGAATGGTAAGCTTGGATGTATTATACGGTGTACGAAATCTCGCAAGCAACAAATTAATGATTGGCAATTCTCCGATAATTTTCGACGCTCAACGTATTCGTGTGGGAGATGCGAGTTATGCGAAAACTGTTCGATTAATAGAGCTGTTGTTTAAAAAAGTACCCAATGTCGAAACTCTCACACCAGACGATTTGAAAAACTATGAAAAGATTGTAATGTCGACGACTGCGTACAACCAAATTTATAAGCCTAGTGAGGCTATACGACGTAGTACCAGCCACAAATGTAACACATATATCGCAAATATAGTCGATCAGCATGTGGGACAGGGTATGCCAAAGTATAAGCTGGCTAGAATAAACACCCAATTGGACTATATTTATTGGGACAATCCAAATGAGCTAGTAGATCGTTTTCGCTTACTTCTGGAATCACAAGCAGCCGGAAATTCATCACATGTGAATTAAATTATATCGATTATCGAGGAATTACGTGATGCTGAAATCATTCATTAACTCGACACCGGAGAATTTACGCAATCTCATCAGGAGTGTCGATGTGTTTGGATGTCATTCAAGTAGGAGTGTAATCTACAGTAAGCAAGGTCCTCCAGGTCGACCCGCGATTGGCGTTAGAATTACCGCAGATGGTCATTATGACTTGGAGCAGAAACGATTGTGTAACATTGCAAATCCGGGAGGAGAAGATGATGCCATCACTCTAAATGTGTTACAAAAGAAATCCCGAACTATCATTAAGAACATACGCAACATGCGCAATATACGCAAAGAAATGAATGAGAGTAGTCAATTGTTGGTTAATGGACTTGAAGCTACGATACGGGACATTGCAAAGACTCTCGAGGCCGATGTCAAAACTCTACAAGATTTGGTGATTCGTAATGCGAACGTCATTGCTGAATTGGATGCACGACTACGTGGACTGGAAAATGAACGAAAAAAGGGGCGCTCTCGTGCTGGAACTACATAAGCCTGCTCGACGAAACTATTCGCATCGACATGCGGACATCCGTGGCTTGGACGAAACCTAGCAAGCCAATCTCGTCGATATGTCATCATACGCTCGTCAAAACCCCAAACACAAATTTCTCCTCACCGTCACCGATACCTTCTCGAAATTCGCCTGGGCGGTGCCAATGCTGAGTAAGAACGGCAAAGATGCAGCAGTAGCAATGAAGTTGATCCTCGTTTAACGCATATCACAGAACTCACACGTTGATCGGGGAAAATAATTTTACAATTGTGACTTTAAGGCTATCATGAAAAAGTACAATATTCACATGTATTCAACAAATAGCAACTTGAAGGCATCCATTTGCGAGCGTTTCAATCGTACATTGAAGAATAAGATGTGGATGCATCTTAGTCTTCGTGGTAATTATAAGTGGATCGATATTCTTGATAATCTAGTAGCCGAATATAATGATTCAGTACACCGCACCATTAAGATGAAGCCGAGAAATGTCAACGTGGAAAATGAGAAGCAATTGCAGCAGATTTTCAATAAGCCTCCAATGAAAAGATCACCGAAATTAGCCGTTGGTGATAAAGTGAGTATCAGCAAATTTAAGACTGTTTTCGAAAAGGGTTACACCCCAAACTGGACAACAGAAATATTTACAATCTATCGTGTGAAAAAAACTCATCCCGTGACGTACCACTTGAAGGACCATAGAGATAGACCGATCACCGGTGGTTTCTACGAACAAGAGCTTCGCAGTATCAAGCACCCCGATATCTATCTCATTGAAGCAGTATTGAAGAAGCGCGGTAATCGAATGTTTGTACAATGGCTAGGGTTCGACGATAGCCTCAATAGTTGGATAAGTAAATCCGATCTGTAGTCGATAATAAAGAAAATGGAAAAATATATATGTTTTATGACTCTTGACCTAAACTGCTGGTCGTCTCCGCATGTATCCCTCCAAGGCCTCCGACCGACTCCACAGCAGGCATCCCGAGCTTCCGTTTTTTTCTTTTCACATTCAGTAATCCCTTTTTCGTGGAAAGTGGCTACGAGGAGATGGAGAAAATAGGGTGATAAACACACACATACACACACACAAACACATAGGATTACGAAAAGTCCTTTTCTTTATTTACAAAAATAATCAATCTCTTTACAAACACAATTATTATGTACGAAAAAATTAACATTTTTTTACATCGGTATTCTATAATGCTCCCATTGTAGGGTTTTAGCCGAGCCGGGTATAATATATCGCTTATCGTCATGTGGGCTTAGAGCAATTTTTGTCTCACGGATTGTGTAGACTTTGTGCAATTTTGATCTGATGCACGTTTGCGAACGCATCATTTCAATGTCCTATTGAATTGTATCGTCATCGTCACAACGCTATTGCGAACACCTTTAACTTTTTTGTGTCCTTTTTTCCTTCGACCTGTGTCGCGTACATTTTCGAACAAAGTCCGATGAACGCCATCATAATGGCACCATTACATTCGTCTTCCATAAGACCGGGTACCTTTTTGTTCACTAGCGACATACCATACTTATTGTCCGCACCGTAATCGCTCGTATCGAATTTTGCAATGTCGCGCTTAATGTCGGCATATACATCATCGCCCTCAATGTCATAGATGAGACTGTCTGTATCGGTATACATGATTTCACACTTATTTCGATACAGAGGTGCCATATACTCATGATGACATCCATACTAGCACGTTTTGGATATGTCGAGTATGCACAAACCCACATATATCGGGTTGTTGAATTTCACCTCGAGTTTGCACAATTCCACAGCAATAAGATATTTGGAAAAGACGCTTCGACTGTGGAAGTTTGGCTTCGGAATCATTGCCTCTGCGCCAAACCTGCCGTCCAATTTTGTAAAAAGTTTTACATCTACATGATTGCGCACATTCTCCATTGTTTTGCCAAACACCGTATTCATCAATTTGAATAAGTTTTTCTCAAAATCATTTTTGGCTACTGTCCGAAACTGAGTATTTAGCTCGATATATGAACGAAGCCATGTTCATTGAGTAAATTGTAAAAGTTTATGGATTTTCGTAAGGTGAAGCCCATGCCGTGAACAATGTTGTAAATTTCGATAATGTATGACCTAGCGTATCTTATCATAAACGATTGCGAGCAGCTTCTCCTGCCGCTTACCCGGTGGTGTTTTCATGTGTTGGACAAAACGGCAAATCTTTGTGCGCATCATGAAGAGCTTGTGGATATTCTAAATCAACCTCAAGGATGTGGCCTGTAGGTGAATTTAGCGGAATGCATGATGGATCAAACTAGGAGACGTCGTCGACCATTGAAAATTTGCATATGGCAAAGGTTGGCACATTGCGCAGCCATACAAATTGTTGACATCAAAATACATCAAGGATGATGATGCTTTCGATGGATCAAATGACTCCATGTAGTTATTTCTAGCACGCGCATACCTGTTTGAGCATTGGCTAAGACCACAGCGAATATCCTCAACCAACAAATAAAACCATATCGATGTCCGTGAGTAATTCGAATTTAACGTTCGTATGCTTTAGCATTGCATCCCAGGTGTATCCGGGCAATGTGTAATAATACGCGGGATCCAGCCCATAACTCTCAATTATACGTGTCCCGAAAGTTTTCAAAAATATCTCCCAATAATAAGACATCTGTCTTCAAGTACAAATCGCTGTATTCGCCCAGCGTTCGAATGGAAAATCGCTCCCAAACGTTTTGAGCATGTACGTATTCGCACTCGGAAATCGTGTCATCTGTTAGGGAACTGTAAAATGCGTCACGTGGCGGTAAGCAAGTGTCGTTCAACATATTCACATGATCTATATATTCGTATGGGAAAACCCCTTTTCTCGTCAACAAGTTGAAGTCGTCTCTTGATATGTCTGTGAATTGCCTTCGTAAGATTTTGAATTTGTCCTCGGTAAAAAATGATGCTAACTTGTCAAGGCTAGTGTTGAGAAATTTGTAAATCAATGAAGCGTTATCGAATCTTGTGCTTCCAATCATCTACAATTTGAATGTGTTTGGTAATGAGATGTACTTCTCTTTTGTTATCGGGAGTACATCGATTTTCCCTTCGAACGCTGTGGCTACTTCCTTGATTATAAAATGTGCATCATAACCTGATAAATTGTGGAAAACCACTAGAATAAAAAATGACTGCTTTCAAATTAAGTTGCAATTAGAATGGGCAGGGCCTCTATAGCGCCCCGTCAGGGGGCAATGATCTCGAACGCGTACATCAACTTGTGCAAATGCTTTCTTAGATATATGACATTGACTAGCGTTTCGAAAGCTTGTCCATTCGCCCGGTGTTAGATGGACCATTGGCACATTGTCACCAAAAATTCTTTTATGCCCAGTGCAAGATTTTTAAGCCCTTCAACGAACCACTTTATGGGATCGGTACGGCGACTTGAGTGATACGAAGAAAGCGATTTGTCGTATGAACAGCACACACAGTACGCAATACTAAGTACTTTGTGCCGTTGATGATACGATGTCGCGGTCTCCTCACTAGTCCTCGCTAAGACGCACTACAAATCAGCATACATGATAAATGAATGTCGCTCTTTCCGGTTGAAGCTGCAAAAAAATGAGGATTTTTTAAAAATTCATTTGTCCGAGCGTCTATACATATTAGATATATTAACTTTCTACATACCGATCGCATATATATTTATTATGACTGTTTCTGCTCAGTTGTCCGCTGACGAGCCTCGACAAGTTCTTGATGCATGCGAAATGTCCCACGTTGTTGTCCTCAGTATCGAGAATATATAGCAAATTTATATGTCTTTCTTTCTCCTGCTGAGTCACACGGATTGGAACAATGTCTTTTTTGATGGTGGTAGTATATACATTGGTCAAAAGATTGTTTTGAAGTTCAAATTTCTTGATTTGGTTCATCGTCATTGGGAATTCAATGTCTCGTACATTTAGCACTGTTGAATAATGTGGGTATGATATTGGGCGGACACTGTGTCGTTCGGCGGGATATATAGCTGCGACCACGGACCATGCAAAACACGCATTGTCATTATACTTTATATTGACAGCTGCACGTTTCATTATTACTTCCCGTGACAATTTCAAGTTGCAACCAGTGCGTATTGGATTAAAATTGTTTACATTTATTGTAAGATTAAGTATTTTTCGGTGCGTCCAACCACTTTCACGGTCTTG